>JARHVA010000602.1:3950000-4007500 GCA_037957365.1 Torreya grandis
GTTTTGATCTTTGAAAATGTCTAGTATCAATATCATTGAATTTAATGTTTGAATCAATATAATTGAGGGGGGGTTTAATCAATCTTTAAAACCTTTATTTTAAGTCCACTTAATAATTCATGAACATTCATTCCATTATGTAGACCAAACAATGACTAACCATCCACATATGCATGAAACATAAGAACACAAGATAACACAAATTATATGTGGGAAACCATAAAGGGGATAAAAAACTATTGATATATAAAAATATACTATATTAATATTAGATAAACACCAACTTTATTTAATCACCAACTTCACATGGAGCACCAACCCCAACTAGCTAAGAACCAACTCAGCTAGGCTTTAGTAAGCACTCACTTGTAAGGAGGCACCAAACACTAAATCAGCCACCTAAAACCCTTGATATCCTTAAGAAAAAAAAATATTATATAATATATGATTATCTCCTTCTTTATATCTTCTCTCTCTTCAAACCCTCTCAAACTACATTCTAGACTTCTTCACTCAACTAGTCCTCTTCTTGATTTGATTAGGTCATATGACCTCGACTTTCATACATAAAACCTTTATAAAATGTTCGTCACTGATCCTATATATTCCTAATATGGTTTATAAGACCTTATTCTACTCTGCAATGTGTTATTTTATTTTCTTTTCATATTTACACTCTCAAATAGGCTTAAAATTGCATAGTATTTATATAAGTCTCATGTTCATATCCTTCTTAGTCAGCCAAACATACTTACCCTCTTAGTTAAACCATGAAATGGATATTATTAAATCTCATATACATGGATAAAATGTGAATTCAGTCCTTTTATGTCTGACCTATCTTGATTTGGCCTTATCTCATCTTTAGGTTTCATGGAGACCTAATCTCATTAGGTCTGTTCTAAGACACATTATACTTTGTCTTCCTTATAACATATTTAAAACACATCACATGGTAATAACACATCAAAAAACACTCAAATATATCCTTGATAATATCATCTTGGCTTCATAACACTTTTTAGCTCAAACCATGACTTAGAGCACACCATTAGTACTATTCATATTAGGCATGTGCATAGTCAGAAAGTCTATCTTGAACAACTATAGAAAAAAATTATACCAAAAAAAAAATTGAAAAAAATAATATATAAAAAATATAAATTAACTCGATCTCATCACAATATTATTTTTACTTCACAACTCATGGTAAAAGGACTCAAACCCTTCTCTGCAAATAGCTCACTTAGAACTACCAACTAGCCTCAACAGATGGTCATGGAAACTTGCACTTTTGTTAGATGAAAGAGCATGATAATGAACATACAATACAAAAATATGATCTTAAAACATACTTATAAAAATATCCCATAAATAGGTCATAATATTTAATATCAACTATTGGTCTTGTTGACCAATTTGTTATCTTTAGTATACATAGTCAAACCTGAACCAATCAACCCCTTTTGGATTCTATGTTTCAACCTCTTATACTGAATTAAAATATTGTGAAAAGTATGTATAGGTTAATCAAGTCCAAAAAACAAAATCTTGTGTATTATATACATAAAATCAAGACATAGAGTCATAAACTCATCACTGAAACATGGTTACCTAGAACTGCTAGTTTACCTTAAAGACCAGTCATGGTGATATAGACCTTTAACACCCATATGACCACTTTAAAAGACTTAAAATTAATTTTTTGATCTTATTAGATCATTATAAATTATTTATATATAAAAATAACATGATCAAATGTAAACATTAGTCTTTTAAACCAATCTCATAACCTTACACCTTCACTATCTCATCTACGCTAGACATGTCAACCTATGAGCAACATTTTCATCATATCCATTGACCTCTAAAAATTATATACAATATGAAAATATCTTATGGGTCTTGAAAAATTTAACCATGCAGTTGGACTCATTCTTAATCCATGATAACACATCCCTACTCACCTTCTCACTTATGCTTATGTTTTCTCACTGCCTACACTATTAGGTCTATTAGCAACTAGTCAACTTGGAAAACCGGTTTAACACACATTTAGGTTATAAAATACCATGGGAATTAAATATAAGTCTCAATATTTTTCCTCCATCCATTTATATACTATGACTTAGTCAACTCTAAATGTTATAGTAAATCTTTGAGAAACAAGGCCTTTTTAATAGGGTCCACTCACTCACCTGACAAACCAATCACACCTTGAGATGACTAGGAGAATTGAATACAACCTATAATCATTTAAATGGGCATATAAATCCATTATGATCACTTTGGAACAGCTATTTGCATATTGGGTCGCTATTAGGGTTCTTTGAGGGTTTAAACCATCTTTCAGTCTTAATAATCATTTAAAAAGCTTAGCCCCTTTATTCCAAAAATAAATACTTGTAACTTGGATATATGAACCTTCCCAATCTACCATGAATATTTTAGGTTCCCATATATGTGTTACACATTCCAATCAACACTTGAAATTTCTTCTTGAGTTGAGAACCTTAATTATGTGCACATGAGAGACCTTAAAACATGTTTTCCTTACTTAACCTTAAAATTTTGACTTGAAAATTTTTCAAAATAATTGAGAAAACATGAAATAATTAATAAAATTCTCACATGTCCATATTAACCTTGGAAATAGAACCTCATACCCCATTAAGCCATGCTCTTTTTTTTTCTCTCTCGGCTTTGACTTGTAAATCACATTAGGTATTAAAATTGACCCTTTAACCATTTTTCAAGATTTTAAAACCTCATATACATGTTATAAAACCTCTTACCATACTAAAAAAATATAATACATTCTTCATATGTCATGACAATACCTCATGACACCTGATTAAGTCAGGTAGGGTATATAACTAGTCTAGTTGCATGTTAGGTCTGTAGGTTCTACCCCTATAAGCTCACCCTAAGACTCTCATGAGTACTCAAATGCATCATATTCATGATAAAACAACATAATACAACCTATTATGCCTCTATTAATCCATATTATTAGGCCACCAATCTCATATCTATGATCAAAGAATCCAAGAAGGGTCATTAGATCATATGCTAGTTTCACAATGTAATTAAATTAAAATTAAAATAAACACACTAACATGCGTAAAACTATCTTTCCTAGGTCAAAGGGAGGAACATGGTGAATAAACATAATTGAAAAAATCATAACTAAAAATGGAAATAACTCACATAAATTCCTTACCAATTTATTGAATGCTCTAAGAGGTCTCTATCAGAGATACAATCACTAAGAGGGGAGTGAATTAGTAAGTCTAGATATTTCAATTTTAATTCTAATATTTTAAAAATATTACAAAATTATAATATATCAACTTGATCAAGAAACATTTACAAGAGATCTCATTCATTCAATGCATACACATGATCAAACACACAACACATAGTTCATATGAGAAACCCTCATGGGGAATAAAACCCACTATCAAGCTTGCAACATATGGACTACATGTCATATAAGTGATTACATATAAGATACTGATCAAGTCCTTTTAAACAGGATTTTTGAAACATCAATTTCATAAGGAGTATATGGAACTAAAATGATCAATTCCTTCTAACCACCTTTTCATCATGTCCTTCTGACCATCAACCTTGGTCAAGTCCTTCTAATCTAAGTACTTTAATGGAACACCTATTTCATGAGGAGCACCTCCCCCTAAGGAAAATCAAGTCCTTCTGAGCTCCTATGAGATGAACACCTCCACCTTTGAAATTATATCTTCAATACCTGATGATGGACCTCTGATAACATAGCCTCCTTCACATATTTACACACTCATAATACATCAAAAAACCACCTTCTAGATCACTCCACACTTCTCATGCTTATTAACTTGCAACAGTTCTATAACAAGACTAACAACATGACCAAATGGTCATACACATAGTCCTCACTATGACCTATGTCTTTCTGCTATATTTTTCACTCTTCAACACATGCTATGGTCACATATGTTACTTTTTCACTCTAGTTGAATAGGTCTATATTACACTCTTAACACATACTCTATTAGTCTACACAAGCCTCCACTTTGAGTACCTAATCATAATTCTCTCATGATGGTATTCACTCAAAATCAGAAATATAGAAACCAACTAGTTTGACTTCA
The DNA here is from genome assembly GCA_037957365.1 of Torreya grandis. NCBI lineage: Eukaryota > Viridiplantae > Streptophyta > Pinopsida > Cupressales > Taxaceae > Torreya > Torreya grandis. The sequence continues at coordinate 3,954,152 of JARHVA010000602.1, forward strand.
CCATTTATAGATATATCATGATTATAAAGATATTAATATTTCTTGTTGGCCATAATATATTCCTTCACCCTTAAGGCATCTATCATGGGTCACACTTAAGCACATCATATTTTTAAATAGGCCTAAGTCACCTTTTAGGTCCTTTGATAACCCATTCACCTCTTTGACACTTATCTAAGAAAACTAAGAACATAGGAACACTTTAAAAATCATGGACCCATTCCACATTATCTATAGGTCCCCCTTAAGTTCCAACAACCATCATAATACCCTTCTACTTAAGCATAATTTTCTCAAATAAAATTTTCTACAACAACCATTATGAGTGAACACATAATCAACTTCTAAACCTTTGTTCATAATAAACATGATTAGTTAAACCTTAATAATGCACATATATGGTCCTAATGGATTATAAAACATACTCCAATATCTATCTCACCTTTAAACATCAAGACACCAACAAGCACAACTCAAATACCCTTCTCGAGTTACTTGTAGAGCATACACAAAAACACAATCAAATTTGAACCTTCATAACTTTGATTGTACACACTTTCAGATCTTCAAATATATATTTCCAGATGTGCCTTTGAGTCCTTTACATATTATCTTTTTATACCATAAGAAAATTATTATTGTATAAAAATAAATGGACAAAATAAAGAGCATTGTTTGTTCCCTTTGCAAAATTCAAATATTCATATCTCAATAGTCACAGTTAAACTTCAAACACCTTATCCTCATCTTGTGTCCTCACATCTTAGATTAAACATTCATGGTCAATATTCCTTGAAGTAGATTGACCTTTACCATTCATCACTCATCATTAGATCTTCATCTTGATTATTTGACTTAATGTGCTATGTTGATCTCTTGTACATAGCTTAGTCTTTATCTGTATTAAACATTGGACACCTTGAAATCATATTTATCAATATGCATCATTGATATATATATATATATATATATATATATATATATATATACATATATATATATATATATACATACATACATATATATATATATATATATATATATATATATATATCTTATTTTAAGGATATTGATATTTACCAAGTTTAAGCATCAAACACTTTAACCCATTTAACTTCATACACACTGAAGATCTAGATGCATGATCACCTTTGAGCCATTATATCTCCATCTGGTCCTAATCTTTAACATCATATAAAATAGACTAAGTATGGAGACCATTTATACCTTCCTAAAAGGCCAACTTTGTAAAGTCATATATTTCACCTCTCTCACTCTTATTTTCTCAAATTTGAACCATATAAACTAGGCAAAGTACTAAACAAACCCATATGACCATTTATTCCTAAAACCTTCATGCGTGCAAGATATGTCATTACCAAACTACTTACTCATCTCTTTCTTGAACTTAGAAAAATAATGTATTTGATATTAGATTCATTTTTCACCATTGATATTAGATGTGCTGAAGCATCGACTATTAGATCTTATTTACAAATTTGGTTATGTTTTAAAACTTAGTGCACTTCTATCTAAGGAACCTACTTTGCACCTATATATCTTTTGATGCACTAAATCATATGACCTAAAATTTAGACAATATGATATCCTCACATAGTATAATCCAAAAATATATCAATATACTCATGGAACCCTCACACATGTGAAATATGACATCATCAATATGCCTACTTAGTGTATTTTTGCCATAGACCCAATTATGTCTAGATGAACAAAATAAGGAACCCGATAAATTCCACTCATGTACACAAGCACTAAAAGAATCAAAGACCTCTTATGGGACCTATTATACATCCTCATATCACCATATTCATCCCTAAACATCATTAACCATGCAAAATTTGAATATCAACCAAGCCTTCTTCAAGCATACTAGGACAAGCAATTTGCATACTTTGTCATTGACACAGACTATTCAAACACTTCATCTACTCACCTAGACACATCCATGAAATCACCATGATATCACTAAAAAATATCCAACAATATCCCCATTTTTCATTGATGTCAAAACCCATCATAAAAAAATATATGACTCACTTTCCTTCTCTCTCTTCAAGCACTCCCAAAATCAGATCTTTCTCCCCCTTTGACATAATGACAAAGTGGGCACCAACTAATTCTAAATACCTAAAAAAACTACCAAAAAGAGAATACCATCTTATAAATATAGCAAAAAAATCCCCCTTATGTTTATCCTACATCTTCTTTCCTTCAAAACTTCCTCTTACTACAAGCCAACACACTCTACAACTAATCACTATAACCAAAGAAGAAAGAACATATGAAAGCACTCAACTTTGGTGGAACTCATCAAAAAACATCTGAGAGGGACTCCCCCTAACAAGGTTAATTTTAGTGGGCTATATTAAAAAATGCTTGGAGGTTCCCAAGAAAATTAGATTTTTAATGGTGTCGAATCAGTTTAGAAGGTGATTAATTATGTAGGCAAATCAAGTGATGGAGTAGGCAAATCAAGATTTTATGAATAAAAAACTTTGTTAAACATAAATATTATGCATTAATAGTTTAATAATGTCCCTTTTTAGGTATTTTACATGATGCAAATGGCCATCCACATGATGTAGATATCCATCCACATGATGTAGATGGACATCCACATGATGTAGATGGTCTTCTACATGATGTATATGGCCATCTGTATCATGTGGATAGTCATTTACATCATGTGGCTAGTCATTTGCATCATTAATATGGCTATATAAATCATGTGTATGGCCATATACATCATGTAGATGATCATCTAAATGATACAAATGGTTGTCTACATCATGTAGATGACCATTTGCATCATGCACATGGTCATCTACACCATGTGGATGGCCACGCAGATGGTTATCCTCATGATGCAAATGGTCATCCACATGATTAAAATGGCCATACACATGATGAAAATGGCCATCCACATGATGTAGATGGTTTCCAACATAAGTAGATAGCTGCCAACATATGTAGACAGTCGTTGGCATATACATATACGCATATAGCCATTGGCATATGCAAATATGCAGACGGTGAGTAGCATATATAGATTACCATAGGCATATGCAAGAAATCATATACATGTGTGATGTGAAGTGAATTTAGATATATTATCTTTTGAGGTACTAGTAAAAAATAATTATGAATGAAATTATTTAAAATAGATTGCGATCTAACCCTAAAAATTAACTTGAATCTAGAAAATTTAGGTGATTCTAGGCTTTTCAATACCATAAAATATTACCAATTGTAGATTTATAAAATTAGAATATTCATGAATTATTGAAGATTCACCACTAAAATTTTCATTGTCCCCTAATATCTTTGAGCCATACACCTCTTGAGCATCTTCAGATCTCCACATACCATAAAAAACCACCACACAGGCTTTGAAGCCTTCTATCTAAAGAAACCATAAGAATCATAAAAAAACATCATGCCAGTCACCAAATAGGAAACATGTTCCAAACCAACTTGAAAACTTTCCTTGAAACACACATACCTTGCACTTTTGGATAAACTAAACAAAAGACACTCTTGTTCTCATTAGGGTTTTCTAATCTCCTTATAGCCCTACATGTAACTTGTAGAGCCCAAAAATATTAGAATACACACCTTAAAAACCTAAAATATCATATCTGGATCACTCTCATATGCTCCCTCAAGATCAAAAAAATTCAGCACTTATCTCATCTTCTGCAATATACTTCCTTTACAAACCTACTATCCAATTATGCATCCATCTTGACAAAAACTTGAATAACTTGACAACCATAAATATTAAAATCTTTGTAAAGCTTTATTTTACAACCCATTTGGTCCATTCAACTAATTAATAAGTCTCAGACCTCAATTCATAAGGAAAACCACTTTTCTAGAATAGCCCAAAACACTAGAATCTCAAAAACAAACAAGGTCAACAAACCTCCTTCTAGTTAATACCCACCTTTGAAACTTATTTCACACTTGGATACAACCATCACACACTTTTGAACCAAAATTTTACCCTTCACACGTTTGGGAACCTTTAATTCTTATACCATGGCTTTTGATCTACAACAAGAAATATAAACCCGAGAGCACACAAAAACCTCCAAAAGGCAAAAAAAATATCATCAAGACACAAAATTACCTGAAACACATCATAAATAAGTGCAAAAAACTTTTTTAGCACTAATCTCATCTTGTAATTCCATTTATCTCTTTATGCCAATTTTATTTATCTCATTATGCCACCTAGAAACACCCATTTTGACCCTATAGACACTGTATATATAACAAAAAACATGTTATGATATCATTATGACCTCATCAAGGTATTTCTCCCATCTTGACAAACCAAATCCAACTAGAAAGACTCATCTCTTTCCTTCTAGAACCTTTTAAAGAACACCAAATCAACACTTGCTTCTCCATTAAAAGGAGTCTCTTAAGAAGCATATATAGAGATCTCTACATCATAGTGCTCTAAAAAAAAGTGAATTCAAGAGTGGCCCACATCTCTTTAGTAACCACTAGAATCCTCTTATACCTATAATACTTCTTGCTCTTGTTCTTCTTAGTCTAAAATTTTATAACTTGTTCCTTTTCTACGTCACTCACTTTCTCTTCTATGATAGGATATATAACATTTGGACCACCTATGGAATCTTGACATACCTTGAGCACTAAAGTAGCTTCTTTGCATTGAATAACATCACCTTAAAACCTTTAAAACATAGGAACTAGGCTTGAAAATTTCTCACACACATCAAATTGCTCATTATCATCCAAATGCACGTTAGAACTAGCCTTAACCAGAGCCTTAGTCTTTTCCTTGAGCTTGGCCTCTTCATTCACAACATGAGCAGATAATGAGAGCTCTTATCACACTCCAACTTCTATAGTTTTATCTACCATTAAAAATAGATTACTTGGACCTATAAACTCATCATGACTCATTCTTACCACTTTTGGTTTTCATGAGTTAACTTGCCTTCTTTCTTGCACTCTAGGATCTTGATTAAACCTATTCTGTCTTGTAGGCCTTTGCTTGTAGAATCTAGAAATGTGACCTCTTTGTTGATATTTGAATCACACTATACCTCTTTCAAGAGGCTTATCTTACCTTTTTTGATTAGAACAAAATATTGAAATATGTCCATTCTTTTGATAATTAAAACACACTACTCTTTTTAAAGAGGAATCACCTTTTGACTGATGACCCCCATCATAATTCCATGCAAACTCATTTATAATAGGTATTTTTCATTCTATAGAACTATACCTAAACTAAATACATGTGAAACAATAACCATTAAAACTTACATATCTCATGGCATTTGGTTGTTTGATCTAATTTGTAATCATTCTACTAGCAGCTTCATTCCTTGATTGATTGTTGACCTTCAAGGTCTGATTTTCATTAGTCTTCATCTTGTCTTGAGTTGCATTTTTTGGTTCTTCTTTATATCCAAGACCAACTCTATCACTTTCATGCTTTTGATTATTCAAAATATTGTCTAGATCACTTGAACTCTTTTCAAATCTCACAAATGACTTCATCTTAATGTATTTCTTCTCTAACTCAACTTTTAATGATTCATTTTCAATTATATACCTTAAACTCATCTTCTTTTACTTTTAGGCTTGTAGATAGGATTTGTAATTGACAACTAAGATGATTGACTATATATTCATGCACCTTGGTGTCTTCATTCATCCTTACCTTTTATACACTAAATTGGTCCTCATAGTCCTTGATTTGAGACTTCATCTTCTTGTTAATCTTCTTCTCAATATTCAATTCTTTAAGAACATTCATCAATTTAGTCTCATAGTTCACCTCATCTTTATCATCATCTAAATCACTCCAAGTAGACTCATTTTGATATGAGCATGTTTCTTCCTCTACTATGAAGAGGTCTTCATCTTCAACATCACCATAATTTTCATGATCATACTCTAAGTCAATGTCTTCACTCTCATCTAATGAGTTACAATCTTCTTTGGTATAAAGACTTTTCTTGTCCTTGAAATACTTCTTATTATCAAACCTTTTGAATCCCCTCTTCCTCTTATCAAACTTGTTTGTCTACTTTTTTTCATCTTGGCCATCACCATGCTCTTCATCATCATTCTTATTATGCTTATGAGGGCACTTGTTAACAAAATGTTCTACCTCTCCATAATTAAAGCATTTGAAGAGTGTTTTACTCGTATACTTGCCTAACCCTATTTTCAATTTCCTTGTAAATAAAGTATTTAGTTCATCCTCATCAATGTTAGATATCTCATCCTCTTTGTGTTTCTTACCTTGGAACTTCTTTGGATTCATTTTTTTCTTGAATTTTACTTCCTTCTTTGGTGGTATATCATCATTTACTCTCATCTCATAGGTAGTAAGGGTGTTATACAATTGATCCATCTTCAACTGAGTAAGATCATGACTTTCTTCTATAGTAGATAATTTTGGATAAAACTTGATAGATAGAGACCTTAATACCTTTTGAACTATAGTAGCCTCTTCAAGGTTCTCTCCAAGACCTTTGATGATAGTCACAATCTCATCAGCTCTCTGTAAAAAGAATGCCACATAATATTCTTCCTTCAATTTAATATTCTCAAATTATCTTTAGTGAGTCTACAAAGTTTCCAACTTAACCTTTGAATCTCCTTCATGAATGATCTAAAATTTGTCCCATGTCTCTTTAGTAGATTTAAAATGGATTACCTTGGTGAAATCAATCTCTATAAGACCACAAGTAATGGCATTCATTACATTAGAATTATTTTCCAACAAATTCTTGTCTACAACACTAGAGGGAAGATTAATAGGAGAAACATAACCACCCACAACATATTTACATACATCAAATCCTAGGGATATAATGTATGTCCTCATCCTTGCACTCCAAAAATCATAATTGGGCCCATTGAACATCAGTTCTTGCTTAGTAGAGAAACCTCCATGCATTTGATGACGACCCATCATGTACCTTGGATCGCCTTCATGTTATCAAGAATTAACCAATGGACCTACTCTAGTACCAATTTTTATAATTACAATCACTGAGAGGGGGGGGGTGAATTAGTGATCCTAGATATTTCAATTTTAATTCCAATCCTTTCAAACTATTAAAAAATCAGCATTTATCAACTTGATCAAGAAATATTAACAAGAGAGTTCATTCATTCAATGCATACATAAGATCAAACACACAACACATAGTTCATAGAAAACCCTCATGGGGAATAAAACCCACTCTCAATTCTACAATACATGGACTAATTATCTTATAAGAGATTACAAATAATAGACTAATTAAGTCCTTCTAACCAAGATTTAGTAAAACATCAATTTCACAAGGAGCATCTACCACTAAGATGATAAATTCATTCTAACCACCTTCTGGTCAAGTCATTTTAACCAAAAACCTTGGTCAAGTCCTCTGGCCTAAGGCCTCTAATGAAATAACTATTACGTAAGGAGCACCTACCCCTAAAGAAGATCAAGTCATTTTGACTTGCTATGAGATGAACACCTCCACCTTTGAACTGATGTCTTTGACACATAATTATGGACCTATAATAATACAACCTCTTTCAATTCTTCACACACTCATAATTCATCTAAAAACCACCTTCTAGATCACTCCACACTTCTCATGCTTATCAACCTATAATAGTTATATCACAACACTAGCAACATGACCAAATGTTCATACACACAGTCCTCACTATGACTTGTGTCTTTCCTCTATATTATGTACTCTTCAATACATGTTCTACTCACACATGTTACTTCTTCACTATAATATAATATATCTTTATTACACTCTTAACATGTACTCCACCAGTGTACACAAGCCTCTAATTTGAGCACCTAGTCACAAGTCTCTCATAATTGTCTTCACTTAAAATAAAAAATCTAGAAACCAACTCATTTAACTTCACCATTTATAGATCTATCATAATTACCAATATCATAATATTTCTTATCATCCACAACATATGACTTCACACTTAAGGCATATAACATGGGTCACACTTAAGCACAACATACTTTTAAATAGGCTTAAGTCACCTTTTAGGTCCTAAGATTATCCATTCACCTCTTTAACACTTCTGCAAGAAAAATAAGAACATAGGAATAATTTCCAACTCATATACCCATGCCACATGATCTATAGGTCCCCCTTAAGTGCCAAAAACCATCGCAGTATGCTTCTACTTAAGCATAATTTGCTCAAACAACATTATGTACATCAATCATTATGAGTGAAAACATAGTCATCTTCTAAACCTTTTTTTATAATGGATATAATTATTCAAATCTTCATAATTAAAAAATATGGTCCCCATGGAGTCTAAAACATACTCCAATATCTATCTCACATTTAAACATCGAGATGCCAACAAGCACAACTCAAATACCCTTCTCAGGTTAATAGCAGAGCATACACAAAAACATAGTCAACTTTAAACCATCATAGATATTAATATAAAAACTTTAAGATATTAAAATATATATTTATATATGTACCTTTGATTTCTCTACAAATTCCCCTTTTTTACCATGAGAAAATTCTACCTGTATCAAAATATGTGGATAAAATATAAAGCACTAGTTTTTCCATTTTCAAAATTAAAATATTCAAATCTCAATAATCATAGTTACACTTTGAACACCTTGTCCTCATCTCATGTCCTCATATCTTAAATTAAACATGCACTATCGATCTTACTTTAAGTATCTCAACCTTTACCCTTCATCACTCATCAATGGATCTTCATATTGACTATTTGACTTAATGGACTCTGTTGATCTCCTGTACATAGCTTGGTCTTTATCTATGTTAAAAATTAGACACCTTAAAATCATCTCACTCAATACACACCATTAATTTATATATGTACAAACATTTGATAATCATTAGATCTTATAAGAACCCTGATCTTTACCTCTGTTTAATGTTAAAACTTTGAACACTTGTCCTAATCTTGCTACTTCCTAACATCTTGGAATAAACATTCTCCATTGATCTTTTTGTAAGGAGACCAATATTTACCTAGTTTAAGCATTAAACACTTTGATTCATTTGACTTACTATGCACTAAAGATCTAGATGTATGATCACCTGTGAGCCATTATATCTCCATCTAGTCCTTATCTTTAACATCATTTAAAATAGACTAAGTATGGGGGGCATTGCTATCTTCCTAGAAGGCCAACTTTGCATAGTCATATATATTACCTCTCTCACTTGTATGTTCTCAAAATTGAACCATATAAACTAGGAAAAATACTAAAAAACCATATAACCATTTCTTTTTGAAACCTTCATGCATAAGAGATATGTCATGACCAAACTACTCAATTAGATCTTTCTTGTACTTAGATAAATAACATATTTGAACTCAGATTCATTTTGCACCATTGATCTTCGATGCGATGAAAAGCAGACCATTGGATATTCTTTACAAATTTGGCCAAGTGTTGAAACTTAGTACACTTATATCTAAGGAACCAAATTTACACCCACATATCTTTTATTGCGCTAAATGCATGATATAAAATTTGGACCATATGATCTCCTCACTTAAGAATCCAAACATATATCAATCTACTCCTATAACCCTCACACATGTGAAATATGATGTCACCAATATGCCTACTCAGATTTATCTACCATAGACCCAATTATGTCTAGATGATCAAAATGAGGAATTAGATGAATTCCACTCATGCACAAAACCACTCCAAGCATAAAAAAACTTCTTATGGGACCTCTTGCACATCCTTAAATCACCATATTCATCCTTAAACATCCTTAACAATGCAAACTCTAAAGATCAACAAAGCCTTATTCAAGTATACTGGGATATGCACTTTACACACTTTGTCATTGACATATAGACTATCAAGATACTTCATCCAATCACCTAGACACTTGCATAACATCACCGTGACATCATTGACAACTTTATAATAGTCTCTTTATTTGTATTACTTAGATTATGCTCAAAGAGTCTTCATCAATGGGGCTTGGCTATCTCCATCTCCTCTTGGCAACATTTTTGACTTGGCTTTAGATTTGATATGGCTTGAAAATGGCTTGATCTAGCTCAATTTTATCATTATAACATTATGTATTTGATTCATGACCTAAATTTGGCATTATAACATTACTCTATGGAAGCTCCCTTAAGGGAGAGGCAAATGCTTGTATTTATAGGTTTTGGAATCAACTTGGAATGAGTTAAACCATAACCTATGTTTTCTTAGTTACACTCAATAGGGTTAAAAGGTGTCCAAACCTCATGCTTAGCATGCAATAGGTGTGCTTTGAGATATTTTGCATTTTTAACAACTCACAAAAGGTAATGATTACTTTTGAGGATATTTTTTCGGTTTTCAATTTCCCTTTTTTATAATTCATTTAATTTCTCAAAGATGAATTTAATTAGGATTTGATTAGGATTTGCATGTTAATTAATCCCTTTTAGGCTTTTAAATATTTTCCAATTTTTTATATAACTGATTTGGGCATTTATTCTATTTAATTGATTTTTAGGATAAATTGATTTAATTGCATGTTATGAAGCCAAATTTGAGACATTTATAAATTATTAGGATAGATGTTCAATGGTTGGTAAGAATTCATATAAAGTTGGGTATGAAGCTGTTGAGTTGTGGAGCTAAAAGCTTTACCAGGAAGCTAATCAGGAGGTTGCTAAGTTCAACCAGTAACCGGCATCGGTAGTATTGCCAACGTCAGTCAAGCAAGGACCAGGGATCGGCCAACGTCGGCCAGGAACAGACTGACAGCAACTGACGTCGGTCACCTGTGCATGTGCATGCACTTGCATGTGTTTCCAGAATGCATTTCCAAAATTAGACTCATCTAATTTTAAGAGGTCCAAGAGTGTTTTCATGTCGAAGACTAATTTAAGTCTTGAGTCTCTATTTATAATTATTATAATTAGAAGTCTAATTATTGTATGCTTGGGATCCTATTTAAGAGACCCATGAGGCATGTATTGTAATTAAGTTAAGTAAAGCATTGAAGCAAGAAAGCAAGGTTAAAGGAGATCTACAAGGTGCAAGGTCAAGGAGATCAGCGAAAGCTATCAAGGAGGGGATAACAACTCAGGTTGTTGAGTTAGTTGTGGTTGAGAAAGAGAGAGAGAACTCTTGAGTGTGAATTATTGAACACTTGGTGTGGGAAGCCTATAAGGTGGAAGAGTGTGGGGTCTCTTCACTTTAATTCTCTTCTAGAAGAGTATTAATATAGATAGTATTGTTTCTCATATTCTTTGTTGTTTCAAGTTTTTAGTTAATCATTCTCATTCAATTCCATGTTTAATTGCTTATAGAAAAGTAATCAATTGTGCTCCTAATCCTGACAAAGTGGTATCAGAGCTAAGGTTGTAGGGAGCAGGTTATTGTTTGATTATAGTTCATTCTCAAGGGTTTCTAATTATGTGGGAGTATAGCAATGGTAGAAAAAAGTAAGCTATGAATGGAGAAGTTTAACGGCAAGAATTATCAACATTGGAGGATGTAGATAGAAGATTATTTGTATCAGAAAGATTTGTACTTACCATTGGGTGGGGTTGCATGCAAGCCCATAGACATGAAGGATGAAGAATGGAATGTTCTTGATCAGAAAGCTCTGGGATCCATAAGGTTGAGCCTTGCATCATCTGTGATTTCCAACTTATCATAGTGTAAGACAATGGAAGAGTTGATAGAATCTTTGGCAAATTTATATGAAAAGCCCTCAGCTTCAAATAAGGTATTTCTTATGAAGCAGCTATTTACTTTGCAAATGCAAGAAGGTGGATCGGTATATAGTCATCTTAGTTATTTCCATGGTTTGGTAAACTAGTTAAATTCAGTCAATATTGTTTTTGATGATGAAATAAAGGCTCTCTTAATTTTATGCTCATTACCTAAAAGTTGGGAGAGTTTGGTAATGGCAGTAGGTAATACTGGGTCTGTTCTAAAATCTTAAAAGTTGATGATGTAGTTAGTGTAATCTTGAATGAAGATATTCACAAGAAAAGCATAGGTGAATCATCAGGGAATGCTTTAAGTGCTAAGAGCAGGGGAAGGTAAAGAGAGAAGTTCTAGCAAGGGAAATCGAGGTCAAAGATGGAAAAGGGATCCAAATCCAGAAATGGAGGTATCACCTGCTGGTTTTGTGGAAAGAGAGGACACACAAAGAAAGATTGTTGGTTAAAGGATAAATAAAATCAACATGAAGGTAATGAAGAAGCAAATGATGTAGGTATTATGGCACATGATGCTCTCATACTTTCTTTGGATAGTCAACTAGAATCATGGGTTTTAGATCCTAGTTCTTCTTTTCATGTAACCCCAAATAGAGATTTGTTCCATGAGTATGTCCAGGGAGACTTTGGAGAGCTTTATTTAGGGGATGGTACGCCTTGTCAAATGGTTGGCAAAGGGAAAGTGTAGCTAGAATTGCCAACGGGCAACACATGGGTGTTGAAGGAGGTTAGGCATGTCCCAGTCCTGAAGCAGAGTTTGGTTTTTGTAGAAAAGTTGGGTGATGAGGGATGCACAGTAACCCTCACAGCAGATTCTTGGAAGGTTTTCAAGGGTGGACTTGTTTTAGCAAGAGGTAAGAAAGTAGGTACTCTTCATCTATCTACTTGTATTACTGATTCTCCTTCTAGTTTATCTACTTCAGCTATAGATTCGAAGATGTGGCTTAGTAGGCTTGGTCACATGAATAAGAAGGGAATGGATGTTCTTGAGTCAAAGGGTATGAGTTTAGATTTGGAGGACATGGATTGAGTTCATTACAGGAAAGGAAATTTGATGCTTTTGACAAGAACAGGGAAGCCTTGGTGTTTATGGAGGAGATGATGGACAGAGAATAGTCACAGGGTCTGAATAATTTTGAGCATGGTAGTTTGGACAGGGTTTTGATCCAAAATGAGCTTGCAGGTCAAAAAGTCATCACTTACAAGAAAACGCAGGTACCGATGTTAGTCAAATGGAATTGACATCGATGAGGTAGGTACTGACGTTGGTCATGTGCAGACCAACAGAGTCAGTAGTGTTGGGCAGGTGGAGCTGACGTCAGTCAGGTAGGAATCGACATCAGCAGATAGGTCAGTCACATGGAACCAATGTCAGTTAGGTGCAGAATAAGAGATGGCTAAGATCAGTCACTGGAACAGATGTTGGGTGGATAGCAAGCTGTCAAAGAGTCTCAAATGCCCATATGGATGGACATGTGAGATAGAAGGCCAGGGTATTTGGTCTTGAGTAAGCTACAGGACAATGGAGGTTTGACCATTGTGTTTCTCTTTACCAGGTGGATAATATTAGCTACATTATCTTGCTACTATTTTGTGTGCTTGTTGTAGGGTTACACATACAGGGAGTTGCTAAACTAAAGGTAAAGTTAGTTTAGATGGGTGTCATGAAGAATTTGGGAGCAGCAAGATTCTTTGGCATGAGTATGTCTAGAGACATGGAAGATCACCGGTTGATTTTGTCTCTAGTGGGAGCTGATGTGAAGAAGGTGTTGGTAGGGTTCAATACGCAAGATGCAAAACTAGTAAGCACACCAAGGGCTGGACAGTTCAAGTTGAGCTTAGAATAGTATTCAAAATCACATAAGGTCTGGTGCAGACCTGAGTTTTCCCAAGTAGCGAGAGTTGTCAAAAAGTTTAGATGTGGTAAAGGACTTGGATAATAGGTGTAGCATCACAAGATGTGTGGTGGTTGGTCTTCAAATTTGAGCTTGAAGATGGAGGTGCTAGAGATGGTTAGTGGAGGTTGCTATACAGGTGCAACTGTTTATCTCCAAGTGGGAGATTGTTAAGTTGTGGAGCTAAAAGCTTCACCAAGAAGCTAATCAAGAGGTTGCTGAGTTTGACCAGTAACCGACATCAGCAATATTGCTAATGTCAGTTAGGTAGGGACCAGAGATCAGCTGACATCAGTCAAGAGCAGACTGATAGCAACTGACGTTGGTCACCTGTGCGTGTGCATGTGGTTACATGTGTTTCTAGAATGCATTTCCAGAATTAGACTCGTCTAATTTTAAGAGGTCCGAGAGTGTTTGCATGTTGAAGACTAATTTAAGTCTTGAGTCTGTGTTTCTAATTATTGTAATTAGAAGTCTAATTATTGTATGCTTGAGATCTTATTTAAGAGACCCATGAGGCATGTATTGTTATTAAGGCAAGTAAAGCATTGAAGCAAGAAAGCAAGGTTAAAGGAGATCTGCAAGGTGCAAGGTCAAGGAGATCAGCTGAAGCTATCAAGGAGGGGATAATAACTCAGGCTGTTGAGTTAGTTGTGGTTGAGCAAGAGAGAGAGAACTCTTGAGTGTGAATTACTGAACACTTGGTGTGGGAAGCTATAAGGTGGAAGAGTGTGGCATCTCTTCATTGTAATTCTTTTCTGGAAGAGTATTAATATAGATAGTATTGTTTCTCATATTCTTTATTGTTTCAAGTTTCTAGTTACTTAATCATTCTGGTTCAATTCTGTGTTTAATTGCTTATAGAAAAGTAATCAATTGTGTTCCTAATCTTGACAGAAGCCATCAGTGGCCACTTTTAGGTGTTTACAATTTACAGCTGTTTTGGAAGGCATTGTAAGTTGTAAGCATAGTAATATCTTTTAAAAGAATAAAATGTTCTTGTATTATCATGTATTTATTGATGATGGATAAACTAGAGGGTTCCCCCTTGAGGGAGCACTTTGCAAAGGGGCTGGCAAAAGGTCCCTCAAAATAAGGAAGCGAGTGGACCAAAATAGATGACAAAATAATGATTTGCCCAAAGTTAGGTAGAATCATTGAGAATGTAAGTGGTATGGTGTATAATGGTTTATCCAAAGGCAATTATAAATATTGTACCTTAATAATAGAAAAAATGATATGATAACATAATGATTTACCCAAAGGTGGTTATAATCATTGAGAATATGGATCTACCCTAGTTAGGATAAAAAAGGATTAAAAAATGTCCCATTTGGATAGAAGAAAGTGAATGATTCACCCAAATGTGGTTAGAATCATTGAGAATGCAGATGGGATAGTGTATAATGGTTTTACCAAATGTAGTTATAAGAATTGTTCCCTAATTATGGCAAACAAGATTGATGGTTGATGATTGAAAACAAGATGACAACTTGATATATAGGATAAAGATGATTTAAGATAACCTGTGAGTAGGGAGATGCTCATTTTAACTAATAAGGATGATAATTATTTAATTATTTAATTAATCTATTTCAGATATGATTTAGATGAGGCTAGGATTATTGTTGAACCTAGTGTCGAGGAGATATCAATGTTACATTGTGATGTAAAATTCTTGAAGTGGATTTTTGTTGTAGCATGTGATAGTAGGCATCACGATATAACACCATGAGGACTTGATCAAAATATGGATAAATACTAACTCCTAATATCTAATACTCAATTAAAAACAATAAACTAATGATAAAAACCATGATGATAATGTTAACATATGAATATGGATATATTCAAGAATAAGTGTGAAAGGAATCACCCAATGAATGCATATAGACCTAAATCAAGGAAGCAATACTAAAATAAAACAAATAGGGACACAAACAACTAACCAAAGAAATAAATAATAGTTAATCATAATGTTAGCACAAACAATGTGAAACAAACAAAATGATGAACATTACCCCTAGAAAATAAGAAACATCTTAACAAACAACAAATATGGGGAAAGAAAAGAAAAAGAATGAGGTGGCTGAGATATCTCCATATTCACTAGGAAAGTGGGCATTGCCTACATAGTTTCATAGACATGATGATCACATAAAAACTTCAAGCTAAATGTAGTTCTCCCAGGAAATAAGTGTAGACACCAAATATCCACACAGAATGGTTCTAAATGTTGAAATACCCCTAGATGCCCAACCTACCTAAGTCATTCACCTTTGACCTTTAACTCAACATAAAAAATTTAAACCCACCTATCTAAACTAACCTTAACCTTTCTACCTTGGCCTTATTGACCATTTGGGGTCACCTTGACCATTGATGGTTAGCTTGACAGTCAGTGGTTAGGTTCCCAACACTTGAACAAAGATAACACATGATGTGTGAGATAACACATCAAAATATTATCTATATGTCTTCCTTATCCATTTCCTAACACATCATAAGCCTCAAAATCATCAACCTCACCCTCTATGGAACATTCCATCCTCCATCTCTCCTTGCCTATAAAAGGAGGAGATGAGGAGGTAAAAAGGATCAATCTTCAAGCATTCAAGGAGGGAAAATCAATGATCTGAGACTTCTTCATTAGTATTTTCTTTTTCAAGTATTCCTTCTAGCAAACCAGCCATTAGGAAAGAGACCAACACTCTACCAAAATTTATTTGTAACCACAAGCACCATTACTCTGCCAAAATTCCTCTAAGTTTCATCAATATCTTCAGCCAACAATCAAAGCTAAGTATTTGTTTTTATGTGTTCATTTACTTTATTTAATTTTAACACCTAGACCTAGACTAAACTTTTCCCATTGACACTTTTAAGGCCATCTCTTATCCTCACAACCATTAACCAACCTCTAACAACCCATATAACCTTTCTATAAGTAACCCATAACCTATTTTGGCTAGAAAAAATAAGCTATCCAAACCCATAATGACCACTAATGGTCACCTTAACCACTGATGGTCACCCTAACTAACAATGGTCACCTTAACTATCGATGGTCACCCTGACCACAAATGGTCACTATGTAAAACCAAACACCCAAAATCAACAAGTAGGAACCACTTCTCAAGCTCAACCAAAACCCTATTTTCTTGGACCCTATCACCTCATAGACTAGAAACAACAACCTAACCTAACCTAAACATTTCATTAATAATTTAACATTCACCTAAATTTTATTCTATTAGAATACTAGCATTCATTATAAAAGTATTTATTTATTTAGATCTAGTATTTTTATGTTATGCTATCTTTTTTATCAACATTTATTTTCAACATTAACTTATATCAAAAAGGTGGATTGACAACCTCCTAGATAGCTCATGCTTATTGGATCTAGCTTGCTAGGAAATCCACCCATATACCTAACTAACCAACCATTTTATAGTTATATCTTATTTTAGGTCATCTTCCCAAGCCAAAGAAGAGTATCTACAATTGTCTAGATTATGGAGTGAACACCACATCTAGGTTCTACCAACTTCTACCCCTCTTTTAGTTTTAGCTTTCTTCTATAAATGAAAAAGAAAAATTTGAGTAATAAATTTTGGCATGCCCAATGGGACCCTAACATCATCTAGGTGCCATTTTCTTCTTTTATTCTATGCTTAGACAATGAAATCTAAAATTTATTTTAGGCTTAAAATAAACTTTGCATACATTGATTGCTTGCTTCTTTTAGCTTATCTAGTAACTTAAAAGCAAAGTAATCAATCGTAGTTTCACTCTTTTTATCAAACACTTTACTAAACCACATAATCAATCAACACATCAAAATAAACTTGAGACAAGGCCCGACAAAGATTTAATCACCTAGAAGTAAACCTTACCCTTTCCTGGTAATCCCACTTAGAGGTCATTACCAAGGGGAGAACTAACTCAACTCTTTAGTTGAGTCTAAACTCTAAATTTCAATATATATTGGCTAAGCACCTGACACCATTATCATTTTAGTATGTGAAGTGAGGGGGTAGGCCATAATATCAAGCCACATACTAACTTTTAATACATATTTTGAGGGCCTAAACTAACCAAAAACCAACCATGGACTTATTTTTTATCACTTGATATATAAACCAAATTTCCTCTTCACACTTTCTAAGGCATAAAACACAAGAGAGACTAAAAAGAACCTAAGGACTTAATGTACTTTAGTGTGTGTTTTACCTTTTTGAATTTTTCGTGTCTGATCTTTGCTTTGAGCTGTGAGAATTTTACCTTCCACGATCTTGCCTCAATTGCCTTGTATAATGGGTAACCAACCTATATTTTCTCCTAGATATTCTAACTCTGCTAGGATCTTAGAGAACAACCATCTCATCTTAGAGTGATACCTTGCATCACAAGCCACTTATGCTCCTACACTTACCTACAATCAATCAAATCTCACCTAAAACCAACCAACAACCAATCAACAACTATTTAATTAGCTTCATCCCCAACCAACAACCTATCAACATCTATCATATCAATCACCCCAACCTCATCAAACTTTGGGCTACCTACCAAAACCAACATATCAAGCAACCTAACCATCATATAAATTACCTCAACCTACCTTATCAACCTTATCCAACATCATCAACAACCAACCCAACCTCACCCATAATTAATTAAACCCTATCTATCACCTATCAGACCTCAACTACAACCAACAAACAAACTATCAACTACCACCTAAATTTGTTACAATGTTAACTAACTAGATAATAAAAATAGAGTCATTGATTTATGATACCCATGACTTATCAACCCTCAAATATAACCAATCAAATATCAACTACTACCAACCAACAACCTATCAACTACCATTTAATCATCATCATACCCAACCAACAACCCATCAACACCAACTTAACAATTATCATAACCAACCTCAAATTCAACCTATCTAACCTCATAAACCATTAGGTCACCTACCCAACCATCATATCAACTACCCCAACCCACTTTGAGGTAGACCTCTCAATACCAAGATTCAATCTATCCTCTTTGCCATCCAACCAACAACTATCAAACCAAATTATCAATCCAACCTAACCTATCAAACCAACTAACCTCATCAAACCAATTGATTACCTCACAAACTCAAGATCAATCCATCATTTAACCTCTTTTTGCACCCATTATTATGCACATCAATAATCAAAGCCATCAATATAGCAAGGCCCATCCATTAGATTTAGTTCTTAGTCAAATAATAACTAAGAAAAACATAATCCAACCCTTAACCAAACCACTTATTATCCAAGTGGAATCTTATCAACATTCCTTCGAAACCCCAATAAAAAAAACCAATTAATCTTTTTCACTTACCCATGTGGAACCAACCTACCAACCTTTTCCACTCACCCATGTGGAACCAACCAACCAACCATTTCCACTCACTCATGTGGAACCAACCTACCAACCTTTTCCACTCACCCATGTGGAACTAACCTACCAACCTCTTCCATTCACCCATGTGGAACCAACCAACCAACCTATTCCACTCACCCATGTTGAAACAACCAACCAACCTTTTCCACTCACCCATGTGGAACCAACCAACCAACCTTTTCCACTCACCCATATGGAACCAACCAACCAACCTTTTCCAATCACCCATGTGGAACCAACCAACCAACCTTTTTCACTCACCCATGTAGAACCAACCTAACAACCTCTTCCACTCACCCTTGTGAAACCAACCAACCAACCTATTTCACTCACCCATGTGGAACAAACCAACTAACATTTTCCACTCACACATGTGGAACCAAGTAACCAACTTTTTCCACTTAGCCATGTGGACCCAACCTACCAAAATTTTTTACTCACTAATGTGGAACTAAATAACTAACATTTTCCACTTATTCATGTGGAACCAACCAACCTATCTCTTTCACTTACCAATTTTGTGGAACCTACTATCAACCCAACCTTAACAACTATCAACCCTACCTTACCTATAATCAACCCTACCTTATCTATCATCAACCCAACCTTACCCACCATCTTCTCAACCTTAAAAACTATTAACCCAAACAAAAACCAACCCATCAAATCAAACAAACCTTTCTAACCTACCCTTACCTCACACAAGCTCTCTCCTTGGGACAATCAGACACTATTAACTAAACTACCATTATTTTGGTATAGTGTTGTTAAACCTACCCTATCCCATGTAAATTAGATCTTATAAAATTTTCCTAACCTTGATACAATAGAGGAAATCCCACTTGAACCACCGCCTACAGCTTGAGCCAACTAACCACTAACCACTAACACCTAACCACTAACCACTAACACCTAATGACTAACAATTAACACTCCTTTTTTGGAGGTGGATGAAGTCATCTTCACCCCTCCTAAACCCTCTTATAAACCAAACACCTCACTTTGGGATCATTTTTTTAGATTTGACCATCCATGGAAAGAGCAAGCTGGGAGAACTTCCCCTTCATAAGGCTTTAACCACTTATCAACCCAAAGCATACCTTAATAATTAACCAAAATAACCCTTGTCATTTTCTCCTCAACCTATCAACCAACCAACCCTAAACTATCAAATATTAAATTTCTCCTTCACCCAACCAAACTTATTGGAGAATCACATTATCCCCTATCTAGTGGAGTCACCTTCTCCACCAACCTACCTAGCTATTGGAGAGTACCCTTCTCCACCAACCTATTTTGGAGTCACCTTCTCCCCCAACTACTAGATATTACCATTATCTACCAACCTATTTAGGAGTCACCTTCTCCCCCAACCATTGGAGATTACCATTCTCCACCTTACCAACCCAACCAACCATTTGTGTCTTTTCAGGATCACATCCTACCTTGGATACCCAAGAACTAACCCAACCAACCACCTTAGCTTAACCATGAAACCATCATAGTTTACCTTTTTCCATAAACCAATCAACCAATCGAATGAATTTAACCTTAGCCATTTTGGGCCACCTTTTTCATGTCTTTTGTGATCCACCAACCTATTTGGGAGTCACTTTCCCCCCAGTATTTAGAGAGCACCTTCTCCATAAACTTAACCTAAGCCAAGTGTTATACCAAATTGGGGCAACCCATTTGGATAATACCCAACCTATTTGGGATTCACCCTCCCCCCATAGCTATCAGAGATTACCCTTCTCTGCCAGCCTATTTGGGAGTCACCTTCTCTATAACCTATGGAGAGTACCTTCTCCAGCAACCTAACTTAAACCAAGTGGTATACTAAATAGGGCAAACCCATTTAGATACCATCCAACCATTAGATATTACCCTTCTCCACCTCCTAACAAACCATTAGAGATTACCCTTATCCATCAAACTATCACTTAACCAACCAAACCCTTTTGTCAATCTAAATATTTTCTACATATAATCAAGTGTCAAAAAGTAACTGGGGGATAACTACTCTCTTGATTGACATCAACCATTTACACAAGCATGGATCTATGGCATATCAAAATCTTAACCTCCTCAAAATGCTTTTGTATTTGTGTACTTATTCTTTGGTTAAACCAAGTTCCTTATCATATTGTGTCTAACATAAGCTCATCTCTTATTTTCAATCACCTCTATCTCCTTATATTTAAAGACAATCAATTAAAAATAAGATCATGTGATTATCCATCACAAACTTAGCATAATATTAAGCATGAATACCATGACTCTACCCATGGCATGATCCTCATGGTACTTTCTTCTCCTTTTTAGGATGGATTTCCATGGTCATTATCACTTAAAACACCTCTTTTACCCATCATTAACCTCCTTGTGCTATGAATTTTCCTCCATAAAGGAAAACCTCATGCCTATATAGATAGTCCATGTTGAAACCAATATGTAAATAATTTGGGATACCAAAATATCACTTGGGTCAACATATCTATCATGAAAACTTCTCCCTTGAAGGATAGCTACCCAAAAAAAATTGAAATTGCTTGAATATAAGGTAGACTACTCCCTTGAAGGATAGCTATCAAAACATGAATAAATCCAAACTTAGACCACTCCCTTGAAGGATGGCTATGTCAAATTTGTCAAAAGCAATCTCTTAAAGCTTATCGCATTGATTAGCTTCTCAAACATATAAAACTAAGTAATAGCAGACCTTATACCAAAATAAAAAAATAAGCAATCCTAAGAAAGCTGTAATTAGCTTTCACAAAAGCATCAGTAGACTTCTTGCATCAAATAGTCTACACTTAGCATATGATATAGACTTTTATATCATGGTTCATAGGTAACCTATAGAAGGGGCAAGCCATCCCCACAACAAGGCTACCCTAACTATCACCCACTATCTATCCTTCATCTCCCCTTTTTTCCACCACAAATCAAGAGATTTTTTAGCTTACTTGAGACCATGTGATCAAGCTACCTTTTTTAACAATCAAACTAACAATAAAGTAAAATCATGATAGAGGTTTATGTTCATAAACCCACCCCTTTTACCATCATGGTCTTTATCAATCAAAATGTTTAGCATCCTCTTTTTACTTTCATGACCACTTAGGAAGATGTCTCTTCCCTATTTTGATTCATTGAAACCAACCCATCAAAATAACAAACTAATTTACCTATTTGGGAGTCACCTTCTCCACTAACCAATTAACAAAATCATAAAACTTTGAAGATCACATATTCCCTAAAAACTAACCAAGAACCATTGGATAACACCCTCTCTAACCAACCAACTAACCATCTGACCATGTCCACCTTAACGTTGGCTATTTTTAGCCCAAACTATTTACACATTTTATGATGACCTTACCTTGGTCCTTTCAACTATACCAATTATATTTCCATGTTGAACATTTGAATTTGAACCACCTCATGCACAATTAAAACATTTGTGTTTTTTAAGGGAGCACTTCATACCTTGTATACCTATGAAAACACTAACCTTATCTAGGAGACTCATAGAATAACCTAATCAACTATGACTAACCTTATGTATTGATTACCCTATCACTTTTACTTCTAGAACTAATATTATTTCAACTAATATTTGGTAACTTAGTCATATTTTTTATGCATGTTTGTTCCTTAATTCCTAACCTCACATACCACCCTTCTCACCTACCTTCCCATCCATTTAACCACTCATCAAACTCAAACCTGATTCTATTTCACCTCATCAACTCTTGGTTTGAGGGTGCTCACCTTCTCCCATATTTGGGGAAATTGAACCTTTGAACCATAATTTATTTTTGTTTTAAATATTATTTATTCAAGTTTCATAAAAAAGGGAAAATATAGACATCAAAAATTTGCACATAATGATTTTGAATGTTGAAATGCCCTTAGATGCCGAACCTACCTAAACCATTCACCTTTGACCTTTAACTCAACCAAAAAATTTTAAACCCACCTAGATAAAATAACCATAACCTTTCTACCTTGGCCCTATCGATCATTGAGGGTCACCTTGACCATCAATGGTTAGCTTAACCTTTGACGGTTAACTTGGCCATGAGTGATCAGGTTCCCAACACCTAAACAAAGATAACTCATGATATGTGAGCTAACACATCAAAATATTATCTAGATGTCCATCTTCTCCATTTGATAACACATCATAAGCCTTGAAATAATCAACCTCACACTCTAGGGAACCTTCCATCCTCCATCTCTCTTTGCCTATAAAAGGAGGAGAGGAGGAGGTAAAAAGTATCAATCTTAAAGCATTCAAGGAGGACAATCAATGATCTGAGACTTATTCATCAGGATTTTTTTGGCAAGTCTTCCTTCCCACCAACCATCCATTATAAAAGAGACATAAAACTCTACTAAAATTACTTTGTAACCATAGGCACCGTTACTCTACTAAAATTCCTCCAGGTCATTAGGATCTTCAACCAATAATCAAAGATAAGTATTTGTTTTCATGTATTCATTTACTTTGTTTCATTTTAGCACCTCTACCTAAACCAAACCTTTCCCATTCATAATTATAAGGCCCTCTCTTAACCTCATAACTATTAACCAACCTCAAACAACCCACATAACATTTATGTAACCAACCCATAACATATTCTTTCCAGAACCAATAAGCTACCCAAACCCATAGTGACTGTTGACAGTCACCCTAACCGTCAATGGTCACTTTAACCATCGATGGTCACCCTAACCACTAATAGTCACCCTAATTATTTATAGTCACTATGTAAAACTAGACACCCAAAATTAGCAAGTAAGAACCAGTTCTCAACCTGAACCAAAACCCTATTTTATTGGCCCCTATCACCTCATAGACTAGAAATAACAACCTAACCTTACCTAGACATTTCTTTAATAATTTAACATTCACCTAAATTTTATTTTGATAGAACACTAGCATTTATTTTAAAAATATTCATTTCTTTAGATCTAGTAATTTTATGTTATGTTATCTTTCTTATCAACATTTCTTTTCAATATTAATTTGTATCAAAAGGTGGATTAATATCCTCCTAGATAGCTCATGCTTCTTGGATCCAGATTGCTAGGTAATCCACCCATCTACCTAACAAACCAATCCTTTTATAGTTTTATCTTATGTTAGGTCATCTTTCCAAGCCAAATAATAATATCTGTAATCATCTAGATTATGGAGTGCACACCACATCTAGGTTCTACCAAACTCTACCCCTCTTTATGTTTTACCTTTCTTTTCTAAATGAAAAAGAAAAATTAGAGTAAAACAATAGGATAGAAAAAAATGTTGATATATAAAAACAAGCATGATGGATGTGATATAAAAACATGAATGAACTCACAAAATGGTAAGAGCATGGGATGAAAGGCCAAAAAGGATGGGGAAACTAAGTGACAAGTGATTTCTTATGACTTAGTGAGGGTTCCCAGAATCCTTAAGGAAAAGAAGTGATCACTATTTTTGGAATTTTGGAGTATCTCAACTCAATCAAGAATGATGAGATACTAAATGGTTCAAGCTCATAAAATGGTGAGAGCATTTAAACTAAAAGGTTGATCAAAAAATAATAAGATCATGGCTGACTTGAAATGTTGCTCACAAATTGGTGAGAGTGTAATAATAATGGTAACTGAGATGACCTTAAAAATTATTAAGTGTTACCCACATAGTCTCAAAATGTCCTCAAGTCACAGTAGTTCCACCTTATAGTAGAGGAATTTGACTAGTGTAACAACTAATTTAAACATAACAGGCATAGTTGGCATAGTACAACATAGGAATGGAGAGTTGGTATGTCAAGTCACAATAAAAAAATGTTCCCCTAATTTACCCATAGGCAATTATAACTAGGATACAATAAATCAAATCAATGATACTAGTTTTCCCATGTACATGGATATAATTAGTAGCAGGACTAGTGAGACACTGATTTTCCCCTGTAGGTAGATATAATTAGGCTCACATAAAAAAACATGACTAGAATGAAACAAGAAATGAATGATGAAACTACCAAAACTTCTATCATACTACTCCAAAATACTACCTTTATTGGAATTATTAAAAAAAATTCTAAAACTAATCTAATTATTTGTGCTAAAAGTGTGAAACCAATGGATGAACCAAGGTCCAATGAGATAGGTGGGGAGTGATCAAATATGTTAGTTGATAGAATGGAATGGTAGGATGGATAAGTGATAGGCAAAGTGATAGGATGGTAGATTGATATAATGGTAGGATGGCAGAATGATATGGTACAAATACAAATATTGATAATATGGTACAACTTGAAATGGTCCTCACAGACAATACACTAAGTCACTCAAGCATAGTAACACTTGAGGTGTATAATGTTCATAGGATCATCAAGTTCATCTTTGTTTGGTGTGGTGACCCTATATACTCCTATGCCATAGTCTATAATAATGATGAAAGGACATACATAGTTCGGTTTGAACTTGCCTTTATGATTTTTTTGGCCATAGTATTCTTTTGGTTCTTTTTTAGGACAAGATCACCAAGTTCAAATTGTCTATGTTTCATGCACTAATTGTAGTGGCCACAAAGACAATTTTTATATGCTTATAGATTTTTTACTACATCCTTGTGTTTCTCATCAAGTAATTCCATCTATTGTAGGTGAGCTACTCGATAGTCTTCATTATCTAGGACATGTTTAAAATATATGTGTAATAATGGTAGCACGACCTCAATGGGAAGAATGGCCTCAATGCCATAAACAAGTGAGTATGGAGTGGTACCTATGGGAGTGAGGTGATTGGCATGGTATGCCTAGATGGAAAAAAATATCTATAGGTGCCAATCATGGTCAGCATCATTGACATTCTTCTTAAGGATGTTGACAATGGTTTTGTTTGATGTTTCTACCTAGCCATTACCTTAAAGGTAATATGTTGTGGAAAACTGTTAAGTGATCTTGTACTTAGAACATAGCGATTTAACATCCTTATTTTTTAATGATCCTCTATTATTAGATATAATTTTAGAATGGATACCCTAGTGGCAGATGAGATGGTTAAAAATGAATTTAGAAATTTGTTTTCCAGTCACATAAGTGAGGGGTATAATTTCAACCCACTTAGTGAAATATTCTATGGTAGTAAGGATATGTCTATGTCTATCAAATTATGTGGGGTTTATCTTCCCAATGAGATAAATGCCCCATATATAAAATGAATATGGTGTCAACATTAGTTTCAAATTCTTGGCTGGGGTATGTATCACATTGGCATGCCGTTGACATTTATCACATCTTTTCATAGATGTAGTTGTATCTACATCCATAATTGGACAATAATAAGTATTACACAAGATATTTTTGGAAAATACTACCCCATTAGTATGGGATCCACATACCCCTTTATGAACTTCTTGTAACACTAGTATAGACTCTACCAAAGGTAAACAATGAAGTAGAGTTCCATCAAAACTACAGTGGTATAGGGTTGGTTTGATTAAATTATAACATTTAGAATTATGGATGAAGGATTTGGTTTTTTTTGGGATAAGTCTAGTGGTAAAACATGGTCATGTAGGTAAGTGTATAGGTTTGAATACCAAGTAGAGCTAGGACCAATAATATTGCAGATCATTATGATGGTTAATGGTTCATAAGTTGGTGCTAGAATATTTTCAATGAGAAAATTGTAGTATTTTGTTGTATTTGCATTTCAAATGAGTGACTTAATGGTGGCCACTACATATTTCATTTTGTTTATTGCGCTTAGCATATGTTCAAACTAGATGTTGGTAATCTTCTACTTGAGGGTATCGACCATGGCCTTATAGGGAACCATCTTGTCATCTTTAGTCTAAAAGTGGTTTGTAGCCTAATTGATGATTAACTATGAATCACCATAAACATTTAGATGAGATATGTTCCATGGTGCTATCTATCAAATCCATGTAATGAGTGCTTCATATCCAACCATGTTTTTGGTGTAAAGAAAGCTGATTATGAATGACTTAGGGATTAGATCCCCTTGTGGAGTGATGAAAAAAGGCCTTCCCCAAATCCATATGCTATGAATGAACTATCAAAATACAAATTCTAGTTCTATTCCTCATTAGGTGTGTCAATTATGGTCATAATGGATTTATTTGGAAATTAGAATTTGAGTGGCTTTATATCTATAAGTGTTACTTCAACAAGCTAATCTGTAAGAACTTGTCCCTTGATGGATTTTTGGTTCACATATTCTATCTCAAACTCACTAATAAACATGATCCATTTGGCCATGTAACCTTGAAAATATGTTTTAGATAGTAGATACTTGAGTGGATCTACTTTTGAAATAACCTTGGTCTTATTATTCAGTTTGTAATGTCATAGTTTCTAAGCTACAAAGACCATAGCTAAATAGACTTTTTCAATGGGTGTATAGTTATGCTCATGTGCAACCAGTGTATGATTTAGATAGTACACAACATGATCTTTCCCTATTTTATCATGTTGAGCTATAACAGCCCCCAGGGCTTTGTTTGTTACTAATAGGTATAGAAAGAATGGTTTTACTGACATAGGAGGCAATAAAATTGGTGGATTTTCTAGATAGTCCTTTAGTTGTTGAAAAGCTTTCTAAAAATCATCATCCCAAATAAATGTGACACCTTTCTTTAAAATATGTGTAAAAGGATGAAATTTATCATCCAATTGAGATATGAAGCATCGAATAGACTAGATTTTTCCTTGCAAACTATGGAGCTACTTTAAATTGGTCGATGGTGGCATTAATGTTATGGCTTATAATTTAGTTGGATCAAATTTTATGCCCCTATGAGTCATAATGAAGCCAACCAATTTTATTTAAGTAATGCCAAACACATTTATTAGGATTGATCTAAACTTCATATTCATGTAGTCACTCAAATATCCTCCTCAATGCTACTAGATAATCAGCCTTATTTTTTGATTTTCCTAATATGTCATCAATGTAGTATTCAATAATGTCATGCATCATATCATGAAATATGACTAGCATGGCTCTTTGATAAGTGCCCCTACATTATTAAGACCGAATGGCATTACCTAATAATAGAATGTTCCCCACAAAGTGGTGAACATTATCTTGTGTTGGTATTAGGTGATATTCAAATATGATTATAGTTGAAGAATCCATCGATCAATGAAAGAATCTCATAACCCATTATGTAGTCAACTATCAAGTTAATGTCTAGAAATGAAAACTCATCCTTTGGGAAATCTTTATTAATTTCCTTGAAATTAATATAGATTATTATTCCTTTTGGATTTTTATTGACTGGAACTACATTATAATTCCATTCATAATAGTCAATTGTATTAATACATCTCACTTCTACGATCTTCTCTAACTCTTTCTTTACCAATAAAAAAATATGAAGATACATTTTGCATAAATTTTGTTTCACAGTTTTGGTATCAGGATATGCCAAAAGGTGGTGAACAACCAAGGCAGGGTCCAAACCAAGCATGTTAGAGTATGCCCACACAAATATATCTATAAATTCCCTCAAAAGCATTGTAAGGAGTTCACACTCCTCTTTAGTGAAGGACGTGCCTAACTAGATCCATTTTGGGTCATTCAGAGTCCTGATGTTTACCTATGAAGTATCTTCCACTAGAAGGGTTGAACCATATTTAAGAATAGTTGGTAAAGAATTTAACTATATGGCTATGTTAGAATCCTCTATTAGGACTAGTTCCTCAAATTCTCCTAGGCATGATGAATAAAATTCCCCTTTAGTAGGGATGGACATGTAACAAATGTTGTTGGGAAATCATGAATGATATGATCAAAAGCTTATTATTCTTAAAGAATAAATTTGGACCCATAGCTAAGTTTGCCATCATTAGTATCCTAAATAGTCTGATCAAAAGCCTGTTCTTCTTGAAGACTAAACTTGGACCCATAGACAAGTTCATAGTTGGTGGTCTCCTGGTCTATATTTAAATAAGGCTAAACATACCCATCTAATGGTGCCTAAAATAGGTTTTCACCACTAGACTGGCCTTTATCCTTACTTTTTCCCTAGTTTAAAATCACCTTAAATAGGTTTTTACTTTAATACCTCAATGGTTTATTTAATTATTTTTAGCTAATGGTGTTCACCCACTCTTCAAAATAGGCTTCATGATCCAACTTGATTGAGAACCCTTTTTTGTGATCTCCCAATGGAGCATTATCCCTTAGGTCTAAAAATTATAAAAGGCCTCATTGTTCAAAAACCCATCAACTAACATGTTTGATTCTTGTTGGCCCCATTCTGTTAGTTGGGGATAATACAATGGTAGTGGGTTATGATGAATGATTATTTGAAGGGTATAAATATCATTATTGTCAAATAAATTGGTATGGGATAGGTTATCAAATTGGCTATGATCAGACTCTACTTCACTATAGACATCATCGTCACTAGTCATTGGTGATAGAACTTGAGTAAGATATGTGGGGTCACCCGTAGGTGATTTAAATCTAAGGCCATAGGTTCCTTTGTACTTAGTCATAAAAATTGGCTCAAGTTTTCCCTATTGATTTTCTCGAGGCCTCCTCTTTCATAGTCTTGATTTTCTATAATCTAATTAGGAATGGGATATTTGGACTTCTTGTAAAAATCATCCAATTTTTCATTATATAACCATGATTCATCACCTTTGAGAGGGTCATATTCTTGGCTAGATGTGAAAGTGAAAGTACCAGGTGTTGGATTATGTAGATGGACTTTTAATTTTCTTTCCAATTACATGAGAGGTTTGTATTTTGGTCTTCCAAAGGATTTTGGGTTATGTGGAAGCTTTACAATGTGAAAGGTGTCATGGGTCAAGTATTCTCCTAGGCCATTATCCATGATGTAATGGTTGGACATTTCAACATGTGGTATGTGGGAAAGTGAATCAAGGGTATCAAGGTCAATGTAATTGGTCTCTAGTAGATCAATCAGTATTGATTTCACATTGTCTTACTTGGTGATTGGATTAATGCTAAAATGGTAATTATAGATTTTAAACTCAACCTCTAAATGTCTACAATGATTGTATGGATGCAAATCTCTTTGAATACTAACCTCCATCCCTAAACGGGAGAACTTGATACACTGGTGCAATGTTGATGGGATTACATGAATATTTTGTAGCCCAAATCTACCCAAAATCATATTATATGACAAATCAAGATATAACGCATGGAAATGTGTATCATGGGTCAAGGACCCAATGATAACTAGCAAGTTAATGGTGCCTTGTAATTATCATTATTTAATATTATAGGATTTGATGGTGATTATTTTTACTTAGAGATCTATTATTGTGTAGCCAAGAAGCTTGATGAGCCTTAGAAACATAATATTCAGACCTGATCTATTGTCTATGAAGACATGATTCACTTTGTGCCACTTTATGTAATCTTTAATGTATAATGGATTATTATGTAGTGGACCAAGGGATGACATATCACTTTGGTTAAAGGTTACTTATTGGGCTGGAATTAGGTGTCCAACCAAAGCTTGAAATTTGTCAGGGGATATGTCATTGGGAACTATGGATTGACCAAATAACTCTATCAAGATGTTTTTATGGATGGTTGACATATGTAAGAAATCTAAAATTGATATTTATGTTGGTGTCTTTTACAATTGTTCCACAATGTCAAATGTATTTTCCTAGACAGTGGTAAATGGCTTGTTCTAAGGTAGAATGGTTAGTTAGATGATGGGTGAAATGGTAGATGGTTATGGGCTTGGTATGGTAATCCTTGATTGCTAAGTTATGATTGAATAATCAGGATTAGGTATAGGACCATTGTTTCTAACAAATGATGATGAAGGGGGACCAAATAAGATAAGTCTCAATTGTTGATGCACTTGTGCATGGTCATGGGATAATGATGAGTTATCAATATAGGGTCTTAACATGGGAATCCATACTTACTAATTCATCTGTTTGTGGTCCTAGGTCAAGGAAGGATTACTAGAATGATTTAGTTGATTTGGTATAATTAGTAATGGTATTATCTAAATAGCACTTGGTCTTGGATTAATGGAAATGGTGTTCATATGACCTTCTACAATATGGCCTATAACCAAGTTATAGTCATGTGCAACTACATGGTAAGTTTGTATTTTGGTTATGTCCATTTTTTTGACATGGTTGGTTCTACTATTAATTTTATTGAGTCTATTGATTTAGCCTTAGTTGTTGATACTATTGTTGTTTATGTTACACTGGCTATTATTATTGTTGTTGATTGGTATATTAGGGAAAAGGATTTTGATAAATGTCAAGGCTTTGATTAGAGGTGGAAGCTCCATGTTATAATGTGATCTCTCTATTTTCCAACATATTATGAATTACATGTATAATTTTCATATAATGTTGTAAATTATGGCCATTAACCCCATGAAAATCATAGAATTATTCTAACCTGTACCAATTTGGCATGTCAACACCCTCATGAATTTTCTCTTTCTGAATAGGCCATCTAATAAAGTTAGCTACTACGAGTTTGTGAAAGACTTATTCAATGGGATCTCCAAGGTCAATAAAAACACAATGAGTAGGCACGTTTCTCCTTGGAGGAGGAGGGTTTTGTAAAGGCATAGGTTACTATATTTTTTGCATTAGTTGAAATGTTTTAGGTTATTGTGCTTTCTACGTGTGTTGCATCTACTAAAAAGGTTGTTGGTTAGGAATTATTTTTAAAGGCAACATAGCCTAAGAAGATGGTGTTTACACCATTTGGACATGTCAGGACTCTGTTACTCCATTACCTATAACATTCTTATTATGGTTGAATTACTTGGGTCTATCATTATTATTAACTTGTGCTAGTTGCAATGATTGTGCTTGGATTAGATGTTGATTTTAGACATTATTTTGATTTTGATTTGAGCTTTGATTTGATGTGGATAATTTAATAATCCCTTTGTTAATGAGGGTTATTTTGATTAGTAAATGTTTGTCAATGATCTCTTTGAATGTGTGCACACACTATAATTCCAAATTATAAGATAAATCATTGTGTAGATTTTTGGTAAACACAATGGCTAATTTTTTATCTGGTAGATTGTGGGTGAATCAATTTGTAAGGGCTTTCCATCACTATAAATAGCTTGTGAAGATTTCACTAACTTTATATTTTGCTTGTGTTAAATATGCCAATAAAGTCTCATGCTCAAGATTGTAAGAGAAGTGTTATACAAACTTGTCTAAGAGATCATCAAAATTAAGTACTAAATTCTAGGGAAAATTCAAGAACAATTCCAATGATTGTCTTGTTAGGCTATGTGGAAACAACAAAAATAGGTAAATGTCACTATAGGCCACTAGTTTGCATGCAACAAATAATTATATTAGATGGGACTTGGGGTCACATTTACTTTATATTTTTCAAAATTTCATGGCTCATACCCTAGAGGAAATGGTATTTGTAAGTACTCTATGTTAAATGGGTAAGAACAAACATCATCCAACTTGAACTATTTGGTTTGTTTCCTTGCTTTTATGAGGGCAATTGCATCCTTGATTTTTTGTAATTCTTATGTGAGAAAACCAATGGGATTATTAACTTGTTGAAGTAGAGGCTATGTGGTTAGAAGTGGATTACTTTGACTGAGGTATGATGGAGGCATTTGCTAGGGAATGTTGGATTGGCTAGGGAATGGACCAAGAATATGCATACATGGGTTTGGGTGAAACTTTTTAAATTTGACTTATGGTTTTATGATATTTTAGTTAGGATTGGGTATGCAGGCTTGATATTTCAATTGGGATGGAAGAATATAGATGCACTGTGCCTACTGAGGTTGAATAGGGACATGCTGCCAATTAGTCATACCTAGATGATTGAGAGGGACTTGTGAACCAAGACCCTATCACTTAACTTGTGGCACATTTTAGATGGAGGAATATAGATGAATTATGTCTGCTAAGGTTAAAAAGGTACTTGAGGAACATTAAAACCTCTTTATTATGTGAATCCCTATTGGGAAGTGGACATATGTTAGAGATTCAACATTTTTCACTAATTAATATTTACCCATTGTTGGTTAAACATCATTTGGTTTTAGGTCATCATGTTAGTCTATGGCTGAAGAGGTAAGTTCACTTCTACTTGGTGAGGTAGAGCATTAGTTTCCCCCTATTGAGGTGGAAATATGTTTGGCCTATGATGTGTGGGTATGTTTGATGGTAATTACTATTGTGGAATATTACTCATTACCTATTGGGGTAGAGTAATATTTGTCACATTCTATTTTGGTATGTCACCAATCATTATCAAACTACTTAATCTTTATTGTTGGGTGCTAGAAGAATTGGCTAGTTGAGGATTAGAGGTAGTTACTAAGGATGGGAAGTAGAAAGTCTTATTCCCTAAGTTTGTGGACCATTAATGGTATTGGTTAAAGGCACATTTTGTTGTTGACTATTTGTTTGTGCATTAACACCACTTTGGTCTAAATTAGATGTAGCTTGCACATTATCCACTGTGTTTTACTCACTATTATACATAAAAGCATAAGACACTTCCTCAATGGTTGTGATATTGAACACGTTTTTGATCAAAGTGTTTCATGTAAGTGGGTCTAAACCTTGATTTTATTGATTTGTCAACTCAAATAAAACTCCTATTGAAGGGAGTGACTGAATAAGATGTGCATTTAACATGTTCATATTGCTAAATTTAAATGCTAGGTTTTGATATGTTTGGTATGTTGTTTGCATTTGAATGCTTTGGTCCTTTATGAGGCCTCTATGCATGACAAGCATACATGGATATTGATATGGCATTGGTAATATGGCATCAGGGCTTACTCCTTGAAAAGGTAAAATTCTAAAAGAGGCCTAATCATTGTTTAAATTATAATACATGTTATAAATCCCTCTTAGTAGACTTGGTAAATTATCATGCCCTACATCTACGATTCTATTAGGATAATAGGTTGATGGCATTATAATTTAATAAGGTTATTTTTGAACTTGTTTTGCAATTGAAGGTATGCTAGATAAATATTGGGTTGTCTATTCTTGATCTTGATACATGTATGAAGGTGTGCTAATAAAATAATTAGGCAAAGGATCTTGACTTTTTTCCCCTATTTGAGTTTTTTATGGTAGATAATAATCTATCTCCTAAATAACATCATCTCCATAAGGGTCCTAAACAAAGTCCTCTTATGTGATAACAATTTCGTATATTGGGTTATACATGGCTCCACTATGTGTATAATGAGACATGATAAAATCAAATGGAAAGTATTTCACAAAAAAGAGAAGATGAGAGTTTTAGAAAATATAAAAAGATATATTTGAAAAGACCAAGGGTTCAAACACTATCTAACTTGGTCGAGGGTGGAGTTGTATCTCCAAAAAGTCTATGCAAAGACTTGTAAAAATAATATAACATCAAGTGTTTAATATTATATGTTTCACACAAATAAGGTCAGGTAAAATGACCTAAAAAGAAGATGTTAAATTCTAATGTCCAAAGATGTTCCAAATAGGTCAAAATTAGGAAAGGGAAAAGAGTCACTAGGTCTTTTGTCTAAACACAGAGTCAAAATATAGGCTCAAATAGGATGTGTTAAGACTTTTGGCCAAATTTAGAGTCAAAAGATAGACTTGAAACAAAGGATGATGATTAATATAACAAACATGGAACACTTTGGCAAAGACTAGGCACTTGATTGTAGACATAAACATGATCAGATTATTATAAAATAATAAATAAAAGGCACTTTGAAGAAAGACTAATTATATCAAACAAAGGAATGAAAAATAAATTTTCTCATTTTGAGTAATGAATTAACCTAAGTTATGCAACCCAAAAGAGAAAGATTTGTGTATCTGTCTCTATGTGTCAAGGCCTAAACAAAAATTAATCAATGTTTGGATCTAAACTTGTAAAAGTTAATCAAAGACTTAGCTTAAGTAAACTAGGGTTTTAATGATTAAAAAGATAGGTAAATTTGAACAACATGACTATGCTAAAAAAAGATCCAATAAGACACAAATGATTAGTTCAAAAAATGATAATTTGGACACAAGACAAGACAAGTCTATTGAAATAATTTGAGCAGCATAATGACATTATCACTCCCAAAATATGCAACAATGTTATGTTGCAAATACTTCTAAGGCATAATACTTGAAATTATTTAGGCAGTATAATGTTACTTATCTCAATCAAGTACTATACTCAATATTTCTTACATGAAAGTCTTTTAAGTTAAATCAAGGTGTCAAATGGATGGCACAACACCTCATAAAATAATGGATAAATGTTGCACACAATACTCATTCAAGACATGGTATAAAAAATAAATTTTTATATCTAACACACCAAGAAATACAACTAATTATATTTTCCTAAATCTTATCAAGATGTGACAAAGTGGGGTTGATTAGAACTTACAAGTTACAACCATCTAGATTGATCCCAAGTGTGGTTAGCACAAGAGAAGCATCACGTCACTTGAGTTCATACCAATCAACTTATCATGTAAGGTTATATTAATTATCATGATGATACCATCATTAGACTTCATAGTGGTATCCCCTAGTTGACCAGACCTAACTTGGGCCTTCATTATTAAAGGAGAGGTTAGTTATTTAGCCCCCTAACTATAGCAGTATGCATTCCCATCTTTGTATACCCCACTATGGAGCATGGTTGAAACACTATCAAGAGATAAATCCCTAGATCAATGCTTCCATAGAGAACTAATGAGAGGTAATGACATCCCCTTCATAAGACAAAATTCATGAAAATAAAGACTAGTAGAAAGATTTTAGGGTTGCTTTTAGATCACCCAATTCCATGCAAGTCTAGGGTGAGCCTAGGCAACTTTCTTTATATGCCTTGGAATAGGCACCAAATTCAATGAAGAGGTAATTTTTATCCCACAAGTTCCCTATAGGGGATGGGGTGAGAGCATACGTGTACTATTCTTCTTATGAAACAAACAATAAACAAATAGTTTACAAACAATTTACAAGTGAAGTTTGATTTTAGGCACCAAATTGAAATGTGATGATGTTATTCACTTGGCCCCTTGGCTTAAGTGTGAAAGATTGAAAGCATTGCATAGAAAAATAACTAAATAAAAAATTATGTATTTTCATTTGAAGCCCAAAAGTCCAAATGTGCAAGACTTAGCCTAAGTTAATTTTTAAACACTAAAAGTAAGTGTTCAATATTTAAGCATTTGTTTTTAAGCACTAAAATTGAAGTGTTTCTAAGACTTAGCCTTCTAGATTCATTTTAAAAACCAATGTCCAAATGTGTAAGATTTAACTTGTTCATTTTAGGACCCAAATTAAAATGTACAAGATTTGATTAATTCTTTTTAAAAGACCAAAACTAAATGTTTGACTAGTTTAAACAAGCAAATTGGTGTTCCAAATCATGTCCATGACTTACAATTGTTAGATATTAACATCTTGCTTTGAAGAAATTTCTTGGAAGGGAAAATGATATTTGAACTTTAAGTCTCAAATTTTACTTTTTTGAAAAACATACTGACTATGGCCAATCAAAGATGATTAGTTCTAGTTCATGGTAACCATTACCAATCAATCTATAAAAAAACTAGTGTTAGTCATAAGAATCAATGTCAGTTAATTAAAACCATTTTTTTATCACCTATGGACCTAAAGGCAAAACCACAAAATATAAACATGTTAGGTTAGGCAATGGTTAGCACAAATATCAATAAAAACTATAAGACAAAGTTAAGTCAATGTATTTAAATGCCTTTAAAACCTAAAAATCATGAATCTAAATGATAGAAAAACTAAAAATGTAATATTTACTGCCATTTTCCTCCTACAATCCAACCATCGATAATTTACATATAATCAGGGTCGGTTGAGTAGAACCATGGTTAGTTAGGCCAAATCGATCCCATTTGCACCTAACCATCACCAGTCTCTATGTAGATCTAAGAAAAATAAAGAAATCCGAATACAACCAAAATAAGGTTAGAAATGTAGTTTTAAAGAGATTTAAACATCCATTTCTTAGTTTTTTGACTTGTAAATTGATCTCTTTGCCATGTGGCATGCTCATGGTCCTATCAAACATCCCATTTGTGATCAATTAATCTAATAAAGGTATTTAGATCATATGTTAACTTCATAATGAAATTCAATCAAAATGAAAATAAACACACTAACATGAATAATACTATCTTGCCTAAATCAAAGGGAGGAGGATGGTGAAGAAACACAAATGAACAAAGCAAAACTAAAAATGGAAAGAACTCACACAAATTACTTACCAATTCTTTGAATGCTCCAAGAGGTCTCTTCATTTGGCTTGATTAGATTATGCTCAAGAAGCCTTCATCAATGGGGCTTGGATATCTCTATCTCCTCTTAGAAACATGGTTAGATTGGATTTGGCTTTGATATGACTTGACTTGGCTTAATTTTATCATTATAGCATTATGTATTTGCTTCATGCCCTAAATCCTGAATTATAATAGTACTCTATCCAAGCTCCCTAAATGGAAAGGTAAATTCTTGTATTTATAGGTTTTAAAATCAACTTGGAATGAGTTAAATCCTAACCTATGTTTTCTTAGTTACCCCCAATAGGGTTAAAAGGTGTCCAAACCTCATGATTAGCATGTAATAAGTGTGCTTTGAGATATTTTCCATTTTGGACAACTCACAAAAGGTAATGATTACTTCCTGGGATATTCTTTTGGTTTTGAATTTCTCTTTTTGATAATTAATTTAATTACTCAAGGATGAATTAAATTAGGATTTGATTAGGATTTTCATGTTAATTAATCCCTTTTAGGATTTTGAATATTTTCCAAGTTCTAATTCAATTGATTTGGGAATTTTCTCTATTTAATTAGTTTTTGGGCCAAATTGTTTTAATTACATGTTATGAAGCCAAATTCAAGATATTTAGAAATTATTAGGATATATGTTTAATGGTTGGTAAGAATTGATCTAAATTCTGATATGAAGCCATTGGTGGCAATTTTTAGGTATCTGTAATATCTTCTCACAAGGTCTCTTTATGCAATGACCAATGTCATGACTAGGCTTCTCAAGTACTTGAAGCTTGACAACTAACTTTGAAACATTGCTTGATGCTTCTACACCTTGGTCTCATGAATTTAATGATCCTTAGACAATATCATACCTCTGAACATACCTCTTTATTCTCATAATGCACATGCTCATGATATGACTATGTTTATCATGACTAGGCTTCTCAATACACCTTGTACTCAAAGATTGGCATGCAAACATACTTACCTTGTACTCACTAGAAAACATTATCACACCACTACAACAACCTTGACAATAGTAAATAAAAGAATCATTAGGTTGACTTCAAGTTCTCTCTCTAACATGCACATTGACATCAATGGCAACACTTCAATAAACTCCCCCTTTGTCATTGATGGAAAACCATTCTTCAAACTGATCACTCTCATCTCCCCTAGTCTGGTTAATATCCCTTCCTGGACTTTATCTCCTTTGACAGTAATGAAAAATTTCTTCCACTACTATCATCTAGAATCATACCTTCTTTACAAAAAGATTTCAACACACATAATATGAAGTAATAAGGCAACATGTTCCCCCTTACTTCATGCAAGCCTCCTTCAAAATGAACTCAGACTACAAGACCACTTCAACATAGATCAAAATTAGTCAATAACCTAAATATATCCCCCTCAAACCAAGCATCCACCATAAATTTGCTAACTAAATAGTGTTTATATGAGGATTAATGGAGACACCTATTTTAATAGAGCACTAAAACATCAAAAGTTTAAGAGATTCCAAAATCTCCATGCTCTTACAAGATTGAATATCTTTCAATATCCTTTTAGGCTTGATTTGTAATATAGGATTGATCTCTTCATCAACTATTTAACCATCAATGTGAGATGACAATAGGCATTCTTGACTTGATTTCACATCTAAAGCATGCTATATCATAATAAATAGTCCACTAATTCTTGCAGACTGATCATGACTTATCTTCACTATATTTGGTTTCTAAACATTCATTTGCCTTCTTTGTTGCATGCTAGGGGCTTCAAACATTCTATTTTGACTTGATGACCTTCTAACTCTATTAGGATAGAATCTTGAAATGTGTCCTACATTATGGTAACTATAATAAACTATCTTATACATATCATTTGACTAATTTGAATTGTGTCTCCTTCCATATTCCCATGAGTACTCATTCTTAGAGGGTATTTTACACTCTCTTGCTTTATGAACAAATTAACTGCATATGAAATAATAACCAATGAATGAACTAGCATATCTCATATCATTAGACTATTTGATTGGTCTTTTCATGTTGACCTTCTTATCGTCAACAACCTTCTCCTTGACTTGAGCTACCTCCTTTTGTTCTTCTATGAAACAAAGGCCTATCTTATCAATTTTTAAATTTTGAATACTCAAGATGTCATCTAGATCTTCAGTGTTATTTTCAAACTTCACAAAGGTCTCCACATTTCTAGATGCTTGATCTAACCCAACTTTTAAGGTTATCACTTTAGTTTCATACCTAGTGCATTCTCCTCTTTAGCCTTTAGACTTGCATTGACTATTTCCATCTATGCTTCTATTTGATTGATGATCTCATCATACTCCTTGGAAGTGTTATTCAATATCTCCTCAAACAAGCCAATCTAATCCTCATTTTCCTTAACCAATGATCTTAGTTTGTTATTTTTTCTTCTTTATAATCACAATTCCTCTAGAGCACTCACCAATTTTTTCTCGATGTTCACTATAACATATTCTTCATTTGATTCTACATCAATCATAATGCCTTTCCCAATTGAGCAAATCTCATTACCTAATTCTATGGACATGAATATGGTTTCATTATTGTTATGTTCAGGTTCATAACTACTATCATCACTTCATATGCACTTGAGTCACTTATATTTGAAGAGTTATTTTATATAGTATAGAAGCTTCTCTTATTCTTAAAAGTCTCTTTCCTACCTTCATACTTCCTAAACTCCCTATTTTTATCAGGCTTATAGGCCTTATTTCAATCTCCATGATGTTCATCATGTTCTTTGTTATACTCAAATTTATCCTTATTAGGATAATTGGATGCAAAGTGACCAACATTTTCATAGTTGAAACATTTAAATGGAAGCTTACCCTTGTACTTACCTAATCCAAACCTGATTTTCCTTGAAAACATCGCTATTAGTTGATCATAATCAACATTTGAACATCCCTCATCCTTGACCTTATTATATTTTGACTTCTTCACAAATTTGAAATCTACTTCCTTCTTAGGAGGTCTTCCTTCATTTTTTATCATCTCATAGGTAGTCAAGATTCCATGAATCCCATCCATCTCTAGCTTTTCCAAATCTTTCATCTCTTCTACTGTAGACACCTTAGAATCTAACTTAGGAATTAATGATGTCAATACCTTCTAAAAAAATGTAAAATATTTCACTTCTTCTCCCAATACTATAATTACATTGACAAATTTATCAACCTTCATCAAGTAGGATGCAATGGTTTCATCTTTATTTATCTTCGGACTTTCAAGTTATCTCCTATGGGTCTAAAACTTGGCCATCTTTATCTTAGTGTCTCTTTTATATATGGTTTTAAATTTTCCCATATCTCTTTGGTTGATAATAGTGAATCACCTTCAAAATATCTACCTTTGATAGGCCATAAATAATTTCATTCATTTCCTTGGAGTTATTTTCAATATCCTTCTTACACGTTGCATCAGTTGGTGGAATAGGTGGAACACTATAGCCATCAAAAATTGTCTACCAAATATCATGACCTTGAGAAATCAAATATATATTCATATCAATGTTCTAAAGGGTATAATTAGATATATTGAATAATGGATCCCTATTGGTAGAAAATCCACCTTGAGCTTGTTGACTATCCATCCTTGCTTCTAGGATCTCCTTTAGGATTTTAGACCTATTTCAAAGGACTAGGCTCTGATACCAAATGTTGGAAGAAAGATAGCTAAGAGGGGAAGGTGAATCATTATTTAAAATATTTATTTCAATTCTACTTAAGCATTCATGAACATTCATTCAATCATGTAGATTAAACAATGACTACGTAACCATCCACATATGCACAAAACATAAGAACACAAGATAACACAACTTATATGTGGAAAAATCTTATGGGAATGAAAAACCACTATTTTATATAAATGGAATATAGTCATATAATATAGGCACCAACTTTTGTGAATCACTAACTTCACATGGAACACCAACCCTAACTAGCTAAGCACCAATTCAGCTAGGTTTTAACATGCACCTATATGCAACGAAGCACCAACCCCTTAGATGACTCAGCATTAACTTAGACACCTAAAACCCTTGATCACCTTAATAGAATTTTTTTTCTCATATAATAGATGATTATCTCATTCTTCATCTCTTATCTCTCTTCAAAGCCTCTCAAACTGCATTTTAGGCTTCTTCACTCGACTAATCCTCTTATTGACTTGATTAGGTCATATGACCTTGATTTTCATAAACAAAACCTCTATAAAATATTTATAATTGATCTTATATATTCCTATCATGGTATATAATACCTTATTCTACTCTACAATGTGTTACTCTATTCACTTGTCATTTTTACACTCTCAAATAGGCCTAAAATTGCCTAGTATTTATACAAGTCTCATATTCATATCCTTCTTATTCAAAGAAATATACTTACCATCTTAGGTCAGCCATAAAATGGATCTTAATTATTTTCATATACATGGATCAAATGTATTTTGAGTCCTTTTAGGTCTGACCTATCTCAATTTGGATTTATCTCATTATTGTAAAATAAGTTATACTTTGTCTTCCTTAGAACACATTAAAAAAACTCACATTTAAGAAACACATCATAAAACACTCAAATATATCCCTGATAATCTCATCTAGGATTCATAACACTTTTTTTTTCTAAAACCACTGCTTGGAACACACCATTATTACTATTCATATTAGGTCTTTACATACTTAGAAAGTCTATCTTGAAAAACTGAAGTAAAAACGTAATTTTGATAAATAATTGTAGAGAGGATTACAAAGCATGTTAGTCAAGCATTAGTCCACAAACCATGAAACATGCATATATAACTAACTAACTAAGCCTATCTATTCCTATAGGAATTACAAAGGATAACAAGAAACAAATGAAACAAAGCAACACCATATTACCTTCCCAAATAGATTCACCATGGCCATGTGGCTCAAAAACATGTTCTCCCTTAATTAAGCATCCTTGTCTTTGTCAAAAATGGTGCTAAGCTCCTCCAATGCCTCAAGAACACTCCATAAAACTTAGGATCTTGATTCCAAATCACTAAACTAGCCTATCAATGAAGTTTTGTGAAAATAATTTAGCATTATAACTTTACAATGTCCAAGCTTTGAAGATATTTGGGCATAATAACCTTGCACCAAAATAGCTTTGAAATTATGTCCATGGCCTCTCTATTTATACATTTTTTAGATTGGTTAGGATCAACCTCAATTGTCCATCTCAATATTGAGATGTGTGGTTGAGGATAATCATAATATTTGAAATTAAATCCATAAATATACTCAAGATGACCTTGGAAAAAGGGGCATTAAAGAGGCATGGGAGGCATTAACTAGGCATGGGTGACCCATAATATTGATATTTTATGCACTTATGGCTTGATGGATGCCACCCCATAGATGATGTCACTAGGTGATGTAGATAATAATAATTAATTTTCAAAAATAAATATTCAACAACTCTCATGGAAAATCCACACAAATAATCAATTCGAATAAGATTGACAATTTCAACATAAATGGTGTTAGGAGTTGGATGTCTACAACAACCATGGAAAAAAATAATATATATAGAAGATACAAGACCTCAAGTTCATCATAATATGATTTTTACTTCACAACTAAGGGTAAAAATACTCAAACTCTTTTCCACAAATAGCTCACTCAAAACTACCAACTAGTCTCAAAACATAGTCATGGAAACTTGAACTTATATCACATGAAAGATCACACTGAAGAACTTAAAATGTATTAATATGATCTTAAAAAATCGTCATAACAAACAAAAACAAATATATCATAATCTCTAATAGAAAATATTGGTCTTATAGACCAATTTATTGTCTTTAGTACACATAATTAACCCTAAACCAGTCAACCCATTTTGTACTAGATACATCAACTTATGTCATAGAGTCTCAAATTCATTGTAACATGTTTACCCAGAACTACCAGTTTGCCTTGAAGACCAGTCATGGTGATTTTGACCTTCAACACCTGTATGAAGAATTTAAGATACTTTCAATGAATTTATATGATATTATGAGATAATTATAAAATATTTAGAGACAAATATAACATGATCAAATGGTAATATTTGTCTTGAAAACCAATCTCATAACCTTACACCTTCACTATCTCATCTGCACTAGACATGTCAACTTATGAGAAACATTTTCATCATATCCACTAAACTCTAAATCTTATATCCAATATGAAAATGTCTTAAAATTC
The DNA here is from genome assembly GCA_037957365.1 of Torreya grandis. NCBI lineage: Eukaryota > Viridiplantae > Streptophyta > Pinopsida > Cupressales > Taxaceae > Torreya > Torreya grandis. Next base: position 3,997,883 of record JARHVA010000602.1, read on the forward strand.
TTTAAAAATTTATACATTAACTTATATTCATCCCTAATCACCTTCACTCTTCTACCTAGGTTTTCTCATTGTCTACACCATTAGGTCTATTGGTCACTAGTCAACTTAGAAGACTAGTTTAGCACAATTTAGGGATATAACCTACTAAAAAAACATGGAAATTAAATATAAGTCTCAATATTTTTCCTCCAGCCTGTCATGTCCCCTTTTCAGTTGACATCTTTCAGAGTTGATGATTAGCCTAGTATGTGACCCTCATAGGCTGATAGGATGGATAGAGGGTCTTGATGGAGCTTGGCTTGGCTTCGACTAGCAAAATTTTTCTAGTTGGCTTTCATTTGGGTTTTTTTAGACACGTTTGCCTAAGCTCCTATTTTTTATGGATTTTTGGCACTCAGCAGAGCACCCCTATTATGGTATGGTCATGTGTAGAATCACTCCCTGGTTCACCAACTTTAGACGGTTTGAGGATCAGACATGTATTGAGGGAGATGTTAATATTTAATTGATTTATTTAAATACTAATTATTTGGCATATTTTTAATTATGAAACCCTAATTTTTAATTATGAAACCCTAATTAGGGCAAGCACACCTTTTAGAGGATATAAGGGTTTCTCATTAGAGGGAGTCTCATATAATTCATGTTGAAGAAAAAAAATTGCTAAGTATTCTCTAAGAATACTAAGCCAAGGGTTTCTAGTATTCTATTTGCATTGGAGAACATGCAATCTTCAGTGTGTGTAATTCAGAGGTTATGAGATATCAACTGATCTATTGCTAGTTTGAGAGATAACTTCATACATAAGTTATCACAGAGATTTACAAGTATTTATTTCATCAAGGGCTGATCCAAAAATCATCTAGATAAAGATCTTCAGTATCAGCACAATATTTCTTGAGATCAGGCATCCAACATATAGGCCACACTATATTTTATTTGTTGTTATACAAAATTTGTATAGATCCATACAGATCTGTACTAGGTGGTACCAGCCAAATCATAGATTGGACAAGTGTGCAATCAGAGACTGACATCGATCGATCACACACTGACATCAGTAGGTAAACTGACATCGATAGAATTAGCCAACTAACAGAGACTGACATCGGCAGTATAACTAATGTCAACAGTATCATCCAATTGACAGAGACTAACTATGGTAGTATAACTGACGTCGATGACTATGTTTTTGAAATAACAACTAGAGTCATACCAAATTTAGGGTTTTCTTTCAGATTGTAGAAGAATTAGGTTTTTGAATAATATTTTTATATTATCTTTATGTGCATGATAGAGAAACTATATTGTAATCATCTAGGAAGAATAATAAGAATATAGTTTAGCTAGAAAAAAGGGTTTACTGCTTCGATATTTATTTATTTGATTTTTTATGAATTTATCTTGCAAATTTGCATTCTTCTTTATTTCATGAAAAACACAAAAAAAATCAAAATACACAAAAATAGTCCAAGAAACATTCAATTTTAGAAATTAGGGAAACAAGGGTTTCTACAGTGGTATCAAAGCTAAATCCTACCATCCTGAGGGTTTAGAAATATTATGTAGCCACAAGAGTTGGGACCACATAGGTATTACACACGTAGTAGAGCCTTGGTTGATAGGCAACAGGGTTTGAGCAAGCAGCTGAAAGACATGGCTGATAATATTGACAAGACCCATATTCCTAATAATCCTAAGGATCAAGATGATGCAAAGGTTTTACTTGCTCTCAGAGATCTACGAGTAGGGCAAAGGTAGTCTAATGAAGTATTACAGTAGTTGATAGAAGCACTATAGAGATTAGGTACTCTAAGGAGACTGTCACCACATCGTGACAATGCCAGGAGTGATGCAGGGTCATAAAGAGCACATAAAGACTACTTCCCAGACAACAAACAGGCCTACTAGGCCTACTTTTGTGAGGCAGGAGGCTAAGGAGGTGATATCAGGTGAGGAGCATGAGGAGTTATTTGCAGACACATTTATGGTAGTGAATGAGGAGTGGGAGTTATTATCACTTGAGGTTAGAGAGAGGATTACTTTTGATCGATTCATCACACAGAAGAGAGAGCATAATTGAGGTCGATAGGATTGGAGACCTAGACACTAGAATAATGATTTGAAGCATGCTATGAGTAGGATCACACTAGCGATGTTTGATGGTAGTGGCAAGGTCACAGCGTAGGCCTAGATTAGTAAGCTAGACACATTTCTCACATTGCATCTGATGGCTAAGAGAGATGCTATCAAATATGCTACACTACATCTTGAGGGAATAGCTCATGATTGGTGGCACCACAAGATGGTGACACTCCAGCATGATCGAATCACATCTTATCAAGAGTTTGTTGATAGGCTGGTGGAATGTTTTGACATGAAGGATCCAAAATCCTATTTCAGGGAGTTAGCTTAGTTGCACCAGAGTGGTAGTCTAGAGTCTTACATTGGTGACTTCTAGAATTTATTAGTTATGGTTCCTGATATTTTAGAGAGGCGACTTGTAGTGCTCTTCATGGAGGATTGACAGAACCATTGAGAGGTTGGATCAAAGGCTTTGATCCTCCTTCATTATAGGAAGCTATGAAGAAGGTGTGTAGTATGGGGATGGTAGCCCCATCTAGTAAATTTAACTCAAGAGGTACTTCTTCATCCAAGGACAATAAGGGATTTAACAGTAATAGAGAGAGATCAGATTTTAACATAGATAAATCAGATTTTAGGAATGATTCAAAGGGAAAACAAGTAGCACCACCTTTTGATCAAGAGGCTCTTAGCGATCTATATAGGAAGAAGCTTTGCTTCTACTGCAAAGGTCCCTATGATTCCAATCATGATTGTCCTTTGAGGCCTAACAGTAAGGCAAATCAAGTGATGTGGGCTTATTATGAGGATTAGAAATCAGAGAATTTTGAACAGTAGGAGAGTTCTGAGGAGTTAGAGTTAGAGGCTTTAAATCCTAAGGTAGAGGCAGAGTCAGAGCTTCAGATTCAGGAGGCACACCTATCTAGCATCTAGTAGGATGGTTCATTTAGACTTCATGGAGTTTTGGTAGGATAGAGGGTCATAACCCTTCTTGACATAGGAGCCACACATAATTTTATAGGTGATAGATTTGTGGAGAAGTGTAGACTCACCACCATGGATTTTGAGGGCATTAGAGTTAAGGTGGCCAAAGGTTACACTCTTAGGTGTGAGCAGATGATTAGAGATCTCCCATTGTGCTTGAACAACTATGATTTCAATGCTGATTATTATGTGGTGAACATGGGGGATATAGATTTGGTTTTGGGTATGAATTGGCTTCATTCCCTTGAGGAAGTCACTCTTCATCTCAAGGACATGGAGATTCATTTTGATGTTGATGGAAAGACACATATTCTAAAGGCAATATGGGACAGTAACATCAAAACTATTTCTTTTCATCGAATGGAGAGGCTAATGAAACATGACATGGTAGAGTGGGCTACCGAGTGCACATTGGCACCAATACAGGAGGATGTTGTGGACAGTGTTGAGGACTTAGTCTCTTCAGTGGGTTCCTTTGACATGGAGGTTTATGTGGATGTTTTAGTCACTCTATTTGATGATACAAGTTCAATAGTTGGTCTACCGAATTTGGATGGTAGTATTATCGATGTAAGCTATTCTGAGGTTACTCCTTTGGATAGTGTGCTAGGAGTAGAGTATAGGAGTTTGATCGGCTAGCACAATCATGTGTCTAGTTAGCTAAGAGTTTGTTTCTCATGGGTTCCTGACTGTGGCAGTTGTGATTTTGGAGTTTGGTTGTGTGTATTCACCATTTTGATTATGGATTCCTTTTGGTTATATTTCAGAGGATATTGTAGGAGCTTGCATTGATTGACAACAGTATAGATCATGATTACATTTGGGATCCAGGTGGATTGATTGGTTTACTATTCAGTAATTGCTTGGGGACAAGCAATTTTAGGAGGGGTGGACTGTCATGTCCCCTTTTTGGTTGACATCTTTTAGAGTTGATGATTAGCCTAGTATGTGACCCTCGTAGGCTGATAAGATGGATAGAGGGTCTTGATGGAGCTTGGCTTGGCTTCGACTAGCAGAATTTTTCTAGTTGGCTTTCATTCAAGTTTTTTTAGACATGTTTGCTTGAGCTCCTATTTTTTAGGGATTTTTGGCACTTAATAGAGCACCCCTGTTATGGTATGGCCATGTGCAAAATCACTCCCTGGTTCACCAACTTCAAACGGTTCGAGGATTGGACATGTATTGAGGGAGATATTAATATTTAATTGATTTAATTAAATATTAATTATTTGGCATATTTTTAATTATGAAACCCTAATTAGGGCAAGCACACCTTTTAGACGATATAAGGGTTTCTCATTAGAGGGAGTCTCATATAATTCATGTTGAAGACAAAATTTTTGCTAAGTATTCTCTAAGAAGACTGAGCCAAGGGTTTCTAGTATTCTATTTACATTGGAAAACGTACAATCTTTAGTGTGTTCAATTCAGAGGTTGTGAGATATCAATTGATCTATTGCCAATTTGAGAGATAACTTTAGACAATATTTATCACAAAGATTTATAGGTATTTATTTCATCAAGGGTTGATCAAAAAATTGTCTAGATAAAGATCTTCAGTATCAACGCAATATTTCTTGAGATCAGGCATCCAACATATAGGCCACACTATATTTTATTTGCTTTTATATAGAATCCAGACATATCCATACTAGGTGGTACCAGCCAAATTATAGATTCGATAAGTGCACAGTTAGAGACTGACATCAGCCGATCACACATCGACATCGATAGGTAAACTAACATCAACAGTATTAGCCGACTGACAAAGACTGACATCAGCGGTATAACCAATGATGGCAGTATCATCTGACCGATAGAGATCGACCACGGTAGTATAACCGACGTCGGTGACTTTGTTTTTGAAATAGCAACTAGTGCCGTACCAAATCTAGGGTTTTCTTTAAGATTGCAAAATAATTAGGTTTTTGAACAATATTTTTATATTATCTTTATGTGCATGATAGAGAAACTATATTGTAATCATCTAGGAAGAATAATAAGAATATAGTTTAGCCAAAAAAAAGGGTTTCCTACTTCAATATTTATTTATTTGAATTTATACAAATTTATCTTACAAATTTGCATTCTTCTTTATTTCATGCAAAAACACAAAATAAAATAAAATACACAAAAACAGTCCAAGAAACATTTAGTTTCAAAAATTAGGGAAATAGGGGTTTCTACACAGCCATTTAGAAACTTTGGCTTGGTCAACTTTGACTACTACAACAAATCTCTAATAAATAGGGCCTTTCCTATAGGCTCCACTCACTCACTTGATAAACCAATCATACCATGAGATGCCTAGAGAATTTTATATAACATAAAATAACTTAATTGGCCATACCAATCCATTATGATCACTTTAAAATAACATTATCCATATTGGGTCACTATTAGGGTTCTTTGAGGGTTTAAACCATCTTTCAGTCTTAACAATCATTCATAAAGCTTAGCCCCTTATTCCAATAACCATTGCTTGAAACTTTGAGATAGGACCATTCCCCATCTACCATGAATATATTAGGTTGCCATGTAGAGGTTAAAAATTCCAATGAACACTTGAAAGTTCTTCTTAGGTTGAGAACCCTTCATTATGTACACATGAGAGACCTTAAAACACTTTTTCCTGCCTTAACCTTCAAATTTTGACATGAAACTTATTTAACATACTTGAAACAAAATGAAATGATTTTTAAATTATCATATGTACATATTAGCCTTGGAAATATAAACTCATACCTAATAAGGCCATGCTCTCTCTTTTTACTCTCTAGGCCTTGACTTGCAAGTCATATTAGGTCTTGAAATTGACCCTTTAACCACTATCTAAGATTTCAACACCTCATATACATGTTATAAAACCTCTTACCATGATAAAAAACTACCATACATTATTCATATGTCATGACAATACCTCATGACAACTCATTAGGTTAGGTAGGGTCTAAAACTAGTCTAGTTGCATGTTATGTCTATAGGTCCTACCCCTATAAGCTCACCCTGAGACTCTCATGAGTAATCCAATGTTACATATTCATTATCCAACAACCTAATACAACCTATTATGACTCTTTCCATCCATATTACTAGGCCACCAAGCTCATATTTTCTCACAAGATCATTTTATGTAATGACTGGTGTTATGACTAGGTTTTTCAAGCACTTAAAGCTTGACAACTAACCTTGAAACACTCCTTGACAATTTTACACCTTTCTCTTGTGACTTTAATTATATTTAGACAATATGATACCCATGTATTTACCTATTTATGCTCATCATGCACATGCTCATGATATGACTATGCTTCTTATGACTAAGCTTCTCAAGACACCTTATACTCAAAGATTGACACTCAAACATGCTTACCTTATACTCACCAAACAACATTCTCACACAGCTACAACAACCTTAAAAATATATAATATAAGAATAATTTTGTTTCCTTCAAATTCTCTCTCTGACCTTCACATTGACATCAATCTTAACATTACTGACAACACTTCTCAACATTTAATCTAGATAATGTCATTGTTCTATTATTTTCTATACTTTTTGAATAGAACATCGAAACCATTGACTAGACCATCTTACACGTCATAGTTCCCATTAGACATTTCTACTAGCATATTGAGTTTTAATATGTTTTTTTGGTAGGTATATGGAATTGGCATGGCATTAGTTTTCATCATATGTATCATCTTATCTATCTATTGTATTGATAATAATTGATTCATGAGGAACAATTTCAAGAAATCACTTATTATATGCTTCAACATCAGTCTTTAAGTAAAAGAGATACAAAAATAAAGGATCATTTTGTGGTAAACATAAAAAAATATTATTAAGACATGATATATCATTTGTTATGTGAGAGCATGTATGCATTATGTTCAACATCCACACTATACTTCATCATTTTGCCTCATAGTTTGTTGCAATTGTTAACATTTTATGTTTTCTTTCAAAAATTTATATGGAATTAATTTACTATTAATTTTTGGATGTTCAAATATCATGCAATCATTCATAGTTTGGGCTTGATAAAAGTCTCCACAAAAGATATTGTCAACATTACCAAGGTACATCATTGGTAGTCATATAATGTCACGTAATCATTTGTCAATGTAGTATAACATTCTTGCACCTACAAGTGATATCTCATAAATCAAAACTATACGTATTTGCATTTAATATTTATACAATGCATCTATACTTTCATTATTCAATGGTATAATCTTTGACTCATTAAAAGGTAATAAGAATTCAAATATAATGTCATTCCACCAACACTGCAGGCATGTTTCCTGTGTATGCAAGAATAAGGCAGATTTGGCTTAGAAGGGTCATTATTAATAGAACCAGAGTAGATATTAATAATTATGATATATATACATTTTATTGTAAGAGTATTTATTGTTCCTACACCTCTAGTAAGGAAACGGTACAGTGGTTAGTTTTTATTTAGATGTTTTCTTGAGGTAACATCCTTTACAATTGCATTTTGTTCATTATTCAACATAGGTCTTTGTTTATAGTATTTGTCATTGTCAAAAAAATGGACAGTGGGAAATTTCAAATTATTTCAAACTTTGATTATAGGGTACAAAGTTTTTTTAAGGAAATTTGATGTGCAAATCATATTCTTCTTTCACACTTTTTTTTATATTTGAAGCAAATCTAGTGTTAGATGTGATAGTAGCATTGATGTCAACTTGGAAAACAACATGTTAAATGTTGCCCTAGGTAGGACTTATATCAAAATTAAACTTGGCCTCATTTATTATTTTCAATTTGTAATTTGTATGCCTGCTTCTATTTTACAAGATTTCATTTTGAAATGGGATGCATAATAATAACCATTGACAATATAAATAGATAAAATAAACTTATAGTTAAAGTTGTCCTCTTTCAAATTTATAATTTCCATTGTTCATTATTTGGAAAGGGGACATATAATAATAACCATTCATGGAAACATTTTTAAATATCAATATATTTATTATAATTAACAAAGCATTTAACAAGATGTTTTTTATTTTCAAATGCTTTTCATTTTTTTGATACTGGGAAATAAATTTTGTAAAGCAAACATGATCAATGTCAATAGGATGTGTAATGTAATAGTCTATAAGAGATTGGAATATTATGTTTTCAAAATCATATAGTTATTGTCTAATAATAATTTAAGGTTTTAATATAAATCTCTATTCATCGATACAAGATGTGTTTATGGATACACATGTTATTGAACTTTGATTCAATGGAAATGATGGCACCAAATGGATAACTTGTTCTGTAGACATTTATTGGTATTTCAGCATTACATTTCTAAGCCTATGTAACATTTGAATGGAATCTATGTTTATTTTTTCATGTTTATTTCATATCTATTTAAAATCATGTGTGGTCTTTGAATTCCCTTTATCATATATGAGATACAGTATGTTACTGAAGCATATGCATTTAGTATAAATTATGTGTATTTATCAACTTACCATAAATATGGAACGTTTTTTTTAAAACTATTGCTCCATTATTTTGATGGATTATGAACAAGTAATATGGTAGGTTATTTAATTGTACATTGTACTATTGCTATATATTCAGTCTCAAAAATACATAGATCTTGCAAGAAAGTGTAAAATCCATCTAAAGTAGTGTATTGTTTTATGCTCAATAATTCATAAATTTGTTTCAACAATGCAATTTCAAGCTCATATATTTTTTCATATGGCTCAAAAAATGTTATTCATTGCATTATAAATTGTGTAAATTTATATCTACAATTATTTTCTTTTGATATTTTACATCTTCTAGTATGATGATGTATGTGCAATTTGTGTATATCATCGTCTAGAATGTCAGTATCACAAGTTATGTATTTGTAAATGAAATATATAACTATTTAATTTTGATCCTTTCTATATATTGATGCATATTTTGTGTAGACCATCCAATGATCATGAGCATTTCCATTTTTATAAAATTTCACCACACAAAAATAGTTTATGATTTTACCTAGGAAAATTTCATTGTCACATAGCAATTATCTCAATGCATTAATGTGATGTCTATAATAACATGTACATGAAACTAGATCGATTCTTATTATAAATTATTCATTATTTGATTATTAAAGTTCATCAAGTTCATGATTTTTATTTATATAGTATTTTAGATGTAATTATTTCAATGCATGCCTGCAATGTTCGACACTTGAAAAAGTCAAAAAATAGTTGGCAGTCCTAGTTGACATATCATGGTGAATGTATTTTTTAACACCTTACAAATAATAAGGTGATATATACATTTTTTTTAAATCTATGTATCCAATTTCTGATTTAAGCAACTTTTCCAAGTTTGGTTTATATTTGACATTTCTTGATGATAATTTTCTTCCATTCAATTGTCCCTTCCTAATTTGAACCCACACGGTCTTTCCAAATTCATCTATGATTTTTTTTATTGTTTTGAAAAATAAGTCCATAATTTGATATGAAAATTGATGATTATCAAGTAACAATTCCCATTATGCTATTTTT
>JARHVA010000602.1:4012500-4072500 GCA_037957365.1 Torreya grandis
TTTTTTGGCATCACATATGTAAGACTATGCAAGTTTTGTATTTATTTTTTAAACACAAATTCAGTATATATGTAGCAACACTAGACCAGAAAATAATATTATCTATGTCTAATGACGTTTATTAAATAACTAGATGTTGTATACTTACTAGATAAAAGTAAAATTTAAATCTATAATAGTCGATAATTGTAAAACTTATGATAGATGCTGCAAACTTTCAACCTGTACAGATAAAAAGTAATGGATCATCTATGGACAAATATAATTATAAATGAATCAAAATAGAAATATAAGCTTATTTTGGTTTCAAAATTTTTATTCAATACATTTAAATTCTAATCTAAATTCTATAGAATGTCTCTCTCTATGGACTCCATAAAAAAAATCATTTGCTTCATTAATATTGGACAAAGAAATTCTTATGTTCCTTTTGACATTTTTTTTCACATCCTTAGATTAGCAATTCTTTAAAGAAACTTTTTAGTTGTACAATGTATTTTTCACTATCATTTATATTCCTATCATTTACTTTATAGTTTATGGAATTAAATTGATGTTTTTATAGTCATCTTTATAATGACATAAAATATGTCACAGTTATGGCCACTAGTGTTTAGACACAAGATTAAGTTTTTTCCTCTGAAGCTAAAAAGAAACAACATAAAGTATTATAACCAAAAATTAATAATGAGAAAAATAAAAAACTATTTGATTCATGATGGAAGGTTTTAGAAATGGAATTTGGCCTTGTAAATTATTCAATAGTTATTCATGATTTAATATTGGGGCATGGCTCTGATATATTTATTAGTTTGTCTCATATGGTTTTTTAAATAATGTGTTTATGAAATGTATATGCATTGGTTTTCCTATATATATAAAAAAATTCTAGCATGGAAAACTAACAATGCAAAAGACTTATTGTTCATCAACATTATGTTCTAGATAACATAACTATTCCATTCATTTTTTGATCCTACTAGAAACATCATCCTGCTTCCACATACATTTCACTTTATATCTATTTAAGTTATATTTTTTATTCCTCAAGTTATCTATTATATGGCACAAAACATCTAAAACATGGTAGTAACAAGGTAACTATAACTTTACCATTGCATTCATTATCAATTCCACTAGAACTATTGTGTTAGTTTCATACACATTTAACATTTATGTTAATCCCATATTCATTGTTAAATTGGTTAACACCTTTAAAATTTTCCTATTAACTTTGAAAAAATGGAAAATTATGTTACATGTTACTATATGTATGTAGCCATAAAAAGATACTATATACATATGTAGATACTTATAAATATATAAAAATATTGTATACATGTTTATAATCACACACACACAGATATATATACACACATAATGATAAAAAAATATACTTGACAAATATTCAAGTAATTTAAATGTTAAACTAATAAAAAATCTCTTGTCTCAGCCCAATGAATAGTACTTGAAGTGTTGAAGTGGAATTGCTTAAATGTCATTATATTGTAAAGCTTATTAGTTGCCTGAAACATGATTTTTATACCTCAAATAAACATTTGATTGTAAATTTAATTTATTCTTTGTATTATATTCACAAAATGTATAACTGTGAAAAATAAGTATGGGTTTATGAATGTATTTTGATTCTAAGTTTCAACAAAAGATAAGTTATACTGTAATTGTTATTGATCTTGGAATAACATGAACTTGTGTTTATGATTACATTGCCCTTAAAATTTTATAAAGGAAATGGTAAAATGACAAGGTAACTAATTTCCCATTCTACAAACATAAATAGTGAACTACCCCATTATAGATGTCAAATAATATATTATGTTGGCTTCTCAGCTCATTACTTTGTTTGATATTTTCTAAGAAATATGTTCAATTAATAGTTTAAGTGCAAGGTGTGAGGTATTTAATGAGATGAATAAAATAGTATTATTATTGAGAGGTTATTGTACTAAATATTTTGGACATTATTAGTGCCCTCTTTTTATTTTAAGAAAATATAGAATACATCTAGTAGCATGGAGGAGCGGGCATTAAATATAGGCATTTTATGACATGCAGATTTAGGGGCGAGTTTAATGCAATTATAAAACTTGGTTTTCGTTATCATGGGAAAATAGGGTTTATAAATTCACCAAATTTAGTATTATATTTTGAGATTTTATAGATTACTTAGCATTGAATTCTTGATTCATGCTGTGTTTGATTGAGATAAAGGCCATTAGTTACATTCATTTTCGATTCATTATTTATGGGCGTTTGGCGGAGAGACTATTGGAACTTTGTAGTTCATGGATTATTTTAATTTTTTTCATTTATGTTATGCAAAAAGTATCAACAAATAATTCAATTGGATTCATTAAGGTTTTTCTAGGAATCAGGTTTATATCTGTGACATGATTTTATTTTTATTTAGTTTGTGTGTTATATCTCGATAGTGTTGTCAGGTTTTACATGTTTATAGATTAGGTCTATTCTTTTGATGGGTAAAATTTTTATCATGGGATTTTTTTTTTTTAGGGTTCTTTTTCAATGAAGGGTTTAATTTTTTGGCTATAATGGAGTAGGCTATTTAGGTTTTGAGACAATAAGTGTCCTTGATTTTAATTTTGTTGTTTATAATTTGTCACTATACCAAGTTCATATATGTGACATGCTTTTATTTTTGTCTGAATTATGTTTAATATCTAGGTAATATTATTGAGTTTTATATGTTTTTAGACTAGATGAAGTCGTTTATTAGGTAACAATTTTACTATGTGGCATTGTTTTTTCCATAGAAATATTGGTAATACAAAAAGGGGTAGAGCAAACATCTGGTTTTGTCAGTAGGCAAATAGTAATAACAAGGTTTTTTAGTGTTATTATTTTAATATAATGTTCAATCCTTACTAAAGTTCTCTATGTGTATATATTTATAGTAATCAAGTTCGTATCCATGACCAATTTTCTTTCTATTTAGATTATGTGTAATATCTAGGTAGTATTGGTAGGTTTTGTATTCTTATGGTCTAAGTTTGTTCTTTTACTGGGTAAGAATTTTACATGAGACTTTATTTTTTTACACAAACATAAGGAAAATAAGGTAAATAATAATAAAGGCTTTTGATGTAGGCTATTTAATATTTTAGGCATTTTGTGTTGTGAGTGAAGACTTGGTAAAGATCATATGATTTTTTCTAGTAACCAGGTTTTTTTTCCCTGACTAAGTCATGTAACAAAGGCTTATATGGTTCCTAACTTTTTTTTGTATCTGGCTTGTGTGTTATATCTCAGTAGTGTTTTTAGGTTTTATATGCCCATAGATTAGGTCTAAAAAGTAACATTATAAGGAAAGATTTGCAATGTCAAATATTCTTTCTATAGCCTTTCATGAAAATCCATATGGCTCCTTTCTTTGCTCATAATAATTATTCAATAGTTCAAAAGACTTGATTTTGTGTCCAAACACCAATGTCTAGACTTGATGATATTCTTATTCAATTAAGGGTTTAATTGTTTGGGCTAGATTGGAGTATGCTATTTAGGGTTTGAGGTAATTAGTTTCATTGATTTTATTTTATTTTTTTATTTCTTGATATGCAAGGAGGAGACTATTGGTGCATGGTTATATCATTATATTGGGTTTGTATCCATTACCTACTTTTAATTATACTATCTCACATTATTTTTTTCATACATAGATATTGCTAATATATAAAGGGATGGAATAAACATATGGTTTTGTGAGTAAGGAAAATAGTAACAAGGGAATTTAGTGTTATTATTTTAATGCAGTGTTATGGTTCTAAGGTAAATAATGTTATTGTAATATTTTAATAGTACTATTATGTTTTTATATGCTCATAGATTAGGTCTACCCTTTTGATAATGAATATTATTCAGTTTTATATTATTGTAGACTATGTGGAGTCTTTTATGGGTAAGAATTTTAATTTATGGATTTTTTTTTTGGACAGATATATGGGTAATACAAAAAAGAGTAGAGTAAACATCTAGTTTTGTGAATACTATGTCTATGGCAATTTGAAAATTGATAACTTTTTTCATGTTTATATTCACTAAAGTAACATGTATTTTTTTATAAATTATAGAAACATCATACAATTCATTAGTCAAATTCACAATAAAGTACTATTTTGTGTCAAAAAGACTATGCTTCAGACCCATGATAAAATTTTGAATGCAATGACATTAAACCAGTGAACATTTGAATAGGTGATAGAAAATTGATTTAGTTCATATATAAGATGTTTGATAGTCTACTAATAGAACTAATAAAAACTCTAGTTTGATATATGTGCAAACTACAATGCATTTAATAGGCTAATTAAAAAATATTATTTGTTTCACTATCATCCAAAGATTTTTTTGGGACATTATTAGATCTCTCTCTTTATCTAATATAATTATTCAATACATCTTGTAGGGTAGGGGATTGAAAACTATTTGGACATGCATGCAATTCAAATGAAAATATTTTATGTTGTCTAGTTTTAAGGGAAATTTGAATACAAACCTTGAAACTTGGTTGGAGGCAAGATCGAAAAATGGGGTATATGATTTCACCAAAGCTAGTAGAAGATTAAAAAACTACTAGACTAGCTAACATTCAATGCTGGTTTGACATAATGTAGGATTGAGATGCAGGTTATTAAAAACACCCATTTTTATTTTGTCACTTCTAACCATTTAAAACATAAATTATTAGATATTTGTAGAGTGTCAATTATTTTATAGTTTTTCATTTGCGTTGTATGCTAGATAAGATCTACTTTTTTATTGATAATAATTTTCCCATGGAACTTTATTTTTGGTTTTTTTTCTGCAGAGGAATTGGTAATACAAAATAGGCTAAAGTTCAATTATAGTTCAATAAGGAAAATAGAAACAAAGGAATTTAGGGATTTTGTTCAGTGGATGGTTTAATTTTTTGGGTATAATGAAATATGTTATTTAGGATTTGAGACAATTACTGTCATTGAATTTTTTTCATTGTTTATGGATATGCAAAGATGAGATTATTGGAGCATGGTTCTGTCACTACATCAAGTTCATATCCATAACCTAATTTTATTTCTACATGTCTTATATTTAATATTTTGGTGATATTATTGAATATTAAATATTTGTATATTAGATATTGTCCTTTACTACATAATAATTTGACCATGCACCTTTTATTTTTCTGTACATAGATATTGGCAATATAACATGTATATATGTGATTGGAGGAAACATTTAAGACATTATTCAAACCCTCTCTTTGTGAGGAGTTAGGATGTGTAAGCAAGCTAAATGAAAGGATTTCTTGTGTTATGCAATTTTGAAAGGATTTAAATGCATGTTATCCAACTTGGTTGGTAATAACATGGGAAAACATGGTTTATGATTTTTACATATTTAGTAGGAGACTTGTTTTGTTTAATATATGAGGAATATTATTGAGTTTTATATGCTTATAGATTATATCAAATCATTCCATTCACATATAACAACACTTATAATATTATAAATCCTCCAAGTATTACACAAATGCAAATTACAACAAAATATTTTAGTCTCTAATTCAATAATGTTTTCATAAGCAATCACATTTCTCCAAAGCTAATCCATGTATTTTTTTCATAGACTTTTTTATCAGTAATATTTTCAAAGCCTTTTTTTTGCCAATGAAATTACTTGCTTCAAGGATTTGTCTATATCCTAGCCTATCAAAATATATTATAAAGTTATAGGGCACAACCTAAAATATCTAGAATGCCTTACTTCAAAAAACAAATCCAATTTGCATAATTTGTAATAATATCCAATACAAAAAGCAACTAGCAACTAGGAATTGCACCCCATTGGTCTCCCTTTTGTACAACTAGAAACAATTGAATTAAAATCAATTTCCAAACCCTTGTTACTACTTGGCTTAATCATAAAACTAGTATCTTACCCTACCCCTTTTTGTATTACCAATATCTCTGTGCAAAAAAAAAACTCACACGCTAGATAGAAATAAGAGTATGTCACAAATATGAACCCAATCTAGTAACAAAAATGAGCCCCAATATTCTCTTTTGTTCAAATCCAAAAATAATGAAATTAAAATCCACAACACTAATTGCCTCAAACTCTAAATATTAAAAAAAAATTCTTCTTATGTTTGATAAAAAGAATAAATAGTTTAATATATTCATATAATAAATAATAAAAGATAAATAACATAATAGGAAAATTCAATGAAATCATACACATAACTAATAAATTTCTGAATACGTCTAATATCATGATATACACAATGTTATGAAGAATATTTATATTGTTATCAGATATATTATCTACTTGTAGTAATATGCTCTTAAAAATCATTAAAACAATGGATAAAAGGGTTACTATTCAATGTTTTGTGATAGTGGGATTACTTCCATGCATGTGTCCTTCTTTTTCATGCCTCTATTTAAGTTAGTCTTATTTCTATAGGTCATATGATGTGTAATACATTTTCGGTTGATTTTAAGTGTTGAAATATCATTAGTGTCTACTCTTAGGCCTCTTGAATAATCACCTTAGCTTTTGAAATATCCATAAACTTCATACAAAAGCACTAGTGTGGTAAGAGTTGTTTTTAAGTTGTGAAAAAAAAAGCCAATTACTACCAAAAACCTTATAATAATTGACAAGCCTTCACACACAATAAAAATTAACTCAAATCCTAATTATCTTACATCGAAATACTTTATCACAATTTTCCTTATTTGCCTTACGTTTGCTAAAAAAAAGTCTCATGGTAAAATTCTTACCTAATAAAAGAACAGTCTTAGACTATGAGCATATTAAACCTACCAATACTACCCTAACGTTACACATAAGTTAAATACAAAAAAAAAAGGTCATAAATATGAACCCGATTACTATGAACAAATACACTTGAGAACTTTAGTAAGGATTTAACACTACATTAAAAAAATAACACTAAAAATCCTTGTTATTACTATTTACACTACTCAAACCAAACATTTTCTCTACCCATTTTTGTATTACCAATATCTTTGCGACAAAAACAAACCACACAGTAAAATACTAACCCATTCAAAGACCCCACATAGTCTATAAGCATAAAAAATTCAATAATATTACCTAGATATTAAACATAAGCTAGATAAAAAATAAATAAATTATTAAAAAAAATAAAATAAAATAAAAAAAGAAGAAAAAACCATGTCATAAATATGAACTTGATACAATGATAGAACTGCACCTTGAAACAACAAAATAAAAATCAACAACACTAATTAACTCAAACTCTAAATATCCTACTCCATTATAGCTAAAAAATTAAACCCTTCATTGAACAAAAACCTTAAAATAGGAAAAACAAAGCCCTGTAGTAAAATTCTTACCCATGAAAAGTGTAGACCTAATCTACTAGCATATAAAACCTAACAACACTACCAAGATATAACACACAAGCTAAATAAAAATAAAAGTAAGTCATAGATATGAACCCAATTCCTAAAAAAAAGCCTAAATTCTTTGTTGATGCTTTACCCACAATGCAAATGAAAAATAGTAAAAGAATCCACAAACTACAAATATCCCACAATATCTCCTCTAGATGCCCACAAACAATGAATCGAAAATGAATTTAATTAATTGCCTCCATCTAAATCAAGCATTGCATGAAGACAACATTCAATGTTAATTACTCTAGCAACTCTCAAAATCTCCTACTGAATTTGGAAAAATCATAAACCCTATTTTCCCATGATAACACAAAGAAAGTTTGATTAATACATTTAACTCACCCCCAAATATGCACATCATAAAATCCCCACATTTAACTCACAATCTCCCATGCTCCTAGATAAACTCAATACTTGCCTTGAATAAATAGAGGTAACTAATAATGTCCCAAATGTTCCATCTAATCAGATTGCATCATATAATATTTTTTAATCAGCCCATTAAATACCTTGCACCTTACCCCCCTCCGAAAAAATTTTCATTCATATTTTTTCACCCAAAATGAAGACATATCATTGGCCAACATTCCATTTAATAACTCATATTGAAAGCAAACTAAATGCTATAGTTCCATCTAGGACTAATAAACAATACTTAACAAAAATAAATCTTAAAAATATAACACACTAATTTAACCTGGTAGTATTACTACATTTTTTAATAAAAACCTCTGAAAATATTAATATCACAATTATAACTCTCATCTATGAAAATTTGAGTGAATGTCAGCATGATGGTAGCAATTATGGCTCCTGAGATTGGTTTTCCAACGAAATGAAAGTTTATGGGTAAATATAATGTAGAGAAGGAAATGCATGAAACCTATGAATTTTTTAGGTATACAGTTGATGTATGTAGATGCATTTGGATGAACATGAAATGTTTTACAAAATGCCTTTACATAAGGTGATCTTATGGATCTTATGGCTCTAAAAAATGTAAGCTCATGGACTACAATTTTTGGAGGATTATATTTCATGCTCAGGGGGAAAACTGAGCTTTCATATGGAAAGTAGAGGACAAAGAGGACAAAAATATATACTAGTACTAGTAAATTAAATAATTGATAAAGAATTAGACACGTTTGGGCCAAAATTATAAGGAAAAAATCTTAAATTGTCTAAAATATTTCATTGCATTTGACTCCTCTTTTAGGATTAATACATATTGAATCCTCAAATATATTCATAGACTAAATGGAAAATAAGAACTTGCTATTATTTCTATAAAACTTGTTGGTTTTAATGGTGTCTCAAAGTATTACAAGAGGTGAGTTGAGTGTTTGACAAAAGGGCTCATTAGATTTTTTTTCCTTTTGGATTGAGATTTTCAAAGAGAATACTTCTAATGGATTGATAAAGGGGATCAATTAATCTTGAATTTCAATTGCCTTATTAGAGGAAAGTGTTTTGGAGGGACATTGGATAATTTTTGTTTGTTTGATTACATCGAATCCATTCCTATATTTGATAATGATTCTCCTCATTAAGGTTAGAGAATGAAAACATCTCTTTAAAAGTTAACATGTGGAATACTTGAAAGGTATATAATGTATTTTTTCTTCTTTTTTTTTAACTGGTAGCTTGCATGCTAGGTTGTATAGATAGAGAACTTTAGGTCTTTAGAGACATAAAGAGTGTCAGGGTCCAGACTAGTGACCATTGCACTACTAGAGCTTAGCTTCCTATTGATTCTATAGGCCTTGATGGTAGAATCAATGAATTAGAGAAATTTCTTCTTAGACCCTACTTTTCTTGATAAAGATGAAGATATTATGTATTATTCAAATTATCCCATTGAAGGGAGGCTTATTTTCTCTAAAGACATTTGTGGAAAATCACATATTTTTTATAGTTCTATCTCACCTTCCTTAAAGATGACGGAAAATAATACTTATTTCCAAGTTATACTCATCACTTCTAAGTGGTTTAGGTGGAAGTGTTGTTGACATTAGTTTGGTTAACTTGGGATATCCTATGGTAAATTCTACATATATGGGTGATATAGGGGGTAAAGAACTAACACCACATCTCAACATCACTCCTTACAATCTTAGTAAACCTATGGTTCCTTAGACCAAAGGCATTATAAGGACCTTCACTACTTGTTTTTCCCCTAAAATAATTCCTCCCATTAAAGGTAACTTGCCTTCACATGCTTTGAGCATCTAGGGATCTCCACATAAATCATTGGCTATTATAGAAGTATGGAGGAATACTTGCATCAACAAACATGATATTTGACTAAGATTTGGCTTTATCTACAATACCCTAGAATAGAAATTAAATTTGATATATCCTTAAGAAGATTTTAGGAGTGAAAAATCTAATTGGTACTTGGAGAGGATATTAAGATGGATCGTGTTATAGAGATATCAAATATTGCACTAATGGGCTATTTTCTTATGAGAATAATCTTTGTGCAAAATTTAGAAAACTAAATAACTAAATTATAGAGGCCACTCCTTGGATGCTCACCTATTTCCCACATTTTTAGGAGTGGATTACCTTTGGCTTAAATATTGAGAATATATAACACTCATATTAGCTCAAATATGGTTTTGGGGGTCAACGCCACTTATAATTAAGAGGTTGATTCTAAGTTTATATCCACAAGTGGAGAAATCTATGACATAACATGTTTGCTTTAAAATTTTAGGACTATCAATATAATTTTGGAGTAAGGAATTTTTAAAATAAATTAGGGTCAACATTGATACTTTTCATCATATGATAGATATATAGAAGTATTCCTATAGGATGGTGGCTAATATCTTTGTTGACATAAAATTGTAGGAGTGACTGGAAGAGGATACAATTTTGGAAATTGACCCCTAGTTTCACACATAAACATTATATTGTGTGGGTGTGCCATTTAGGTGTGTTAACTATCATTCTTATGAACACTTATCCAATAATTTATCCCATCGCTTCTCTCCTAAATATTAAAGGAAGAAGAAAACTTATTTTATTTATCTAGAATGGTAAATTAAAGCAAATAGAGCTAGGACACATGATCTTATTTAGAAATATGATAGTAGGGGATATCATCTAGTCAATTTAAGTGTTGAAAACCCTTTGAGTTCTCATTGGCCTTTAGTGAGAGGCCACTAATAAATTTTAATGTGAGATGAAATTTCTATGTTTAGGTGAGGTCCCCAACTTTTGGTCAAAGACTTATTTATGCCCTAAATTGATGTTCACTGGGATGTGATGCTACTATATCCCATTACTACTCAACAAACATATCTTAGGGACATTTTTAGTAGCTTTATGAGTATGTCTATGGTGGACAATGAAAATTCCTCCACTATGTCTTCCAAGGAGAACCCAATGATACTATTACATAAGTAAGGAGTTGAGAGAGAATTTGATATTAATAAATTTGCATTTTATCACTCTTTTTAAAAGATATGGAGTCCAAAAAATATTCTTATGGATAATATCATTCTTAAGGACTAGGATTTTTTATCTATTGACTCCAATGGAAGATTATGTTGTTTAAATTTATGATGGAGGATTACCACCATGAGGCTGGACAATTCCATTTTTTTTCACTTAGGTATTCGAGTGGAATTTCACTCTATAAAACTTGGTAAAAAAATTGTGTTGAATATATATGGTTTGAATGAGTATATATTGGCATATTAGGATGCATTATTCAACCAAATATTCCTAAGATCTAAAAAATATTATTGTTGGGTGAGACCTTAATTTCAAAACCAAGAGAGAGGAGGTGTGGGGTCCCTTTATGAGAAAGGATCCTCGAGCTTATTATTTCTTACAAAATTTTGAGGATTCTAGATTTATGGTTTTAGAACCTGTTAAATTAGTTCCCACCTAGAGGAATAAGAGAATTAGAATAGATAGTGTGGCCAATAGGCTTGAAAAATCCTCATCTTGAATTATCTTTTTATTATCTCTAAAAAAAATTTACCTTATGTGGCTACAGGTTGTGATTTAATAATATTCCCATTCCAATGTAAATCAAAATCTAGGACAAAAAGCCTCTGAACCCATTTAAATTCAATATGAATTAGCTTATCAAGATTTCATTAATATGGTCTATGGGTTGTTTTTTATTTTTTTTATATTTGGAATCTATTATCCTACAATTCATCACAAATCTAAAGAGAATGAAAAAGGCATCTACTAGTTGGGTTGGCATCAAACATCTAGTTGTTGAACAAGAAATTTTATCTCTAGTAAATTAGATCGCTCCTATATATGGACATGACTTTGAAAAATATTTTTATGAGGATAAAAAAATTAAGCTCAAACTGTTGTAATTAAATATTCATGAACAAGTTATGGATATTCAAGCTTAGTGGACACTCAAAAGCAAAGCACTATGGATGAAAAATGTAGGTGAAAATTTGATTTTTTTTCAAAATTTTGCTAAACATCATAAACATAAAAATACTACTTGGGGAATGTAAAAAAATTATAGCCTTACCATGTGGAAATTCCATGAGATAGCATATCTGGGAGTTTCATGTTTTCTTCAGCTTTATAAGGAACTAGACCAATTGAATATAGTATAGATTATTAAAATAATTTTTTACTTTCCTAGTTTTGTTAATGAGAATGATAATGAGATTTTGGAGGTGGTTGTCTATAGGGAAGAGCTACTGACTATTTTGGATACCTTTAAAAAGGACAAGAGCCTGATGCTAGATGGTTTTTATATTAAATTCTTTAATGTTTTCTTTGATTTCATTAGGGAGTACCTAATTATAGTTATTGAGTCATGGTAGACAAGGAATATTTTTTAGACTTTCAATTCCATCTTCATAACCCTCATAGCTAAAAAAGACATCCTAGACTCTTTTAATGATTTTAGGCCTACCTACATATGAAATTATATCTATAAAATCATTGATAAAATCATTTCCATCTAGATCAAAGGCCTTCTCTCCATCTCCATTTCAAAGGAACAATTTGGTTTCTTACGTGGGAAAAAATACATGATGTTATTATGGATACACAAGAGGTCTTGCATTCCATTGAATTAAATAATTTTCCATCTATGGTGTTTAATTTGGACCTCTCTAAGGAATTTGATAGAGTGAACTAGCTCTACATGAAATTAATTCTGATTCATCTCAGTTTTCACCTCCAAATGGTTAAATGGATTATGGGCTACTTATCTTATGTCTCCTTTAGATTAGTCATAATTGGTTTGGCCTCTACCTTTTTCATTTCCTCGCATGGTCTGAGATAGGGTTGTCTACTTTGCTATTTTATTTCTATTCTAATTATTGAAGGCTTGATTCATCTCATTCTTTAGATGAAAATATTGATTTATCTTAGGGGGTTAAGTTTAACATGTCCATCTCCCTGACACACCTATTATTTTTAGATGATGTCCTGATATATTCTGATGGTTCACATATGGATATTACTAATCCTAAGGAGTTTTTGGATATATTTTGTGTGGCCACAAACATGGTATTAAATGTGAGAAAGTCTATCATTTCCATTAATGGTTTGGAAGAGAAATGGATTATATGGGGTCTTGGAGATATTACCCTTTCAAAATATTGATCTTATAAGATGACTCAAGTACCTAGGGTTCTATTGAAACCAAATGACTACAAAAATAATGATTATAATTAGATGATTAATAAGGTGAAAAAGTTTATATATTATTGGTGCAATCGTTGGTTCTCTCTTGGAGGAAAACATGTAATTATTAAGTTTGTGTTGGATTCTATTCATGTCTAAGAGGTTTCTTTGACAAGATTCATAAAAAAGATAAAAAATTATTTGGATGGGAATAAAAGTAAAGGATGAAACAACCCTTTTCAAATGGCAGACCCTTACTACCCTTAAGGAAATTAGGGGATGGGGATTAAATGATATTCACATTTTTTGAGAGGCATTAGCTACCAAAGTCCTCTAGAGGATTATCACCAAGGAGGGATTATATAATAAAATCATCACTTAAAACCACATATAACCTCTTAGTGTGGAAGAATGGATTCATATTCCTAACAAACATTTTCACAATTTTTTTATTATGCAGAAATACTTCATTCAAATCTTTCCAATAATTTTTAATTGGATCATCTAAACAGTGGGATTTGGTAATAAAATCAAAGTTAGGTTTTATCATTAGTTGGGCTATGATTTTAATTACAAAGTGCCTAAGGCTTTGACTGAAACATTAGAAGTTTTAGGAATATCCCTTTTGTTTCAAGCTAAGGATCATAATCTCATAAATGTTTGGTGATAGGAATAGAAAAGTGATCACTTTAGGTTTGGTTGTGGATGATGTTTAAGATATATTTAATATATTCATAGATTAAAATGAGGTTATATCATACTTACTTTAATTGAAGATGAGCTATTTTGATCCTTTAACCCAAATCCAGTGAATATTTAGTGTGCCTAGGTTACCAATCCAAATTCCTCAATGCAGATTTAGTTATGAGATAGTGGAGGTGGAATAAAATATGGTAGATTAAATATCCTTAGAAAACTAAAGATTATATGTGGATCACCTTAAGTAATAAACCACTCACTTGGGAAGTAATTCATAAAATAAACTAACATTGTCTAGGGTGATTCAATCTATTTTTTCAACACATGGAGACCATGAATCAACTTCTCATCTTTTGTCTATGTGTTTTTAAGATTTGGGATGAGATAAAGGCTTAGACTAGGGTGAGAGACTATTAGCATGGACATATAATTATTGATTGTCTTGAGAATTTGATTAAATAATCTAAGATTAAATCCTTCATGGATTTATAACTGATAGTGTCTTTAGGTATTTGGCTAGTGAGGAATGCCTCCATCTTCAAAGTCAAAAACATTTTTGGAATTTAATATCTTTCCTAGATTTAAATCATCTTTGAGAACATAAAAATTATTCCAATAATTCTAAAATAATGTTTACTTATTCATCCTCCCATTTATCACTCCATTGCTTGGGGTTACTTTGATGGTGATTTTCAAGGATCCCATGATATTTATGGTGCTCATGGTATCCTATTTATAAGATGAAAACACTAATTATGTTTCAAGGCAAGTCTGGGTCATAACACAAACAAATTTTCTAAGATTATGACCTTGAAACTTCTCCTCATACTTGCAAATAAGTGTAGAGTGGGATCTCTACATATATTTTTTAACTGTATGGTGGTCCTCAATTTGTTAAATGTGGTAGCTAAAACTATTAATATGTGCTTTATCCCCATTTTCAATATTACTCATAACATGTCACTCTCAGTCACTATTGGATACTTAAGCATCATTGATCTCTCCTTGCTTAGGAAAATTTTGGTTTTTATCTCTGCCTATACTTTGGTTAGATGGCACTCCTTTAGACAATCTATTTCACACTATATTTTTGTTCAACTCTTTTCTAAGGTCGATGCTTAGTTTTGGATTGGCCTTTGGCATCTTTTATTCTATTTCTACTTTTGTTTCTCCCTCTCAAATGGGTTCTTAGTTTTAATTAATTTTTTGATCCACACTATTGTTTTATTTTTAATGGTCTTGTTGCATCACTTCATTCCATCTTTGTTCAGACCTATTTTAGTTTTGGATTTGGTGCCTCCTGTGACCATCCCTTTGATCCAATCATAATCTAGCCACTAAATATGGGACTAAACACTTAGAACCTATAAAAATTTCATTTTAAGTTACTTTTAATGATCATTCACTTGATACGGTCATATAAATATAAGAATGGCTCATGATTAGAGGAGTGATCTATAGGTTTACTATCTATTGGCCATGTCTCTCAAATTTGAACAATTGCATAGAAAAGTTATTGAGGCCCATTTTTCAAGGTAAATTAGAAATTTATCCTTATTCAAAGGGATTTGTATTATATTTTTATCTTATTGAGTAAAATAATGTGATTTCATATGGGTGTTGAGCCTGGGGGTAACACCTCCTTATGTCTAAACCCATGTAGCCCATCTTTCAATCTATTGTAGAGATGAAACATCAAGAGGCCATAAATTTTCATTTGTAACACTATTTGAGTTATTATTTACACCAAATTTATGTTACTAGAAATTTTAATTAATACATACCAATTATATCTAGTTAGGGATGTTTTCATAACTTTTTGGAGGCCAAATTTGACCGTGTAAGGGTATATAAATGTCTTTTAATATACTTTTTCAAGATTTTTTCACTTTTTAAAATAACATATTTTTGTAACAAGACATAAAATTTAGTTGATATTCATCCATTGGGTTGATTTTATGTTTAGAATATATGTGGATGTTTTTAGTACCATTCAATATTTCATACAAAACTTACTAAAAATAGTAGTTGAAAATTTGATAGAATACAAAAGATACTAAAAATAACACATTTATAAAAATTACATGGGTCAAGTAGTTTTAGGTATATTTTGATTTATTTTTATTTTTTAGTTATCCACATCAACTCCAATTTCAATTTGATATTTTTTTAATGAATCTTACATGACATTTTATTAATGAGAATCAATAGATAAGGTTGCTTTCATGCAAATTTTGAGTTTATACGTATTGATTTTTTTGTTTAGCTAGTCTGTGTTTTCATCATCTTATATTATATCAAGTTCAAATATTAGAGGTAATATATTTTTGAACTAATACTTTTATATTTTGGTAGAATATTTTCTTATTTAATAATATGTATAAGAGATGGTTTGATGATAAGAATGAGGATAAATTTCCCAGATGAACATGATTATCCAAGATATATAGAGGCAAGTAGAATAATTAACTGTAATTATCACAAATCAAAGACAAAGGTGAGTGTAAAATGAAATAAATGAAGAAATGAATCTTGAAGATGGAATTGAAAAAGAGGAGGAATTAGAAAAAACACCATTAATGGAAGGGAAAAAGGGTGGGGCTTTAGAGGGAAGGAACAAAGGAATCAAGTTTGACGTTCAAAATTATGGAGATAGTTTAACACTATAGGATTTGCTAGAATGGATAAACAACATGGAAAAGTTTTTAAAATTTAATATTCTAAGAGAAGAAAATAAATTCAATTTTTCATGCACTAAATTGAAATTTTATGTAATGATTTGGTGGGATCACCTTTAGAAAGAGTGACATAGAAAGGGTAAAGAGAAGATCAACACATGGAGAAATATGGAGAATGAGCCGAGGGAGAAATTTCTTTGGATTGATTTTGAACAAACCCTATATGGAATTTTAAATAACTTAAGGTAAAAGGATCATAGTATAAAATATTATAAAAATAAGTTTTACAAGCTATCCATATGAGTGGATCATGATGAAATAGAAGTAAAAATGGCCACAAGGTATGTAAATGGTTTGAAGTTTTTAATTCAAGATGAATTGAGCATGCATAAAATAATTTTCATGGGGGAGGTTTATCAATTAGTGTTGAAGGTAGAATAATAAATAAATAAAAATTTAAACTATCAATGGGGATAAGAAGAGGACAATCCACTCATATTATGGGATGAGGTTGGTACAATACCAATAGAGTTGGGTTTAATCCCATTAGAGAAGAATCATTACATGGGGAGCAAAATTAATAAGATATATACAAGGGTTTCAATGTCAACAAAGAGGAAGAGGACTTAAAATAGGATGATATTATGGTAGTACAATAGGGTGGTTTCCAAATCAACATAGCTCTTATGTTTGTTATAGATGTGGAGAAGAAAGGAACATGGTGTTTGAATGTCCACACTATCACTAACAAGAAAGAAGGCAAGGGGATCACCCAAAAGTGAATTTAATTGAGGCTAAGACAAAAGAATAGAATATGTAAGTTTCAAAAATATACATTGGATAAAATCTCATGATGAGGAGAATAATGATTGATCTAAATAAATAACATGTGCATAATAAGGAAGGTGGTGATCCCAAATAGTTTTCAAACAAGGTGTACTTCAGGAGTAAGATATACAAAGTAATTATAGATGGTGTTAGTTGTGAAATGTGGTTTCAAAAGAAATTCTAGATAAACTAGGTTTGCAATTGAAAATCATCCTTGTCCTTATCATATTTCATGGTTCGATAAATGAAATGAAGATACAGTAGATAAAATGTTCTTAATCAAGTTTTCTATAGGAAAAAATTATAAGGATGAAATATGGTTTGATGTCATACCAATGGACGCATGCCATGTGTTATTGAGAAGGCCATGTCAATTTGATAGAAAATCAATTCATGATGGGGTAAATAACACATACTTTTTATAAAGGTCATACATAGGTAGTTTTATTACCACTTAAATAAGGGAAAGTAGAAACCATGTTATTCACAAAATAATTTATCAAAGACATGAAGATCGCAGGTTATTGTTATGCATTAATAGAAAATAAAGAGGATAAATAAGTTGTGCAAATTATTACAAAAGAATAAGTGTCGAGAGAATATGTATAATTTATACCTAATGAGTTACCAGATGGTTTACTATCAAAGAGATACATTTAACATCACATTTATTTGATTCCATGATCTTCTCCACCTAAACAAGTATCTTAGAAGATGAGTCCAACATAACATGCATAATTAAATAAACATGTTATTGAATTTGTGAGAAAGGGTATAGTAAGGGAGAGTATGAGTCAATGTATAACACCAACATTGTTAAATCCAAATAAATATGGAGGGTGGAGGATGTGAGTGGATAGTAGATAAATTATTAAAATTAACTTCAAATATAGATTTTATATACCTAATTCAAATGATATGAAGGATGTTCTTGCAAGAGAAAAATATTTTACTAAGATTGGTATAAGGAGTGGTCACTATCAGATCTAGATTCATGAAGGAGATGAAGGGAAAACAACATCAAATACTAGGGATGACTTATATGATTAGATGGTGATTCCATTTGGATTATCTAATGCACCCAATGCATTTATGAGGGTGATGAAAATAGGGCTACATGATTACATTGGTAAGTTTTTGGTAGTTTATTTTGATGTTATTTTAATATTTAGTAAAACTAAATAAGATCACTTAAGAAATTTGGGAATGGTATTATAGTTGTTAAGAAATGATAATCTCTATGTAAATCTAAATAAGTGTAGGTTTATGTAGAATAGGTTGATATTTTTAGGGTTTGTCATTTCATGATGGTGATAGAAAGGATGAAAAAAGGTAAAGGTAATTGTTTAATGGACTATTTTAAAGAGCATCACATTTTTAATAAGTTTCCATGGTTTATAAACATTTTTTAAAAAATTCATTAATAATTTTTATAGTATTTTTGAACCAATTACAAATTACATGCAAGGAAAAGAATTTGTGTGGACAAGGGAAACAATAGAAAGATTTGAGTTGTTGAAGAATAAGATTAAAGGAAAACATGTTTTATCATTATCATATTTTAAAAAATTATTTAAGGTGGATTATGATGCATCACATGTGGAAACTAGTGGTGTGTTAAGTCAACAAAGAAGGCCAATAACATATTTTAGTGAGAAATTTTAAGAGGTAAGAAAGAAGTATTTTATATATGATCTTAAATTTTATGTTATTATACAAGCATTAAGCTATTGGAGGCATTACCTAGTGCCTAAGGAGTTTATTCTACTTATATATCATGAGGAATTGAAGTATGTGAAAGCTTAAAATAAATTAGATAGTGCACATACAAGTTTGTGTCTTTCTTGCAGGGGTATACTTTTGTTTTGAATCATAAATCAAGAAAATAGGATCAGGGAGTTAATGCTTTGAGCAAGAAAGTGCCACTACTAACTGCTATGGTGAATGAAGTAGTTAGATTTGAATTTGTTAAGGAATTGTATGATTATAGATTTTATGCTTTCAAAGTCCGTGAAAATGTAATATTGATTTTAGAATAACTGTGTGATGTATTTTTTACCTTGATATTTCAAATCACTTCTCATGATCTTGTATTTCTCTTGAAGAAGGATCACAAGAAGTGATCCAAAATGTTGAGGTCAAAAATCCATCACGTGATTATTCCAAAATCAAGATTCAAATTATATGATATACATCTATATTTTAGTAAGATAGTTGAGGAATGTAGGAATCCATTAGTAGGTGAGATACATACTATTCATAATGAGTACCTTATAAAAGATGAATATTTATTTAAAGGAAAACAATTATGTATTCCATTTGGGTTTTTAAGAGATAATATTATGCGATAATTGAAGATGGTCATTTGGTTGTACATTTTGGTAAGAATAATACAATAACTTTGGTGGAAAATAAATATTTTTGGCCAAAGATTAATATGGATGTGCAATATATGTTTCAAGATGTTGAATATGCCAAGCGGTTAAAGGCCATGCACAAAATACAAGATTATACATGCCATTACCAATTCTAAGAGGACAATAGATAGATTTGAGTATGGATTTTATGCTAGGATTATCAACCATATAGAACATTAATGATTCAT
Organism: Torreya grandis; assembly: GCA_037957365.1. Lineage (NCBI taxonomy): Eukaryota > Viridiplantae > Streptophyta > Pinopsida > Cupressales > Taxaceae > Torreya > Torreya grandis. Next base: position 4,032,408 of record JARHVA010000602.1, read on the forward strand.
TTTTTGTTTTTTTAGATAGGTTTTATGATATTTTTCATTTTATTGCATGAAAAAAATCAATGATGCCACTAGAGTTGTAGAACTATTTTTTAAGTATGTTATGAGATTGCATGGTGTTCCAAAAACCATTACATTGGATAGGGACATAAAATTTCTAAGTAATTTCTGGGGAATTTATAGAGTAAATTGGGAACTAAGATACAATTTAGTAGTGTATACCACCTATAAATAGATGGATAGATAGAAGTTGTTAATATGAGCTTGGGAAATTTGTTGAGATGCATAGTTGGAAAGAAGCTCAACTAGTGGGGCTTGGATTTACCATTGGATAATTTTTAATATAATAGTTAATTAAATAAATTAATGATAAAATCACAATTTTAAATTATTTAGGAGATAAATTTTTGGTTCTTTTACATTTATTATAGTTACCAATTTCATAACGAGTTATTGATGATGCAAAAGCATTTGTAGAGCATATACAACACTTAAAACAAGTGAGAAGAAAGATAAATTCAAGTATTTAAAAGTACAAATTATAAATATATGTAAGAAGGAGGTTAAATATATTTAAATATAGATAGTTATTGTATGCACTAAAATCCACTCACCCTGCTAATTCTGCTAATTACACTATTTTTTGCTAATTTAGCCTATCACTACATTTCCTAGCTAATTTAACTAATGACCCATTTTCCATATCCCCTTTTCTAAATTATATAAATCTTAACCATCCCAAAAAAAATTAAACCCATAATAAAACCTATTTACCCACTAACTTATTCCCTAAGCTAACTTGCCAATTTAAAAATACAAAGTAATCATCATCCATAAACAAAGTAGCAGACAAAAATGTAGTTGTTAATAACATAGCATAAAAAATGTAGCGAGGACAAAACATCACTATAAAAAAACATATTAAAGCATGCACTCACATAGAATATGACACAACTTTTAACTAAAGGTCCAAACTCCCGAAATCACATTTTTCTTTGTTATTTTGATTGTAAATTTGGTGCATTACTTTTCCACCATGAAATGTTAACTTATATCACCAAAACGAACTAAACAACAAATAAACAATGTGATAATCACTAAAATATCCCAATTATGCTCTTCACAACATTTTTGCTACATTACCAATACTATTACATTTTTTCCTCTCTATGTTTTGTCCTCATGACATTTTTCTCATACTACATTTTTACCACTACCTTTTTATCCTCTATGTTATCACATAGAGCCAAATAATACACCTACCCAACTACCATCATATTCTAGCCTCTCATAAACCACTAAACCCTAATAGGAGATTTATAAAATTAGAGGATTCTAGAAATCTCCTCCATTTTAGCCCCTTTCCTCTCGAATTTTTTATTCTAGAGATATCCATGGAATTAAAAATTCCATGGAAAATCCCTAGCCATTGATCTCAATGGCTCAAATTTTAATTTGATCTATTGATTTATCCCTCCATGCCTATATAACCAATCTCACTCCCTCCCTCAAACTAGCTTGGAAAACTTTAAATTAACTTGCAAACTTGTAATCAACTTTCTATCTTGCTTACATTATCACCCTCTTTGCATTTATCCATAGCCACTATCAAACTCAATCATCCATTGGCTGCCATTATCAATATCAAGTAAGCAATCCAATAATCTTAAAATTTTGCATCAAATATCCATTAGACAATCTTGGAGAGGAACTATAAAGAGGTAAAGTGACAGTAAGAGTGTTTTTATTGAGTTGATTATCTCCTTTATCCCCTCCTATTTGTGTGTCTAGATTTTACGTTTCTATTACTAAAAATAGTAATAGGAGTTGAACCTAAAATTAGGATACATTTTTGTGACCATAGGTGAGTTCTTAACCCTTATCTCTATCATTTTATGACTTTTTTTTATCAATTTTTAGCTAGATTTATGGAAGTTTTTGGTAGAAAATGATGCCAGCCAAGTCATCATAATAATATTATATATGATGGCTATGCCCTCAGTCTTGACATTGTCATCATGACTTATGACATTGTAGTGTGACAAGTGGTATTGTAATACCATGAGTGTATATTCATGGTATTACAATACCATGATTGTGGAATTGTGTTTTTATGATACCACTAAATAGAGAATTATGGTTTTGGCTAACTATGAAGTTAAGTAAAACTACAAATTGTGATTTGCAATGTTGTCAAGGTCATTATTTGGGGCATGCCCACAAGTCATGGTTTTTCCAAGGCTAATAAAAATGGGTAAGGGTGGATAGGTTAGATGGTTAGGAGGTTTGGTTAGGTAGTTTTGAGATGTGGTTATATAGCTAGAATGGGTTGGTTAGATAGTTAGGATGATTTAGAGAAGATAGGGTGAGAAATAGGTTAAAGTCTTTAGATGATGTTATTGGGATGGGGATAGGTGAAAGGGTGAGGCTAGGGAGATGATTAAGTGGATTAGGATTGGTTAGGGATGATGTAGTGGAGTATATGGGTAGCAGATAGGAGTGTGAAAAGATAGTAAGATTGGATGGAGAAGTAATAAGGGTGGTTATATACTATTAGGATCAGAAAGGGGGTTTGATTAGTTAGGGTTGTAATATGGGGGAGAAATAGTTATGGGTAATTAGGAATGTTGGTTAAGGACAATAGGGTTAAGGAATAAAAAGCTAGTGTTAAGGGTGTATAGGATTAGAGATGTGTTTAGATAGGTTAGGGTGAGGTTTTACGAATGTAGGTAGGATGGATAGGGTTTGAGAGGGATGAGATTAAATTAGGTGATTTATGCTAGATAGGAAAAGTGGCATATGGTAGATGGAATGATAGGTTGATTGTGACTAGTGTAGGTAGATCTAGAGTATTTTAACATCCTATAGTACTCCATGAGATGAATTTATTGATAGAGACTAAAATTAGAGTATTGGAGTTGGTTGGGTTACATGATGTGGTGACTATGCCCATGATTCAGATAGACCATGAATTGATTACTACACTAGTAGAGAGTTGGTATTTAGAGACCATCAAATGCTACTTCATGATGGGGGAAATGACTATGACCCTTAAGGATGTCTATAGGATCTTTCATTTCTAATGTGGGATGATAGGATATATTGGAGGTCACACACACTAGTTATGATACTTCAAAGATTGGTTGAAGGTCTACATGTCGGTATGCATGATAGGTGCATAGATATTGATAGGTGCATGCATGAGGGTATGATTGATCAATTGATACTAGTTTTGATGTCTTTTTTCACTGACATAATACTACCAGACAAGATTAGTTAGTGTTTTATCTAGCTCTAGGTGAAATTATAGCTAATATGGTCTAGGAATTTAGAGTGTTTATTTGGGGGCCCATGGTATTGTCACTCTTATATAGAGAGCTACCCCTAATAGTGTATAGGGGACCTACCAGATTAGGGCATACATGATTTTATAGGTGTGGAGTTGGGGGCATATTACCATCTAATAGCCATTGGGGAATTTAAAAACATGATATCTTGAGTAGATGATAGCATTATTTTGGTATATTCTACTGGGCATTTAATAAGGTCATGTAGGAGAGATGATATTCTACTAGGATGATTTTGATAGTCTTCATCCAAAGCACATCACCTAGATGACATACATGGACTTACAATTTGGTTGAGATGATGAGGTAATTATGACCTAGTATATGTTGACTGAGTGTTATTTGATAAGTCACATGGACTTGGTGATAGAGTGATAAAGCCCTGATCATATACAATGATAGATTAGATGCAATCAAGATGTACCTAGAGAGGATTACCTATTTAATTGGAGTAAGTGCGATAGGTCTCAGTGGGGTAGGCTAGTAGATAGGTCCTAGGCCTATATAGATTATGAGGGTATTGCCCTAGTGCCCTAAGATTTCCAGACATCTATCCTTGATCTAAGTGTTACTACAACATACACAACATGGTGGAAACCTCATATTCCAATGAGATTGAATTGCCCTAGGGTCATGGTTCAGTGAGGGGTTATGAGGAGAGTGTTGTAGGCTCATGTCAGACTATAAATTCATATGAGGTAGGTACCTACATAGGATGGCTAGGATGGACATCATGCCATGGATGTAGATGGAGAGGATGGTAATCAAATGATGGTAGCAGGATAGGTGGGTCATCAAGTTCAGGCATAGGTATAAGTTGGTCCATAGGTATAGCCATAGGTCCAAACATAGGTGTAGACATAGGTTGGAGGTAGTAGTGGTGGTGATGGTACAAGACCTTTTCAATAGCCACTATTAGAGAGTGAGTGAGCTTTATTGGCCCATTTTCAAAATGAGATCCATGATTGCCTATTAGAGATTGTTAGGATTACTCAATATTGAGATGAGTTATAGGCCCAATTATAGGCTGTTATAGTGTAGAGAGATGGGTAGTTCACTTAGGCACATAATCAAATGATAGGTTTATAGGGATAGATATTAACATTGTAGGCCTAAGTAGCATAGATACATGGGTATTTGACCCAAGTTTAGATAAAGATGATAGGGTTTTAGGAATAGCTCATAGTATTATAAGTACAAATAGACACCTTACAAGGTTGGATCTAGAGCAGGGATGCACAAATTATAGATTTTAGGGATAGATTGCATAAATGCAAGTATAAATTTATACCCTAACAAGAGAGATGGAGATGGTTGAGAGGGATAAGGATAAGGTTGATCAGGTGATGGATTGATGTGGGATGGAAAATGTGATGAAAATTATAAGATTGATCTGTGAGGCATAGTATTATAAGATGTTATATGAGGTAGTAGTATCGATTGAGAAACGTGATCCATCTTTCTAGGCTAATTCATCAAAGTTAGTGCATCAACCTTCTATAGGACCACGAGGACCACCAGGGCCACCATGGCCATAGTCATGAGATGTGAGATATATGTATAAGAGAATTTTTGTGTTTTAGCTCATTCTTGCCCTATGGGGCCACAAATTGTATTTATTTTTTGACATGGACTCCATGCGGACTATCAATATTATTTATATATATTATGAGATGTTTTGATGATATGTTATGTATGTTATGTATTGTTATATATTGATGATTATGTGATTAATGGACATGTTATTTTGGATTAGATGATGAGATGTGGTTAGATTATATTCATGATATTATATATGTTGTATCAGATTGACCTTGTTATGACGTGATATGTTAGATACATGACTTAATATTTACATGATGGGTTTATTTATATAATGAGATACATGGTGATTAAATCTATGATGATAAATGTGATACAATAGTTTTGTTTTATTTATAATATTGTATGATTAATGATGTATTGAGATGGATTCATGATTGATGTGTTATTTGATTTTATATACATGATGATGGAATTGAGTATGATGTAATGGATTTATTATTTGAAATTTATAATGATATGATATATATGTGATATGGATTAGTATGTAGGATAATAATGATATGATGGACATACTTTAATATGATAATGACAAAGTAATGAATGTGTTATTATAAGATTGATCCCCTATGTAATTCATTAAATCTAACATATTTAGGCAGGAATCCTTCTACACCATGGGGTTAGGATAATGATGGGATGGGATATTAGTATGTTTTAGGTTAGGATATACATAGGTTAGATGGGATGGGGATAGTTGGGATAGGACAAGGGATAGGATTAGGTTAATGGTATAGGTGATGGTTTTGGAAGCCATGGAGAGTGTTTTCAATCCTTTTTAAAGTTGCACCATTTGATCATGTGTCAATGACATGAGAAGTCAAAGACACATCAAAATAGGTGTATGGGGGAACTCCATTTTAAGAGTGGCCTTACCTGAGAAAAATTTTAGGGGTCACCAATACCATCCTTGCTCCCATTAAAGTCAACAAAATAAAATATATACAAACTAGTAACAAAACATAATTAAATAGTGATATGTACATGATTATAAAACAAACACATAATTACACAAGATAGTCATACAATAACATAGGAAAAAATAAGGATATTAACATGCATTGATTGCCCTTAAGACCCTTAAGACATTTTAAAAGGGAACTTTTTAATCAAACATCTAATTTTCCCTGCACATCAATCCATGGCTTCATTACAAATTTGTGCAATCAATGATCCCAATCTGCCCTAGTACCATGGCATCTACAAGCACCTCCATGATAACATCCTACCACTAACCTTAATCACAACCAATGAAAAGCCTTAATCTATTGCACTTCCCATTATACAATCCTTGGTAGTACACTCTATTGTAGAGGCTATGATAGGACTTTGATGATATGACTAGTATTAGAATAGGCCTCTCACACAATCAAAGAAGTCCATGATGGTATTTGTGGTGGTCACATCAGTGGAATGGCCATGGCCAAGAAACTAGTTTGAACTACATATTATTGGCCAACTATGGAACAAGACTCCTATCAATATGTGCAAAAGTGTGTTTCTTTCCAAAATCATGGCAATCTCATTTATGCTCCCACAAAAGAATTACAACCCATAATCAGTCCATGGTCATTCTCAATTAGGGTACTTTATTTAATCGATAAAATAAATCCCACATCATCAAATGGTCATAATTATATAATCACGTCAATGGATTATTTAATTAAATGGGTAGAGTTGATATTGTTTACCTATATTATAGGCCTCCAAATTTCTAAATTTATCCTCAATAAAATAATTTACTAGTTTAGCATCCCTACTAACATCATCTTTAATAATGACAAATCATTAAAAAATTAGTAATTTTAGGCCTTATGTCATTGATATCACATCAAGTATAATTTCTCCTCTCCTTACTACCTTCAAGGGACTAGATAAGATGAAGCAACAAATAATATCCTCATCAAGATCCTTAAGAAACTAGTCAATCAGGAAGGTATAAATTGGAACCTATAGCGATATTCAACTCATTGGTCTTATTGCACAAGAATTTACACATATACTAGGGCCAATTAGTATGCCTTGGTATATGGGACAAGAGACATCTTGATAGTGGAAGTATATATCCCCTCCCTTCAAATCTCATTAAGGGGCATTATCACTTACCACAATTGTAGACAAGACTATCTACAAGAACTCAAGATTCATGATGAGAAACATCAGAAGGCCCTTGATCATTTATGAGCTTATCCAAATAAAGTAAAAGTAAAATATTAGAAAATGATCCATTCCATAGAATTTAAATTTGGTGACCTATTCTTGAAGGAGAATCATAAAAAATACTAATTTTGATCAGGATAAAAAGGGGAAATGTAAAGCTAATTGGTTTTGGCCATATATCATCATCACCAAGTTTGGATCTAGAGCTTATAAATTAGCCACATTGGATGGTGAATAACTTGATGATCCAATGAATATCATGGATATAAATCATTTCTACACTTGACAGGATCTACTCTCCTCCATCTATGATTCCTCACTCTTGGGGGCATACCCTTGTCCACTCCATCCACTCCATCACATCTCCCCAAAGTCCAACAATTTGAAAAAAACATGTCCATTGGTGAAAACCAATTCTCTGGCACCTTGGGAAAGTACCATGATGAAAACCATATTCTTACATCATGGTAAAATAACCCTGACCCTGGTCTCAATCATGGGCATCCATCACAAGTTTTTATGCAACAATAAGAGACAAATGCTTTAGTACAAGGAATATGACATTGCTTGTTGAGTAATAGTGATGTTTGTTGGGGAAGACCTCTAGATTCATTGATCCATATATGGCATCCCCAAAATCCCATCACATCCTTATCACTATCCCTTATCCTATCACCTCATAAAAATCCTATTTGACAAGCATATCTCCTTTTATCCTCAAGCCAAATTACATCCCTATTTGTCTCTTCTTGTCCCTAAGATCATGGTTCACACCTCCCCACTAATGTTTTCATTATGGAAGGGTCAAATAATAAGTTTTCTACTTTTGAGGTTTAGCATACATTATGATACTAAATCCCAAAGGGTCATCTTAACCCCATTCATTATTAATTTTAAACTTGGATTATCACTATCCCTTATCCTATCACCTCATAAAAATCCTATTTGAAAAGCATATCTCCTTTTATACTCAAGCCAAATTACATCCCTATTTGTCTCTTCTTCTCCCAAAGATCATGGTTCACACCTCCCCACTAATGTTACCATTATGGAAGGGTCAAATAATAATTTTTCTACTTTTGAGGTTTAGCATACATTATGATACTGAACCCCGAAAGGTCATCTTAACCCCATTCATTATTAATTTTAGACTTGGTTGGAATCTTGTCTTGACATATAATAGTGTTAGGCACTACATACCCCATGTACATAATCCCTAACCATCACTAGGCCCATTGTCTATAACCATATCATAATCACATCATTACCCATTATTATATCCTTGTTAATATCCTTATTTCAGCCTATGTTATTGTATGATTATCTTGTGTAATTGTTTGTTTGTTTTATAATCATGTACATATCAGTATTTAATCATGTTTTGTTATTGGTTTGTATATATTTTATTTTGTTGAATTTTATGGGAACAAGTATGGTATTGGTGACCCCATAAATTATGCTTGGGTAAGGCCACTCTTAAAATAGATTTCCCCCACACACCTATTTTGATGTGTCTTTGAATTCTCATATCACTAGCATAAGACCAAATGGTGCAACATTAAAAAGGATTACAAACACTCTCCAAGGCTTCCAAAACCATCAACTATCCCATTGACCTAATCCTATCCATTTCCTATCCTAACTATCCCCATCCCATCTAACCTATCTCTATCCTAACCAAAAAACTAATCATCTCACATCCCATCATTATCCTACCCCCTTGGTTTAGAAGGATTCCTACCTAAATATGTGAGATTTAATGAATTACACAGGGGATCAATATTATGATAACACATTCATTACTATGTCATTATCATATTACACTATGTCCATCATTATTATCCTATAGACTAATCCATATCACATATATCACATCATTATAAATATAAAATAATAAATCCATTACATCATACTCAATTCCATCATCATGCATATAAAATCAAATAACACATCAATCATGAATCCATCTCAATACATCACTAATCATACAACATTATAAATAAAACAAGTCTATCACATCACATCTAACATCATAAATTTAATCACCATGTATATTATCATATAAATAATTCCATCATGTAAATAGTAAGTCATGTATCTACCATATCACATCATAACAAGATCAATTTGACACAACATATCTAATATCATGAATCTAATCTCACCACGTCTTATTATATAATCCAAATAAACATGTATATCAATCATATAAACATAATCACATAATCATCAATATAGAACAATACACAACATATCATAAAAGCATCTCATCATATATATAAATAATATTGATAGTTCACATGGGGAAAGAATGAGATCAAATACAAAAAATACCCTATACATATATCTTACATCTCATGGTTGTGACCCTGAAGGCCTTGATGATCCTCATGGTCCTCTAGAAGGTTAATTTACTAATTGTGATGAACTAGCCCAGAATGATAGAGCACGTTGCTCAATTGGAACTGTTACCTCATATAGTGTCATAAAATTTTGTGCCTCATAGGTCAATCTCACAATGTTATTCATCACATATGCCATCCTATGTCCATATATCCCCTGATTAGCCTCATCCTTGGCCCTCTTAGCCATCTCCACCTCTCCTATTAGAATATGAATCTACACCAATATCTATACAATTTGGCCCTAAAAACCTATAATCAAGGCATCCCTTATTTATATTTAAACATATAAGGTGGATATATGTGCCTATGATACCATGAACTATGCCTGTAACCCTATCATCTATGTTTAATCTTGGGTCAACTACCCATATCTATATACTAACCAGGCCAATAATACTAAGATCTATCCTTGTAAACATATCATCTAAGATTATGCCTATGCCAAATTCCTATCTCTCTATGCTATAGTAGCGTATAGCTAGGCTTGGAACCCATCTCAATTTTTAGGAAGCCCAATAATCTCTAATAGGTGAGATTGGATCTTTATCTATAATTGGGCTAGCAAAGCTCACTCACTCTTTAACAATGGCTACTAAGAACTTCCTACACCATCAGCACTACTACTACCTTCATCCTATGTCTGCACTTATGGTTGTACCCATGGACTAACTTGGACCTAAGGACCCACCTATCCTATTGCCATCATCTAATAACCATCCCCTCCATCTACATCCATGGAATCATGTTCATCCCAGCCATTTTATGTAGGTACCTACCTTATACACCTCCATAGTCCATCATGAGGTTGTGACACTCTCCTCAAAACTCCTCACATAACCATGACCCTAGGGCAACTTAATCTCATTAGAGTCCAAGGGTTCCACCATGGTATGTACATTGTAGTGACACTTGGATCAAGGATATGTGTCTATAAATCCTATGGCATTAGGGAAATACCTTCATAATCTGTACAGGCCTCATCCCTATTTATTAACCTACCCCACTGAGGCCTCTCCCACTCACTCTAACCAAATAGGTATTCCTCTCAAGGTACATCCTAAATGAATCCAAACTATCACTATATATTATTGAGCCTATATCACTTTATCACCAAGTCCCTATGACCTATCAAATAACACTTAGTCAACATATATTAGGTCATAGTCACCTCATCATCCCAACCAAACTATAAAGCATTTTATGGCATCCAAGTGATGCACTCTAGATGAAAACTATCAAAAACATCCTTGTAAAATCTTATCTCTCCTACATGACCTCATTATATGCCTAGTAGAATATACCAACCAAATACCATTGATTTCTCAATTTGCAATGTTACTAAAGTCCCCAATGGTTGTTGGATGGAAATATACTACCAACTCCACACTTACAAAATAATGGATGGCCCCAAGCTAGTAGCTCCCCTATATGTTCCTAGATGGAGCTCTTTATACAAGTGTGCTAATACTAGGGCCCCTAAGTAAACACTGTAAATTCCTAGACCATATTAAACACAAGATCTCCTAGGCCCAGATGGACCACTAGTTGCTCTTGTCTTTTAGTAGTATATTGATGATAAGATACATCAAAACTAGTGTAAATTGATCAATTTTACCCTCATGTAGGCACCTATCAACATCTACATGACTATCATACACACCCACATGTAGAATTTTGGATAATATCTAAAGTTTCATAGCTAGTGTGTGCAACTTCCAATATACCCTATCACCACACATTGATAAATTAAATATCTTATATAAATCCTCAAGGGTCACATTCATTTCCCCCATCATGAAGTGGAATATGTTTGTCTTTGAATGTCAATGCTCTAATAGTATAATAATCAATGCATGGTCTATTCTAATCATGGGCATAGTCACCACATCATGTAACCCAACCAAATCTAATATTTTGAACTCATCCTATGTTAGGAAATACATCTCATGAAGTACTAAAAGATGTCATGATCAAGATGCCATCACTCCTAAGTCCTCTTGTACCTATCATAATCACTCCATTTACCATATGTCACTTTTCTTATCTAGCACAAATCACCTAATTTACTCTCATCCCTCTCAAACCCAATCCATCCTACCTACATTCATAAAACCTCACCCTAACCTATCCTAACGCATCCTTAATCCTATACACCCCCAACACTATATTATTATCCCTTACCCCCATTAACCTTAACAAACATTCCTAATTACCCTTAACTACTTCTCTTCCATCCTACTAACCCTAACTAATTAAACCCACTTCTTAATCATGATAATATGTAACTACCCTTATTACTTCTCCATGCAATCTCACTATTTGCTCACACTCCTATCCACTACCCACGTAATACAATACATCATCCCTAACCACTGATAATACACTTAATCATCTCCCTAGACTCACCCTTTCACCTATCCCCATCCCACTAGCATCATCTAAAAACTTTAACATATTTCCCATCTTATTGTATCTAAATCATCCTAACTATCTAACCAACCCATTCAAACTATCTAACCATATATCCTAACTGCCTCACCAAACCTCCCAACCATCTAAACTATCTACCCTTACCCATTTTTATTAGCCTCAGTAAAACTATGACTTATGGGCATGCCCTAATTAATGACCTTGAAAAAATTACAAATCATGATTTATAGTTTTGCTTAAACTCATGGTTAGGCAAAACTATGATTCTCTATTTAGTGGTATCATCAAAATACAATTCCATAATTATGTTATTTCAATATTATGAATCTGCACGCATGGTCTTACAATATTACTTGTCACTCTACAATGTCATAAGTTGCAACAATAATGTCATGACTAAGGGCATAGCCATCAATCATGATATTATCATGATGACTTGGCTAACATCCTTTTTTACTAAAAACTTCCATAAATCTAGCTAAAAATGACAAACATATGGGTTAAAAACTCACTAATGGTCCAACCTCTAATTCCCTCTAGAACTCCCATACTTGTTCAGTGATAGGAAGCTCAGGTAAATCAGTCCATGATTTTGACTCAAAGCTCAAAACCATAAAAGATAAAATGTGCAAATGACCCTATTTTGACTCTTTTTTCCTATTTGACCCCCCTCCCCCCCCCCATATTTCAACCCACCCATATACCCCTAACATCCCTTTGCTAATATAGCCTACACCCAAACCTATCTAATGAACTCACTATCCTCATTCATTATCTCTAATCACCTCTATCATCATATGGGGCATGAATTTTCCATTTCCCTATTGTCCACTCTTCATCTCACGTCAAAACTACATCAACTTGAGGTCTTTTAGGACTATATAGGCAACACTTGGACTCATTTTTATGTCTAGGGATAGCTTAGCAACCATTCATCTCATTCCTATCCCATCTTTGGACTCATCACTTAGTAATCACATGTCATTTTTAAGCTACAAATCATATATAAAAGATATCCTTATCATTAATCAATCACTTTTATCTTTGATTTTTCAAGCCCTCCCCAGCATGTGTCATTGCTATATAATTTGTCACTAGCTTGAACCCATCTCATTTAAATCAATTTTGTCCTATCAATCAAAACATTTCTAGGCATTGGTCATTTATATAGAACCCATAACCACTGAGCTATTTATTCCCCTTAGTTCTTGGGGAAGATTTAATTGTAGCTATGTCTTGAGACATCCCAACCCTATCTTATTATCCTAGTTTTATCCCACCTTTAGGACATATAATCAAGTGACCATCCATGTCAGTTATCCCTACATGCTCCCTCAAGGGGTATCATACCCTACTAACTCATTTCTAACACCATCTAACATTTTAGTTATTCTTTGAAATACCATTATTCCTTCCACCTTGCTCCACTCATAATGCCTTTTCAAAGAGGGGGAAAATATATGCACTATTATCTATTCACCTTGCTAATTCTACTAATTACATTAATTTATGCTAATTTAGTATATAACTATATTTCCTAGCTAATTTGACTAATGTCCCATTGTAAATGTCCCCTTTCCTACATTCTAAAAACCTTACCCCATCCCAAAATAAATCAATCCCTTCATGAAACCCCTAATAAAACTCATTTACCCACTAACCTACTCTCTAAACCAATTTTCCAATTTAAAAATAAAAAATAATCTACCTACCTAACTACCACCCTATTCTAGCCTCTCCCAAACCCCTAAACCATAATATGAGATTTCTATAATTAGAGGACTCTAAAAATATCCTCCATTTTAACCCCTTTCCTATAGAATTTTCTATTCTAGAGATCTCCATGGAATTAAAAATTCCATGGAAAATTACTAGATATTGATCTCAATGTCTCAAATTTGAATTTGAGCCATTAATTTCTCCCTCCATGCCTATATAACTAAGCTCACTCCCTCCCTCAAACTAACTTGGAAAAATTGAAACTAACTTGCAAACTTACTATCAAATTTCTATCTTGATGCCATTATCATCCTCTTTGTATTCATCCATAGCCACTATCAAGCTCAATCATCCATTGGAATCCATTATCAACATCAAGCAATCAATCCAATAATATTCAAATTTTGCATCAAATATCCACTAGACAATCTTTGAGAGGAGCTATAAAGAGGTCAAGTGATGATAAGCACATTATTATTGAGTTGATTATCTCTTTTATCCCCTCCTATTTATGTATTTGAATTTTAATTTTCTATTACTAAAAATAATAATAGGATTTGAATCTAAAATTTGGGCTACAATTGGTTATGGTTAACTTGATAAAATAAATATTTCCTACAAGCACATACAATAAGCTAAAGTAAAATAAAATGGGACCATGCAAAATTATGAAGAAAATTAATAATAATGTTTATAAGGTGAGTTTACCAAATAATTTTGATATATATCTAGTATTTAATGTTTCATATTTATTTTATTTTTGTGGATAAGATGGTGAATGGGAATATTATGAAAAAATAGATTGGAAGTAGTAGGTACCAAAGAATAAGAAAGACAAGATAGCATATGTTCTTGATAAGAATACAATGCATAAAAAGAAATAAATTTATAATAAGTATTTGGTATATTGGGATGGATTACAACAAGAAGACAACACTTAGATTTTAGAGTGTGAGTTGAAAATAATTGACAAAAAAGATAGGGTTTGAATAAGGACAACTCACAAGCACTGAGTTGTTTTCAACAAGAGGATAATGATGTAGAGAATAAACTTATCGAATCTATAAATTGTGATCTGTAACTCCATTTGAACTCTTGTTTTTACCAAAATTATTTCTCATAAAGTTTAATTTATCCATAGCATGTTATATTTATTTAGATACATTTTCATAAATTTATAAAGGCCATATTTGACCATATGAGAGTCTGAAAATGCATTTTAATATTTTCCCATTTTCACAAATAGCATATTTTTTTTACCATACATGAAATTCAATTTAAATTTATCCACTAGGTTGATTTTAGTGTTTAAAAGATATGTGGGGGTTTTTAGGTCCATTCGAGCTTGCATTCAAAAATTATTAAAAATAGGAGTTAAAATTTTGATAGAAGACAAATATTACTAGAAATAATAATTTTCTAAAACTTTCATGGGTCAATTAGCTTTAGGTAGCTTTATATATATATATATATATATATATATATATATGTATATATATATATATATATATATATGTATATATATATATATATATATATGTATATATATATATATATATGTATATATATATATATATGTATATATATATATATATATATATATATATATATATATAATGCATATCAACTCTAATTTTGAATTTATCTTTATTTAAATACTCTTATGTAATATTTTATTAATTCAATGACAATCAACAGATAAGGTGCTTTCATGAAAATTTGGATTTTATGCCTATTGATATTTTTGATTAGCTAGTCTATGTTTTCACCATAATCCCCTTTTTGAGTCATTTAGTACTAGGTCTATTTGGGTTATACTAACCTATATTCCTTTACATTTTTGGGTATATTCCTACCTCAATGTCATTAGGGATACTCTAGGTGAGTACATGTTTACATATTCTTATTAATATATATTTTTCTCACATAACCTTTGCTTGAATCCTAGTTGGTATTGATATATCCAAATATCTTCCATCACTAATTGATCTGAAGGTGGGAGATCAATCTTGGAAATAATCCTTGGATTATGAGGGATTACCCTTACACTACCATAGATGTTTCTATATAGATAACTTAGTGTTGACATATAGTAGTGAAAAAATAAGAAGGGAAAATTTATGTTGGAATTATACCTTTCCAAAACTACTTATAGAGGCTGGAGTTGTAACTCTCAAGAAGGAAATGGGTTCAAATGTTTTAGTCATATAATAAATCATTTATGCAAAAGGGATGATACTTTAAGTATAAAATTTGATAACCTAAATGGGATTAACCATGTTAAGTAATAAAATACATTAGAACTAAAGGCTTTATTATCAAGATGAAAATTAGCTTCTATTTCAATCAAAAAAATCAAGGAAGTTGATTCGATTGTAGTTTCTATTCTCTTTTTGTGTGAATAAAATATTTATGATAATGTGAACTAAACTATTATCTATAATAAAAATGAGGTAGTTTCAAATAGGCCCCAGGTCTAACTAACATGATCATGCACTCTTAAGATAGAATTGAAGTAATCTAGTATTGGCAGTTTCATAAATCCCTATTGGAACGGTTGCTAAAGGATGTAGGCAAGATTAAAATTTATTTTGAAATAATTATGATATATAATTTGTGACATGTTTACTAATTATTATTTTTAGATATCCTAATTTGAGAGGTTATTGAAGGTTTTAGTATGGATTGAGAACTATTTTTCATTAGTTTTGATAGTTGGTTTGCTACTTATTTATTAGTTGATCATGGATTGTTGGTAGAAGGAAAGTTTAATGGTGTTTGTTTATTAACAATTGTAAGCTACTTGATGATTTTTTTACCCTTATTTTATGTAGGCATAGGATTTTCAAGTGATATTTATTATTTATTATTTTTCTCTATTATACAATGTTACAGGGGCTTTCAACACCCATACATTTACCCTTCCCTAAAAAAAATTAAAAACCTTAAAAATGAACAAAGGAAAAAATACACCTAGTGGTATATGAACCTTGATGTTATTTTTGAAATATTTTAAATCATCCCAGGCCACAATTGTTTCTACCAAAGAATAAAGAAACTAAAAACTTTAACTTTCTTGGACCTCAATTTCCTATTCAAGCTCTAAGAAATCTATAAACTAGATCCTATTGATCCATGTCATGGGGTAATATTTTATTCTTATTTAAAGAAGTAAACATATGGTACCACTTTCTAGTTCTTGATATTTGTAACATCTTGTAAACTTCTAACCATTATCTAACTATACTCCACCTCTTTTGAGGGACATTCTATCATATCTCTCATCTAAAAAGAAAGAATCGTGTAATATAGAGATAGATCAAAATTTGTGATAATTGTAAAATCACATTTCTAACACATGTATATATCCATAAAAAGATGTCGTCCATGAAATATCAATAATAACTTGTAGCCCAATACTAATATTTTGATATATAAGCAATATAAGTAAGGTTGTTTATGAGTACTTAAATGTGTCACTAGTATTATGATTAGAAATGTTATCATGAGTTGTATAGCCAATTGAATCATCATCACTAGTAGTCTAATTCTCATTGTGGTAATTGACTATAATAGTATTTTATCCTTTAGAAAATAAGCCCTTTGTTTGGATTATATATTTAAAATATGAGGAATATATAGACTATAAATAGGCATAAATATAGAATTTACATGAAAATCTCAGATGGGCATAAAAATCTCCATAACACCTATAAAAAAATATAGCCTAACAAAAAAAATTCAATTGAAGTTCACGTCTGGATAACAAAAATACACTATTTATAAAAATGAAAAAATCCTAAAAAATACTAAAATACATTTTTGGACCATCAATATGGTCATAAATAGAATATGGATAGTTTTTAAAACATCTCTAAATAGAAAGAGAGGTTAATATCTAACTTAAACTTTATTATATAGTCATTTTGGTGAAAAAGAGATCTAAAATAGTGTTACATATCAAAAGTTATGGCCTACAAAAGTTTGGACTCCACATCATTTTCCTCTAGTTGAAAACAACCCAGCTCCTAAGAATTAATTTGATTGTACTCCTACCATTTATTATTATCAATCTTATTTAGTTCCCATTATAAAATCTAATTGTTGTTTTCCTATTATAATCCTTCCCATTTTACCAAATACAAGTGATATAATTTCCTTACCTTGTGTTCATTGTCTTCTTATCCAAAATCTACACTATCTTTTCTTTCTTCTTGTTTGGTACCTACTATTCCCAATCTACTTATTCATCTTCTTCCCATTCACCATCATTTCCATGGAAATCATATAAATCTAAAACATCAAATATTGTAGAGATATCAAAATTCAGTGGTAAACTCACCTCATAAGCATTGTCATTGATTTTATTCACAATTTTGCCTGGACTAATTTTATTGTACTTCAAATTGTTGTATGCGACTTTCTAAAATATTTATTTCAAATATAGCATCACTAAATATCTTTCTTAAAATAACTTTTCACTTCATCTAACATTTGATACAACTTTATAATTCTCATTACTTTCCTACAACTATCTTCTTGCTTCCTATTACAATTATTGTATATGCTCTACAAATGCTTATTCATCATCACTAACTCATTATGTAATTGGTAACTATACCAAATATAAAACACCAATAAGATTTATACCATAAACTACCTAAAATAGTAATTTTCCTATTGATCTATTCACTAAACTATTATATGCAAACTTAGTCTGTATTAAATCCAAATCTCATTACCTCGGCTTCTCTCCAATTATGCATCTCAAGAAATTTCCAAAGATCATGATCATAACTTATATCTATCCATATGTTTGTGGGTGGTATGCACTACTAAATTATAGCTTAGTTCTCATCTATTGGAAATATGATTGCCATTTGATGTCAAAAGGGATATTACTGGCATTATGGATGTCATGGATCCTAGAGGATCAAATAGGTTTGAAGGAGAGAAGAGCATGTTTTAAAATTGCATACCATAAGTTGTAATATTGTCATATAATTTTGTCATGCTTTTACAAAAATCATTTTTGAACATTTACATAGAATTTCATAAAATATCTATTATGGGTTTTTCAAGTGCATCTCATATATATGGTCCACAGGTTTAGATGAAGAGAAATGAGCTCAATAATGATGTATTTTAGCTCTCAGCCATTACAAGGGTTTCTTAGTAAAACACTATGGTTTTTGGTCATATCATTCACAAGATACTATATTTTTTATATAGGAAAGAACCAATCACTTAAGTTACAACTTAAGCCTTTCCTTTCATTGTGCAACTAACCTCTTCAACCTAGTGATTACCAAATTCAAGCAATAATCAAAAAAATTAATATTTCCTAAGTCCTTGACTTAAGACTTGTCCAATATTAATCAATGACTAGCACTAATTCATACAATGAAGATCCAATTATGTGCAACAAAGTCAATATGTGCAGAATACATAAGAGTGAAAATGCTAGTGACAAGTGTCACAAATGCAGTAACTAATAATGTGTAGAAACAACATGTGAGTGCCAAGTGTCACAAGCATGGGTATTAATAATAAAGTTTTCAAGAGGCACATGCTAATGCCAAGTGTCACAAGTATATGGAATGACAATGTATAGAAGGCACATGAGAGTTCCAAGTGTCACAAGTGATAGTAATGTGTAAAAGGTATGTGAGGGTGCGAAGTGTTACATTTGTAGGAGCTTGTCAGATAGATAACCAATGAGGTATTAGTCTATCAGAAGATTTAATGGTAAGCATGTGATCATGCAATAAATATAAATAGAGTTTAAAGAGTCAAAGAGGCCAATTTTTTTGATGTTTAATGATAGATAAAAGTAAAATTAGTGTTACTTTTGAAGATATAATGGTATGCGGGAGCTCGGATCAAAAGATCAATGGATACACTTTAAATTTGAATTGTTAAAGTTTGAAATCTCATAAAGATCTAATGGAGTGCATGATCTTGTCAGATCTTGATCTGATAGTTGCATTTTAAAGTTGAGACATTTTAATGAGGATCATTAGATCATGACATGAAACTAAAGATCAATAATAAGTATTTAAAGATACGGTCATCTCAATGGTCAAGTGATGAAACCTATAGGAAAGATGCACTATACAACACAAATAATGATGTGAGTGATTGATCTAAATTGTGTAATATGGTAAGTGTATCAAATATCTAGCCAAATATATCCTAAATATAAAAAATATATAGAGAATTGTGGCAGTGGATCATGAATTCAAGAAGCAAGAAAATTGTAGGAGTGTGATGTGTTAATGACCAAGTGTGAACATAGAGTAATATGAGACCTAGATTTAATGCATATATACATCATCTATAAAATGAACTAAGTGTCAAAAAAAGGTTGAATTGAGAAGGAGAGATAAAGAGAAGAAGGGAGATGTAGAGCAGAGAATGAGCAGTTGTAGAACAAGTGTATAACAGAGAAATAGATTCATTTGTGAATCAAATCTTGTAATCTAGAGTTGTAGCTCCATAATATATCTAATAGGTAGGTTTCATTAGAAGAGATGAGTTGGTGATTAGTTATGGAGTAGGTGATTCCTTAGAGTAGGTGCTCTTAAATCAAGGGATTAGTGTCTCCTTAGGGTTGGTGCCCTTAAACAGTATAACCAGTGAGGTTCTTAATTGTGAGGTTGGATTAGAACATTAGATTCTAGCAGCTATTTTCATGGTGGTTTTTCCCATATTGGGTTTTACACATACATCTATTGTTAGGTATATGTGTGTGTGATCTCTACATATCCTTTCTAAATTGCATTAAAAATGATTAAAAGATGAATTTTAACCAATCTATTGATTCATCCCCCTTTAGTAGATAGTTTTGTTCCAATAATTGGTATCAGAGCCCTAGTTCCTTAGAAGAAGCTTAATTATCTCAAGTAGATCTTGGACAATAAACACAAATGGCTAGTTAAGAAGTCTCTTTTTCAAACAAAGCAACCCTCTTTGATAGATCAAACTATGCATTTTGGAGCATTAGAATGGAAGCATATTTATCTTCATCAGGGTTTGATGTATGGATGTCTATTGTAAATGGATATACATTTCATACTAAAACTCTTATTTATTAGGCTGTAAAGAAGGCATATGAGATCAATGTCAAGGCAAAAAATGCTATCCTTTGTGGATTGTATGACTCAGAGTTTGTCAAAGTAATGCATTAGTAAAATTCATAGGATATATGGAATAAGTTAAAGATCATATATGAAGGTTATGATAAGTTAAAGCAGGCTAAGCTACAAACATAAAAAGGAAAGTTTGAATGTCTTAAAATTAATGAAGAAGATAAAACTGCATACTACCTATTCAAAGTAGATGAAATAATCAATGTAATCAGAGGCCTTGGAGAAGAGATGAAATAACTATTCATTGTCAGAAAGGTCCTAAGATCTTTACCATCAAGGTATGACTATAAAATATTTATAATAGAGGAAGCAAGATATATAGATAATCTCACTGTAGATGAGTTGCATAAAACCTTCACAACCTATGAGATGAGAATGGGAGAAGTAGATAATCTCAAGAGAGAAGTTGCATTCAAAGCATCCAAATAAGTAAAAGTAGAAACACCTACATCCAGATCTAGGAAGATTGATGAAGAAGAATCCAAATTTATTAGAAAATGAAGAAGAGGATCTGGAAAGTAAAAATGTAAGTTACCCTTTAAATTCTTTAACTATTGTAAGGTAGAACATTTTGGTACTAAATGCCCTTATAACAAAAAGGATAGTTCTGAACAAGAAGAGGATAGTAAAAATATGAAACCCCACTACTCCAAGAAGAATAACTTCTTCAAAAATAAGAAGGGCTTGTACATAAAATAAGATAGCGATTCATTGGATGAGTATGATATCTTAGATGATGACCATGATTATGCCTTTGTGGCTGACAAAAATGAATCCCTATTTATGACATTAGAATCGACCTCTATGGATTAAGAAACATAATAAGTGGAAGACTCAGATGAAGAACAAGAAGGAGAGGTGGATATATAGGGTAAACTCATTTTTTCTTTAAATGAAATTGAAAAGTTGAGAAAAGAGAACTTAAAGTAGAATAAATAGGCACAAAAGGAGATTGAAAAAGTATCCAAAAGTCTTGAGAAATCTGATCAAATGGTAGTTAGCCCAAAGACACAAGTTAAAGAGGCTAAAATAATAGAATATGTTGCCAAGTGTGAACTATAGTATAAATCTGATGAATGCATGAAGTTAGAAGTAGAGATAGTGGATTTGAGGAAAGAATTTGAAATATCTAAAGAATAAATAGACAAAAGTCTAGAGTTGATAGGAAGTTCATAAATTCTTGATGATTTAATCAACTCTCAAAAGCTATCAAAAGAAAGAGCTGGTCTTGGTTATGAAAAAGGGAAAATTCCCATAACTAGTACATCTACAAACTTATATGAAAATTTTAAAATAGAAGGATAATTAGGAATAAATAATCAAAAATATTGAAAAACATCTCTAGAGATACAAAGACAAACATAATCATTGGGATATGAAGAAAGCTGAAAGAGAAAATAAGCCTAAAGAAAACAAGATGAATAATGAGTCAATATTCAAAAAATCAAAGAATTTGTAGAAGATAAATGTAGCTAATGCAGATGGTTACATAAGAGTGAGAGACTTAAATAAGCTAGAGTTATAAATACCTCCTCATCATGCATAAAGAAATGTTATGACTAGGTATTCCTTATTTTTATATGGTTGTTGTTATACCTGTAATTAGTTTGGTCATAGGGATAATGAATGTTGGGTTATACCTAAAAGGATAACAAACTTTGTAATCAAAAAATCATTTCCCCTTTGTTAGATACAAATTTAATATGCTATAATTGTAACAATTATGGTCACATAGCTAGACAATGTAGAATAAACTTTGTAAGATCATAAATACAAAATGAAAAGAAAGGCATGCCCCTCAGTGTAGAAAAAGGTTCACAAGTCTCTAAAAAAGAGAAAAATAAGCCAAATAAGAAACCTAAGTATGTGTGTAAAGTGAAAGATTAGAATTTTTCACAATCTATGATTGTTTAAACTACACTCCATGTGAAGGATCAAAATTTGTGGGTAATAGACAATGGTTACTCAAAACACATGACTGGTGACAATATCAAGTACACTAAATTAAGTAAATGTAAGGAAGCATCTGTTAGCTTGGGAGACAATACTGTAGTAAAGATCTATGGTAAATGAACCTTGAACATAAATGGAAAATTGCCTACACATGATGTCATTTATGTTGAAGGATTAAAAAAAATCTACTAAGTGTCAGCAAAATGTGTGACAATGGATATAAGATCACATTTAATGCATAAGGCTATAAGATAAGGAGATCTAGAATATTAGTTGCAAAAGGGAAGAGAACTAAAAGTATTATCTATAATTTTAGTGAAGTGAATGGTAATAAATACTTGATAAGAAAGATTGATGAGAGTTGGTTATGGCATAGAAGAGTGGGTCATGTCAGCTTTGATAAAGTAGTAAAAGTGATCTCAAAGTGTGTTAGACATATGCTTAAGATAACCAAACCTACATACACTACTTGCAAGGAAAGTCAACAAGGCAAGCAAACAAGGGTCAGACTTCAAACAAATGAGTATTCAACTACAAATCCTTTATATTTAGTTCATACTAATATTTGTGGTCCTAATAAGATAAGAGGATCTAAATGAGAAAGATACTTCATGTTGCTAGTAGATGATTACTCAAGAATAACATGAGTAACGGTTTTAAAGGACAAGTCTCAAGCATTTGAAAGATTTCATATATTTAGGTCCATGGTAGAGAATGATATTGGATGAAAAATCAAATGCTTAAGATCTGATAGAGGTGCATAATTCACCTCAAATGAGTTTATAGAGTACTATGAGACACATGGAATCAAAAGGCATTACTCTACAATAAGAACTTCAAAGTAGAATGAAGTTGTTGAAAGAAAGAATAGAACAGTCAAGGAGATGGCTAGAATAATACTAAAAGAGGCCAAGTTACCTGATGATACTAGAGAGTATCAGAGTTGTTGTCAGATTCTGGATAACATGAGTGTAATGGAGATGTGATCACACAAGATGAACAAGTGCACACCACTAAAGCAATTTGAAATTGACACAATAAGATAAATTGCACAAGACAAAATGGAGAAGACCAAAATCTGATTAGCATGAGATGGCCAAAGTGAGGAATATAAATAGGAGAGTACAAAAGTAACTCCTCCACAAAAGGTGGACAAGGAACCCCAAGAATAGAATGTAACTCCTCCATGAAAGGTGGTGACAAGGTGATAAGAATAGAGAAGTAACTCCCATCAAGGGAGTTACTTATGACTTTCTTATGAAACCTATGACACATCTATGACACACACCTCCATATAAGCTAGCTTATCCCACAAATGTAGGAAAACTCCATGTATGCACAAGAAATATAATTTCCCTAATTAATAAATAGGGAAAAATAAAAACCTACACTAATACCCCCCCATAAGCATAGCTTAGGTGGGCAGTGTGGAAATATAAAATGGGTCCCGACAACTAGGCCTGATGAGGTACCCATGTATAAATGCAATCTCCCATAAGATAGAGAAAAGGAGAAAACTTGTAGGAAAAAACTCCCCCCCCCAAAAGAGAGACATAAAAGAAAGAAGAGGCTAGAAGGCCCCCCTGAAGATGATGATACTGTAGATGTGGACCACACCCCAAAAAGAGATCTTAGATGAAAGAACTTGCTCTCAGTGAAAGGTTTGGTGAAGATGTCTATAACCTACTCTAAAGACTGGTAAAATATCAAGTCAATGACTTGACTATGAATAAGCTCCCGAATGAAATGCATGTGAATCTCTATGTGCTTGGTCCGCTGGTGCTAAACTAGATTCCTGCAAATTTGAATGGTACTCTAGTTGTCAAAATAAATGATGGTGCATTGCCTGATAGGAATGCCAAACTCAAAAAGAATCCCCTAAAGCCAAATAGCCTCAGTAGCTACATTAACAGCTCCACTATACTTTGCCTCTATGGATGATATACCAATAGCATTCTACTTCTTACTAGACTAACTGATAGGACTAGAACCTAGAGAGAAATTATAACCAAAAGTGGACTTGTGAGTTTGTGAATTGCCAGCCCAATCTGAATCTGTATAACCAACCAAGTCAACCTCTATGCCAAATCTGTAATGAATCCTATATCTATGTGAACCCTGTATGTAATGCAAGATCCTCTTAGTTGCTTTCCAATGTAGCACATGGGGTTCCTACATGAATCTGGAGACAAGTCCCACTGTATATGAAATGTTGGGCTTGGTGTGAGTCAAGTAGATGAGACTACCAACAAGTTATTGATACCAAGTGGCATCAATCAATGGTGAAGAACAATCAGCCTCAAGCTTGACTCTTGATAGAAAGGGAGTCAGAGATGGCTTGTAATCAGCCATGTGAAACTGAGCCAATAAGTTGAGAGCATACTTAGACTGTGTAAGAGAAATCCCTGAATCTGACTGTAAGATCTTGATGCCAAAGAAGAAGTGCAACAAACCCAAGTCTTTAATGTCAAATATATCCTAAAGAGATGCCCTCACCGCTGTAATAGCTGATGAAGAACTCTTGGTGATCAAAAGGTCATCAACATATAGAACCAAAATCAAGAGTGAATCATCCTACCACAAGAAGTAGACATTAGGATCAGAATGGCACCTAGTGAAACCTGTTGTGAGAAGGAAGGAATCCATCTTGGCATATCAAGCTCGAGGGGCCTATTTGAAGCCATAGATAGATTTCTTAAGTCTGCATACTAAGAAATAATCTTGAATAAATCTTGGTAGCTGATCCATGTAGATCTCCTCCTCTAGGTCTCCATGAAGAAAGGCACTCTTCACATCCATCTGATGCACATCCCAACCATGTGCTATGGCAATAGCCAAGGTGAGTCGGATAGAAGTCATCTTTGCAATGGGTGCAAAGGTCTCTGAGTAGTCAATGCCTGTCACCTGTGAGGAACCCTTGGTGACCAATCGCACCTTGTACTTATCAATCGACCCATCTGCAGCAAACTTAGTCTGATGTATCCACCTACATCGAACCATCTTTCTTCCCTTAGAAAGCGAAGTCAAATCCCAAGTGTGATTTTTGATTAAGGAAGAATATTCTTCCTCCATAGCATTATCCCACTCAGGTACCCCTGATGCCTCTCAAAAAGATTGTGGATCTAAAATTGAAGCAAAGAAGGCATGTGGATCTCTCTTAAAATCCCCCCTAGTATGTTTATCATCTACGGGATCTCCTGCCCATGTGCTAGCACTCTCAAGTGTCTGTCTGGCCCAAAGTTGCCCAAAAGTGGGTGAGTTAGGTGCTAACTCCTCATCCTTTGATTGACTAGAAGTGGATGACGTTGCATCACTATCCTCACTATCTGAACTCAAAGAAGAAGAAGATGACTCTGGCTCAAGAACCTGCTATGGCTGATCTGAATCTAATGAGGAATCATCATGAAGAAGTAGATCCGATGAGGGAGAAGAAGTGTCAAGTGTTGAGTCTCTAGGACTCTCCTAAAAATGGGCATTTCTCTTGATGAACAACTCATGAGTGACTAGATCTAGAAGGTGATATCCCTTAATACCATCCAGATATCCTATGAAGATTCAAGGCTTGGACTGGCATTCCATAGCTTTGCATTTCTTCTTTGAAATGTGGGCCATGGCTAGGGATCCAAAAAATCTAAGGTGCTCAACATCAGGTTTCCTTTTATGCCAAGCTTCAAATGTTGTTATCCCTTTCAAACCTTCTTAAGGAACTCTATTTTGAATGTAGCAAGCATAATTGATTGCTTTAGCCTAGTATTGTGGTGCTAAGGATTTGGAGTGAATCATACAGCTACCCATCTCTTTTAAGAACCTATTCTTGCATTCTACAACCCCATTTTATGAAGTATTGTAAGTGACTGTGCACTGTAAATCAATCCCCTCTATGGTGCAAAATTGCTCAACCCTGATGCCGACATACTCCCCTCCATTATCAGTTGAAGAACCTTGATGGATTTCTCACTCTATTGCTCAACAAGAGCCTTAAAGTCTAGAAATTTTTCAAACACTTCATACTTTTGTTTGAGAAAATATATCCAAGTATACCTAGAGAAATTATCAATGAAAGTGAGGATGTACTTGGCCCTTGTGAAAGATGGTTTGGGAAAGGGTCCCGATACATCACTGTGGACTAACTCCAAAGGTTGTGAAGCCCTCTAAGCTTTGCCTTTGTCAAATTTTGCTTCGAGATGCTTCCCAAGGGAGTACCCCTCACAAAGTCCTTTTGAGAATTAGATATGAGGCAAGCCAATAACCATGTCATGTTTGCAAAGTTGCTCAAGGTAGCGGTAGTTAAGGTGGCCAAACCGCTCATGCCATAATTTTCTAGCTCCATTTGAATGAGTTAGCAATGCTGTTGCAGAAGAATCTAATGTAAAATGTGAGGTGTATAACCTAGCTTGGTGATCTGCCCTACCCACTACCATTATAATATCACTGTGCAACTCCCTGATAGACACCGAATCTAGTGAAAACTCAACTCTCATGCCCCAACTAATGTGAATGATTTGGTACACTGATAGGAGATTGGTTGAAAAAGAAGGAACACTTAGAACATTATTGAATGTTCCTCCTTCCATTTCAATTGACCCTCTCCCTGCAATGAAAATTGATGTGTCATCACCCAAACTAATTGAAGTCATGCTACAAGGCTCTAAAGATGAAAACTCAACTAGTGAAGAGCCCATGTGGTGAGAAGCACCTGAGTCAATGACCCATGAAGATGTGGAAGTTGCTATAGCTACAAGGGCCTTGCCCTTTTCTTTCTCCTTACCCTTGCCTTTTGCCTTAGTAGAATCTTGGGTAGATGATCTTTTCTTGATGGACTCAGGAACACCTATGTTATTCTTCTCTAGAAGATGAGTTAGGTGATCTATTTGTTTCTTCATGCATTTGTGTTCATCATGCCCTGTCTTTTTACAATAGGCACACTTAACCTTCTCCTTCTTCAGTTTAGCATTGGAGGATGAAGTCTCAGTGTTGTTTTTGGCAGGATTGGTGTTTTCTTTCTTCTTCTCTTGGTCCTTATTCTTTTCTTCTTCTTCTTTGTTGAAGTCTCATCCTTACCATTTCTAGCTATCAAGGCTTGGGGTTGAGTAGACTTTATTTTGCCCATTTGAATTAGCTTATCTTGCTCCCTAGTCAAGTCGGCAATGAATGAATCCAAAGAAGGCATTTTCCATGTAGTGCCAAGAGCACTTTTTGTGGCATGGAACGTGGAGACAAAGACTGAATAGCTTAGACCTAACTTTGTGAGAATAGAAAGAATAAGTTAATCATCTTTCTTCTCTATCCCACACTCTTTCAATTGCAATCTAAGGGCCTTAAACTTAGTGAAGAAGTCTTGTAGGGTGTCAAAGTTGCTAGGACTTAAACTTATGAGTTCATTTTCGAGCTCATGACCTCTCATCTCATCAAGCTTCCCAAATAACTTTTCTAAGGTGTCCCATATGTCATTAGGAGTTTGGGAGGATTCTAAGTGGAAGAGAAGTTTTGGAGACACATACAAGCTCAGTAATCCAAAGGCTTCCTCACTACGGTTGTACCACTTAACCTTTTCAGCATCTATGTTGGGTTCTACTTCTATACCCATGGTGATCCTATACAACCCTTTACTTCTAAGATTGATTGACATTTTAACTTTCCATTCATGATAGTTGAAGGGTGTTAGGGGTTTAAGTTGAAAATAATCTATTTTTTAGCTAAATTTAGGTGAAGTTATGTTGATTGCAAGTTGTGAATGTATGCAGAAAGGAGAATGAAAGCAATTTGTGAAAATAAATCACAAACCCCCCCCCCCAAATATGCAAGTGCACACTCAAAATACGTCTGACTCAGCTGAAAATGCATCTTAGAGCAATCAGTGCAAGACTAAAGCAAACAGGACGTCGGACTCAGCTGAAAATGCGTCCCCAAAGACCCAAATTTTTGGCACTTTATAAAATAATGAATTTTTAAAAAATAAAAATTCTACACTATGGAAAATTGAATTACAAGCACTTTTGCAAAAAATTGCACCCAAAATTGAACTATCGTTTGCAAGATATTAAAGTTACAATTTTCCTGTAAACTAGTGTTTTTGCAAAAAAGAACACTAAAACAGTAAAAAAATGCCTATTATGGGGAAGAAAGTGGCCTTCCAACCACTCATTGGATTTAGAATGAAATGAGAAATCCAAATAAAAAGGTCTTTGTGAAATTAAGTTTACCTTCCTCTTTTAGTAAAAAAATACAAGGCAAAAATGAATTTCCAACTAGTTTTTTTTTTTACTTTTTTTAATAAGAGAAAGGGAGATAGCTATTGTGTGATGTCTAAGACCTTGATAGGCACTATCAAGAAGATGAAATCAGGGATTCACCAATGAACATGCACCCTTCAACACTTCCAATGCAATGCAGATTTTAGTACTTCAACATAGACTACAAACTTAACACTTCCAGGGAGTTTTTACCATAGAAGAGACAAAACAAGTGCAGAAAAAGAAACACTAGGTGTAAGAAAAGGGATGCCAAACAAGAAAAAACAAAGTGCCATTTTCAAAAAGGACAGTCCTGGCAGAATTTTCTCACAAAAAAATGCAGTTCAATTTTTACTTGAGAAGAAACTTGCAAACCTGCTAGATGGACAGTGGTGTGGTAGAATTGGAGGCACCTGCTTCTGCTTGGCATGGCT
The DNA here is from genome assembly GCA_037957365.1 of Torreya grandis. NCBI lineage: Eukaryota > Viridiplantae > Streptophyta > Pinopsida > Cupressales > Taxaceae > Torreya > Torreya grandis. Next base: position 4,061,839 of record JARHVA010000602.1, read on the forward strand.
GGAAAGGACATAGGCAAGGATAGAGAAACTATCTGACCTCCCTGCACACAAAAAAATGGTGCCCAAGTGCATCAAGACCGCATATCTTTATTTGCAAATAGCTTTATCTTCCATGTATTTATTGATCCATACGACTGCAGATTTGCTTGTCTATAAGCACAAGAATTGGTTCAGCCTGGTTAACAGCCCCCCATAGGCATAGCTTAGGTGGGCAGACTACTTACCAGCTTTGAAATAGAGAAAATCCATACAATCTATACAAATTCAATGTAGAAGTCAATGCCTTCAAAGCAGAATGAAACTCAACAAAAGTAAAAAAAAATTAACAGAATTCTGTATGGATTTGTATGAGTTTTCAGGAAAATATACCAAAAATCTCAAATGTAATGGAGTTAAACAAAAAACTACTAATAAAGTAAAGTAATAATTTCAAAATAGCATAACCAGACACACGATTACCAGATTGGCTCTGATACAATATCGAAGTTGTTGCTAGAATCTGGATAACACGAGTGCAATGGAGACGTGATCACACAAGATGAAAAAGTGCACACCACTAAAGGAATTTGAAATTGACACAATAAGATAAATTGCACAAGACAAAATAGAGAAGACCAAAATCTGATTAGCATGAGATGGCCAAAGTGAAAAATACAAATAGGAGAGTACAAAAGTAACTCCTCCACAAAAGGTGGACAATGCACCCCAAGAATAGAATGTAACTCCTCCATGAAAGGTGGTGACAAGGTGCTAAGAATAGAGAAGTAACTCCCATCAAGGGAGTTACTTATGACATTCTTATGACACCTATGACACATCTATGTCACACACCTCCACATAAGCTAGCCTATCCCACAAATGTAGGAAAACTCCATGTATACACAAGAAATACAATTTCCCTAATTAATAAATAGGGAAAAATAAAAACCTACACTAATAGAGAGAAGTAGTACAAATAATAGTAAATATCTTGGATAGAGTTAAACTATGGGTAAACAATGATAAAACCCCCTATGAACTATGGTAAGGAAAACCTACCTCTATTAAGTATTTCAAAGTATTTGGAAGAAAATGTTACAGTAGAAGAAAAGAAGCCAAATTGGGAAACTTTGAATCAAGATGTGATGAAGGAATATTTCTTGGTTATTCCACCCAAAGTAAAGCCTAAATATGTTACAACAAAAAGATACAAAATATTATATAGAGTTCAATGTCAAGGTTGATGAAGTCTTAAAACATGTTAAACCTAATAGAGACATCTATGAATAAGAATTAGAGTCTGAAGAGGAAGTAGATAATGAAGATCCTGAGGAAGTAAGTGAAAAGCCACCTCCAAGATTTATTCAAAAGGATTATCCTATAGATTAGATAATTGGCAATAAAAAAAGGAGTTCAAACAAGGATAAGAGTTGAAATGAATAAGGAGTAAGTAAGTTTTTCTCTAATATCTGAAATTGAGCCTAAAAACTATGTTGAAGCTAGCAAGGATGACACTTGGATAAAATCCATGGAAGAAGAACTAAGACAAATTGTAAATAATAAAACATGGGAATTAGTTTCAAGACCTTCAAACAAGAATATAATAGGTACAAAGTGGGTATTTAGAAACAAATTCAATGAGGATGTAATTGTTATAAGGAATAAGGCCAGATTGGTATGCAAAGGATATGCACAAGTTGAAGGCATAGTTTTTTAGGAAACATTTGCTCCAGTTACTAGATTAGAATCCATAAGAATGTTCTAGCATTCTTTGTTTATAAGAAATTCAAAGTCTATCAAATGGATGTTAAGTCTACTTTCTTGAATGGGAACCTAAAAGAGGAAGTTTACATAGAACAACCTGAAGGTTTTCAGCTGTTAGAAGAAGAAGATTATGGTTTCAAAATAAAAAATTTATGTATGGGCTAAAACCAACACCTAGAGCATACTATTCAAGATTAGACCAGTACCTACAAAAATAAAGATTTAACAAAGGTTGTGCATATAACAATCTATACTTCAAATCAAAAGGTGAGCATATGTTAATTATTGTTGTATATGTAGATGATATCATTTTTTGGTGATAGCGACAATAATATGCAAAAATAATTTACTACTCAAATGAAAAATGAGTGTGCGATGTCTATGCTTGGAGAACTTTCTTTTTTCCTTTATCTACAAATAACATAAACTGATGAAGGGATATTTATATCTCAAACCAATTATGCTAAATAAATGCTTAATAATTTTGGAATGGAAGATAGAATACTAGTAAGTACTTCCATGAAAATTGGTTGTAAGTTGAGGAAAAAGGATGATTGCCTTGATGCAAATCATAATTTATATAGATCAATGATAGGTAGTTATTATATCTAACTGCATCAAGACTAGATATCATTAGTGTGCATGGTTTCAAGATTTTAAGTTGATCCTAAAGAATCACATATCAATGTCGTGAAAATAATATTTAGATATGTCAAGAGTACAATTGACTATGGCCTATGGTATCCCAAAGGTGAATATTTCACTTTGACAACATATGTAGATGTTGATTGGGTAGGAAGTGTGGATGATATAAGAAGTACTAGTGGTGGTGCATTTTTCCTTGGAAACAAACTTGTTTCATGGTTGAGCAAAAATCAAGAGTTAGTTACTCTTTTTACAGTAGAAGCAGAGTATGTTGCAAAAATGACATGTTACCCTCAATTCTTTTAGATGAAGTGAACACTCAAAGACATCAAGGTATAATAAAAATCACCTATATCTATTCTTTATGATAATTCAAGTGCTATTAACATATCAAATAATCCAGTGATGCATTCCAGAACTAAGCATATATCAATCAAGTACCACTTCTTACGAGAAAATGTTGTAAATCAAGAGGTCACAATGGAATATGTGTCAACACAGGATCAAATTACATACATATTCGCCAAACCTCTTCTCAAGGAAAAATATGAGGATCTGAGATAGAAATTGGGAGTGGTGTCTCCTACATCACATCACTAAATCTAAGTAATAGGGAATGATTATAGGGGGAGATCATAGAAAATATATTAATCCATGGAAGAAGAGAGAAAATGAAAATTAGGTATGCATATTTTTGTAAATTTCTAATGAGTTTATGATTGCATATTCTTGGACAAATTACTTTAGATGATAAAGCAGGGTAAAAATTTGGATAAACAGTGAGAAAGTTGGAGTCCCTTTGCCATTGATGTCAAAGGGGGAAAATGTCCAAATGCTCTCTGTAAAAGCTTTATGTTTATCAAGAAGGAGAAAATCATGTGTCCAAGGTGTGTTTAGGATAATGTTCCATTGCCTAAGGGGGAGAAAGTTTGATATGAATAGCTTCATCTCACATTCATTAGAAGCTAGTGCAAGCAATACAAATATAGTCAATGATGGAGAAGTAACAAAGAATGCATTACAAGATTAGAGCATTTATTTTGCCATCAATGACAAAGGGGGAGATTATTGGAAGTATGATCATCATTTTATGTCAAAATAGAGATTTCTAGCATTATGGATGTCTTAGATGTCAAAGGATCAGATAGTTTTGATGGAGAGAAGAGCATGTTTTACAATTACATGGCATAAGTTGCAATATTGCCATATAATGTTATCATTCTTTTACAGAGACCATTTCCATACATTTGCAAAGAAATTGATAGAATATCCATTATGGGTTTTTCATTTACATCTCATAAATATTGCCCATAGGTTCAAATGAAGATAAATGAGATCAATAATGATTTATTTTAAATCTCAACCATTACTAGGGTTTCCTATTAAGACCTTATGGTTTTTGGTCATGGTGTTTATAGGCTCTTCTATTTTTATGTTAATTGGATATAGTGGGAACTATTCACTTAATTTATAACTTAAGCCTTTCTCATCATTGTGCAACTGGCCCCTTTGACCTAGTGACTAATGACTTCGAGCAATGATCAAAGACTTTAATATATCCTAAGTCTTCAACTTAATACTTGTCCAAGCTTAATCAATGGCTAGTGCTAAATCATACGATGAAGGTCCAATGATGCATAGCAAAGTAAATATGTCAACTATACCTGAGAGTTAACGCACTAATTTCAAGTGTCGTAAGCACATGAACTAACAATATACAAAAAGAATACATGAGTGCCAAGTGTCATAAGTACATCAACTGAAAGTAGAGTGATCAAGAGGCACACACTATTGCCAATGTCACAAGTGTAAGGACTGATAATGTGAGGAAGGTATGTGAGAGTGCCACATTCCATAAGTGTAAGAATTGATAGTAATGTGAAAAAGGCATGTGAGGGTGAAAAGTGTGACATTTATAGGAGATTTTTAGAAATATAACCAATGAGCATATTAGTATATCATAAGATCTAATAGTAAGCACATGATCATATAATAAAGATCAATAGAGCATGAGGAGTCAAAGAGGTCAAAGTTTCTAATGGTTAATGATAGATAGAGGTAAAGTCCATGCTACTTTTTAAAATATAATGGCATGTGGGAGCTTGAATCAAAATATTAGTGGATGTGATTTAAAGTTGAAGCATTAAATTTTAGAAGCTCACAAATATCTAACAGAGCTTATGATCATATCAGAGCTTGATCTAATGGTTACATTTTAATTTTGAGACATTTTAATGAGGATCATTAGATCTTACTGTAGAACATAAGATCAATGGTTAGTATTTAAAGATATGTTCATCTCAATGGTCAAGTGATTAAACATATAGGAAAGATGTAGTAAACAACACAAATAATGATATGGATTGTTGTGATCAATCTAAACTATGTAATATGGCATGTGTATCAAAGATCAATCCAAATATATGCTAAATATATTAAAAGATATATAATTATGGTGGTGGAGCATTAATTAAAGAAGCAAGAAACTTATAGGAGCGTGATGTGTTAACGACCAAATGTGAACATGGTGTGATATGAGACCTAGATCCAATGCATATATACATCATCTATAAAATGCACTAAGTGCTGAAAAAAGGCTGAATTGATAGGGAGAGAGAAAGAAAGGAAGATAGATGTAGACTAAAGTATGAGTAGTTATGGATCAAGTCTATACTAGAGAACTTGATTAATTTTTGAATCAAATCTTATAATCTGAAGTTGTAGCTCCATAATATATTTGATAGGTAGGTGCCATCAAAAGACTTTAGTTGTTGCTCAGTTAGGGAGTAGGTGCTTCCTTAGAGTAGGTTCTCTTAAATCATGGGATTGGTCTCTCCTTAGGGTCAGTGCCCTTAAACATTGTAACTAGCAAGGTTTTTGATTGTGAGGCTAGATTAGAATAGTATATTCTAGTAGCTATCTCATGGTGGTTTTCCCCATATTGGGTTTTCCACTTACATATAATATTATGCATATGTGTGTGTTTGTGATCTCTGCATATCCTTTTTGAATTTCATTAAAAAGGATCAAAGGGCTAATTTTAATCAATCTACTGAGTCACCCCCTCTTAGTAGATAGTTGTGTTCCAATACCATCTTCTTTAATAGAGTCATCAAAAAATTATTTAGAAATTTCATGCCCCTATCTGATGTAATGGTTTTTGGAACATCATGTAATATCACATCTTTAATATATATATATATATATATGAAACTCTTATGGCATCATTGGTTTTATTACATGAAATTAAATGAACCATATTATAAAACCTGTCTCTAAATAAAAAATTGAGTCAATCCTTGTCTGTGTGTTTGTTAATCCCAACATAAAATCCATAATCAAATCTATCCATGGTTCTCTTGGAACTGGTAATGGCATGTATAACCATGTATTTTGTGAATCTCCTTTATCCACTTGACATATTATACATCTTAAAACATACCTTGCCACATATCTCTTCATCTTTGGTAAAAAAATTACATCTCATCCACTAAAGCTATTGTCTTAGCCTTACTAAAATATCTAGCTAAACCACCACTAGGCATTCCTCTTATAATATTGTCTCTTAGAGACCCAAATGGAATATATAATTTTTTTCCCTTGAAGATATAACCATATTTTATAAGATATTCATCATGAATAGTACATGTCTCACTTGCTAATGGATTCCTAAACTATTCAACAATCTTTCCAAAATTTGGGTCAATATCATATAATTCCTCAATAACTTCAAATCCAACTGTGTCACTCACCATAGTGGTTAATAATTCCACTCTCCTGCTTAAATCATCATCTACTTGATTCTAATTTCCTGATTTATGTTTCAACACAAAAGTATATCTCTACAAGAAAGACACTCACTTTGCATGTCTACTATTTAATTTATTTTGAGTGTTCACATACATCAATGCCTCATGATCTGTAAATAGGATAAACTCATTAGGCCCCAAGTAATGCCTTTAATTTATTAATGATTTTAATAAAATTCAACATCATTTGTATAATATTTCTACCTTAATTCATTCAAATCCTCACATAAATTATCTATTGGCTTTCTTTCTTGACACAACATAGCACCAATTGCCACATATGAAGCATCACAATCCTCTTTAAATACTTTTTTTAAATTTGGGAATGCTAAAATAGTTTTTTCTATAACATTCCTCTTTAATAACTCAAAGCTTTATTTTGTTTCCATTATCCCTACAAATTATTTTCCTCTAATGCAATTTCTTATTGGTGCAATAACACTATTAAATTATTAATAAACTTTTTGTAAAAAGTTTTTAAACCATGGAAACTTCTTACCTCTATGATTATCTTTGGAATAGGTCACTCAATAATTACCTTTACCTTTTATTCATCCATCTTTATTCCATATACTAAAAATAGAACCCCAAAAATACCAAACTATTTTGCATAAACTTGCACTTCTTCAGATTTGCATAGAGCTTACCATTTTCTGAAAACTCTAATACCATTCTCAAATGCCTTAAGTTATCTTATTTAGTCTTGCTAAAAATTAAAATACAATCAAAATAAACCACCATAAACTTAATGATGTAATCTTGTAGCAGTATTTTCATCACCCTCATAAATTTTTTGGTTGTATTAGATAATCCAAATGTCATCACCATCCACTCATATAATATATCCCTAGTATTGAAAGTTATTTTCCATTCATCTCATTCATGAATTCAAATCTAATATTAACCACTCCTTAGATCAATCTTAGTAAAGTTTTTTCTCTTGTAACTATATCCATCATATCATCTAAATGAGGTAAAGGAAATATGTATTTGATGGTAATTTTATTGATTTATCTAATACCCACACACATTCTCCACCTTTCATGTTTATTTGGAGTTATAAATGTTTGTGTTTCACATTTACACATGTCCTCCTTCACTTCACTCTTTTCTTATCAATTCAATAACATGTTTATTCAATTCTTCAAGTTTATTGGACTCATCTTATAAGCTACTTGATTAGATAGAGATGATCCTAGAATCATATAAGTATGATGTTGTATGTCTCTCTTAGGTAGTAAACCATATGGTAACTCATCAGGTATAACATTTACATATTCTTTAAAAAATTATTATTCTTTTACTTTTATTTCACTACTTTTGTATCTTCTTTCTTTGCTACTAATTTGTAACAGAAACCTCTCATATTCATGTCTTTGATAAATTATGTTGTAAACAACATTATTTAAATCTTCCCTTATTATTTAAAAAGTAATAAAACTATCTTTATATAATATTTATAGAGAGTATATGTGTTTTTTACTCCATCATGAATTATTTTTCTATCAAACTGCCATGGTCTTCCCAATAGCACATGAAATGCATCCATTGGTAAAACATCACAACATATTTTATCCCTGTGATTTTTTACTATAGAAAACTTGATTAAACTTATTTTATCAATTATAACATCAATACCTTTCTTAAACCATGAATTCTAATAAGAACTAGGATGCTTTTCACATTGCAAACCTAGTTTCTCAATTGTGTCTTTAAAAACCATATTTTTTCAACTACCAACATATATAATTACTTTGCATGTCTTACCTTCTAAAGAACACATTATTTGAAAATAATTTTTTGTATCCATGCATCACCACCTCCTTATTTTTCACTTGTTATTTCCTTGGAGAAATCATTGTTCTCCTCATCATGATATTTTCTCAAATATCTATTTTTGCAAATTTAATATTTTGCTCTTCTATCACATCGTCAACTAAATTCACTCTTAGACGATCCTCTTTCATCCTTTCTTGTTCTTTATATTGTGGACACTTAAACTATTTATGTCCTTCTCCATGTCTATAAAAAATATAAGAACTGCATTGATTTGGAAACCACCCTCTAGTACCACCATATCATCATCCTCCTTGAAATCCACTTTCTTTTTGTTCATACTAAAACCCTTGTAGATTACCTTCTTGATTTTGTAAACCACATGATGATTCTCCTCTAGTGGGATTAAACCCACCTCTAGTGGTATTTAACCCACCTCATCTCATTACTAGAGGGGGTTTTCCTATTCCCAACCCAATACCATATGATCTTCTAACATTTTATCTATTTTGTTTTTATTCTACTTTTAATGTTAATTGATAACCCTCCTCTATGAAAATTATTCTATGCATGCTCAATTCATATTGAATAGAAATATTTAAAACATTTGAATACCTTCTAGCCATTTTTTATTTAGTTTCATCATGCTCCACTTGTATGGAAAGATTGTAAAACTCATTTGTATACTCTTATATATTATGATCTTTTTTCCTTAAATTCTATAATTTTTTGTATAAGGTTTTTGATTAATCCATATGAATAAATTTCTCCCTCATCTCCTTCTCCAACTTATTTCACATGTTGATATTCTCTTTACACTTTATTTTTCTCTCTTTCTATAGGTGATCCCACCAAATCATTTCACAACACCTCAATTTCATGCATAAAAATCTTACTTTCTTATCTTCTCCCATAGTTTTTCATTTGAAAAAATTATCCATGTTGCTCATCCAATCTATCAACCCCTCTTATTTTAAACTATCTCTATAATCTAGAATATCAAACTTGATTCTTTAATTCCTTCCCTCTAAATCCCAAGCCATCATTTCCTCCATTGATGGTGGTTGCTCATATTATTCCTCTTCTTATTGAAATTATTATTCATGATCTGTGTCTTCTTTGGATTCATCTCTTGCTTCCTTTTTCTTGGATTTGTGATAATTGTAGCTAATTATTACATTTACATCTATAGTGCTTGCATAGTCCTATTAATTTGAGAAATTCCTCCTTGTCATTATCCTTTCACAATCCCTTACACCTGTTATTCAATCACATAATATACTAAAAATATATAAAAAACATAAATTCATAAATATATTACTTCCAAGACTCAAACCTTCTTTGATACTATATGATGAAAACACAAAATAGCTAAGCAAAAAAATAATAAACATAAACTCAACATTTACATGAAAATGTCAGATGGGCATAAAACTCCCAACAACTCCTATAAATACTAAAATTAGCCTAACTAATGAGTTTAAATTGAAGTTTATATCTGAGTACAAAAATATAGTATTTCTAAAAATGGGAAAATCCTTAAAAAAATACTAAAATTTAGTTTTAGACCCTTATATGGTCATGTATGGCATACAAAAATTTCTAAAAACATCCATAAATATATATAGTGGTTTATGTCTAACTTTAACTCTCTAATACAGTTGTTTTGGTGAAAATGGTAGCTCAAACTAAGTTATGGATCAAAACTTATGCCCTCTAGAAGTTTGGACTCCACATCAAAACATTTCTACATGTTTTTATCTTGAATAAATACAAGACAATTCAATAAAAATATTCTAGTATATTTATTAATAAGTAATTGAAATCTAGATGTTTTCACTTAAGGTTATCAGGTTTTTGGTCTAAGTAACACTTAGTATAATACTTCATGTTGTTGTGGTATAGGTGACTCATAAGATGTGCCTTGAATAGTAAACCCTTTTTATCATAAAAATACTTTAGGCACTAGTGTAATTTGGATGGGATAGATCTCATTTGATTAAGTTAATATTATACAAGTAATTCAAGGAATTTTTGGAATATTTTGTAGTTTATTTGATAATGATCAATTTTTTTACCAAGGAGAATGGAATAAGATAGCTTCCTAACAAAGTGATAATTTTTTGAGAATGGCCATAATTGGCATGAGACTAACATAATATTTTAATCTCTTACCATTGAGGGGTTAGCTTTAAATGATCAAGCTCTTCAGGTTATGCCTTATGTAATATTTTTCTAGGTTTTTTTTAAATCTTGATGATTGCATCTTTCTAATCTAGGATGTAGTTAAAATGGATTTTATGTAAGAGGTTTTAAAATAGTTGAGTTTGGGGATGTGCTAGGCATGATTTCATTTGAATGTTTGTTTTAAAACAAAATATATTATCATAGGTATTTGATACACCATATTTGATGGCATACCAATTCTTGTGTTATATTAGCAATCCAAAGACTAGTTTTGGAGTTTGAGGAATATCAAATTATGTCATGTGATGATCCTACATATTAGTTTACTCAAATCTTTCCTCAAAAAAATTAGGCATGAGAATCACTAAAATTTATATTGTAATCTAGGTTTTAATTTAGAGGTAAATAAATTGAAGAGGTTTTCATCACTAATATTATCATTAAATACATGTGTTAATTTTTCTAGTGTTTGATTAAGTCATGTGTTGAATCATGATATAGT
>JARHVA010000602.1:4080000-4320000 GCA_037957365.1 Torreya grandis
TTTTTAGTTGTAATGCCCACCTAAAATAGATAAAAAAAAGAATACGACCATGAAGGTAGGCACCATTCTGTAAAATTGAATATGGAGTGTTGGTTCATGAAGTTCAAATGATTTGGCATGTCCTAATGGATTTGACTTGGTTTATGCATTTGTATTCATGACAAGAAATATTATGCATCTATAAGAGACCTATCTATAATCTACCACTTTGATTTATTTTTGTTTACATTGAGTAGTTATGCTTTGTCTTAAAGAGTTTTTTTCTTAGAATTTTGAATTCATCTCTATTATAGATTTCACTAAGAATAATAGCTTCATCCACTGTAATTTGTATTTCACATATAACTAGTTCTTTTAATTAATATGTAATTGTGTATCATTTAAAACATTTAATTAAGGTGTTGTGATTATTTGACAACTCTTCACAAGTACTTCATGTGAATGGTATGATCTATTAATATAATTTTAATGTTAAATATGTTGCTTGTTGCATTTTAAACATTAATTGTTCTTACAAATATTGAATCAAGATTGTAGTAGTTTTTTTTGTTATTTTTTTATTAAGGTTTAATAGCATACTAATTAAGTGTATTATCCATTTTATTTTTTATTACATTTATAATATTTTATCTCACTCTTTTCCATAGAATGTAGTGAGATATCATTAGGAAATCAGATCAGTTTGATCCATATATTTTGTTAGGCAAAACATCAAATATTTTCATTTTGACACTTTTAATCCCTCTCCAATATTTAGTGGGGTACTAGAGTCCACTTCATGTGAAAAAATTGTTGTTGGACATTTTTAATGGGATTTTTATCTATCACAGGTTGTGGGTGTTTTTGTGTAGGCTAATCCTCTACCCATGCTAGTTTTTTAGTTTCCTCGTTTTCTTGGAAAACAAGATGGGAAGGATGGTTTAGTGTAATTACATCTATCTTTGGTGGAGCCCTTCTCTTAGGACTCTCTCCCTTCGAGGAATGATCCATTTTCTCCTCCTTTGGGTTTGTTTAATTATTTTTTGTTAATATCATATTTTAACTTGTTTCAAGTATTTTAAGATTCATACATTATGATAAATAAATATCAAATTATACCTTTTTTAATAAATAATTGATTTAATTTAATCATTTTTTATTTTAAACCACTGATTTACTTTAAACATTCATTGTAATTAACAAACGTGTAAATATATTTCCAATTAACAAATTAAAAAATCATCAATTCAAATGTTATATTATCATGTCAATAAAATAATTATATCATAAAATGAATACCATTCAAGTTGACTTGTATTTGAAATAATTGTATATTATGTATATATCGAAGTACATAAAAGTAATATCCAAAGAAAACATTAACATTTTTTTGGTTTGAAAATAGAGTATATACATTTGAAATCTATGTAAAAAATTATTATTATTATTATTATTATTATTATTATTATTATTATTATTATTATTATTATTATTATTATTATTATTATTATTATGAAATAGATATACATAAATGATCATATAAATGGATTTTCTTGTGATATATATATTCTAAATTCATGTTATTTGCTCAAAAAAATTCTTTGTGGTCTCACAAAACAAAATTTTGATAGGAAAAACATATGAAATAAACTTATGTTTCTCTATTATGATTTAGAGAGGTATCGGTTCAATAAGAATTTTCATTATGTCATCTTTAGTACCCTTTTGTGAATGTGAAAATCCATTTGTATCACTCCAAATGAAAGACACACATCTATACAACGAATCAAAATACAATCTCTTGCAATAATTTGGTATATCATGATCATAAAATAGACACTTCTTTTTCAATTCTTCTATGTTTAACTTAATAAGCATGTTATATGATCTAAAGCCTACTCCCTCATTGTTCCAGGGTTGTATTTACATAACACTCTATCCATGAAGCAGTCTTTCCATGATCTTGTTCATCCTTCAACAATAATGATGAGATAAAAGATATTATGCAACATATTTTTTAGTCACCCATATAATTAATATAAAATGTACTAGTAGTATAAATGTGAGAATTATTCTAAATAATAACTCTAATTTCATTTGAATGTAGTAGATATGTACCAGAAAGTCTTTGAAGTCATCAATTAATCGACACCCCCAATTTACAGTGCTTTCAAATTTATAAACTCTTTTCAAAATGTCATCTGGAAGATAAGTGTCCATTAAAACCATGGAAAATAATGTTACCATAGGAAAAATTGAAGATGTTAACTTATTTAATTATTCAGACAAAGTTGGGTGATAATCATTAGCAATCCATTTAGCATCTTGAAATTCTATGAAAATAAGAACCTTCCACTACAATATGAGATATAAAATATAAGTTTAAATTTATTGTAATATAAAATCAATTTAAAAAAACTCTAAAATAATCATTTTAATTTTATAAATTTGTAAACTTTAATGTAATTGAGAGCATGCCATTAATTTAAAACATAATTAAGATAAAAATGACATTTGGAAAGAGATCACACTCATAGAAATTTTTTTGAGAAAAATCCATGGAACAACAAAAAATATAACCAATATAAAAAATCCAAGTCTCCACAAACCAATACTAAGCACATAAACAACTATAAATAAGTAGTAACCATGTTGAACTAGTGTGAAGTCAAATCCAATCCCATAACTTACATAATCGTGCATCCACTTTTGCACACAGGGACCATGTATCTTCTCTGCTTCAATAGCTATTTCCATGTATCTTTTGTACGCAAATTGGAGAGTAATTTGCATGTAGGTTGGTAGACAGTCCATCATTGACATATCCCAACTGAACATCAAAATAAAAATGAATAAATTCATTTAATCTATAGGTATATAAATACATTATGTGTCCATGAATTAGAATTACATTGTTAGGTGAAGTCATGATAATAATAAATTCTAAATAGCTTACTTGATCAAAGCATCCCTAAAGAGTATGAGCTCTTCAATGGCTCCATAAGTGTCAAAAATATCATCAATAACAGTAATGATGGTACTAATTATTGGATAACAAAATCTTGTTGCAGCATACTCAGGCTCATATAATCCACATGTATACCAATAGTAATACTCCACATGTCTATGTCTAAAAAAACTAAGTTGTTTCATAGTAGCCTCATCCCACTATCTAATATCATGATAAACATAAAATTCCATGATATTAGCATTCAGTAATACTAAGAACACAATTAATTTGATATGATTATAGTAAATATGAAAAAATATAATAGTTGTATTACTCTACTAAATGTTTTAGCTCCTTATGATATTGAGATTGCAGAATATTGAAGTCCAATATTGCTAGATTCAAAATATTTTTGCAGCTCTCACTTGGCATCCTAAAAGAAACAATTATTACACTATGTTAGTGTAAGATATTTTGTTTTCACAATATAATATTTGAGTACAACCATGCTTATTGGTATTGAATTATAAATTGAAAAATTATATGAGTGAGGATTTTTAAGTTCTTGAAGAAATTCCAAGATGTATAAAATGGGCATATCCAACTTGAAATATTTATTTAGAAGTATTTCAACAAAAATAAAAATAAAAATCAAGGTATAAATTCATAGAGGAGGAGGCTAGTGTATGGGCTAATGTTCTGGAATTATTTATAAATGCCTTCCATCAACATTCAAGTATTAATATCTTGTTTAATATTTGGATAGAGTTCCATGCCTCCCATCTTGGAACCTTTCATCTCCAAGGATATTTCATAACGTACTCAACCTGCAAAAAGAGAAGATTATAATTATGATTTGGTTTTTAACATACTAATTATAATATGTCTATCTAAAAATCATCGAGATGTATCAATATCGAGATGCCTGTCTTACAATTATTACATAATTTTTCTATTAAAAAACTTCATAATAATTAACTACTCCAATATCTTTTCCTCAAATTTCCTTTGACTAAAAAATAAATTGCTAAACTTTTTGAAAACAAATAAATAAACATCAAATTTAAATTCTACCATTTTTGTTTTTACGTACACTAATAACCCTAAGACATCATTATCTATAATTGTAGTAACTGAAGAAAATAATGACCAAATAAATTTAAAAAAATAAAAATAGTAATGATTGGAATGTTTGCCTCTGCTAGAAGTTGGGATTTGTCTTTCAAATACTGGCTTTCTTGGAGTGCTTTTTGTAGATATCCACAAGCGAATTCTTTAACCTTTCTCATGATATTTTCTCTAGGAAAAGAAATCTCTGAGGCTCGATATAAACTCAACGTACGTCTTAAGTGGTTCTCATCTTCATTGGCAGGCCCAAGGTCGACAAATTGGCCATTTTTATCTTTAAAGTTCTGAAATACATTTGTTTATCCATGATATCATATTAGAAATAAAAATCCCAGACATAAACACTGTATCCCTATTTGTCTACTGTTACAACTGAAAACCAATACCTGGAGACACATGATACCCATTGACCAATGGCAATTTCTCTTCCCCAAGAGATGCCCTTTTCATTCCACTATCTAGTAGTGTAAAGCACATATTTAGTTAGTTAACATTAAATATTATATAATCTCTATTGTTATAGATGTCTAACAAGAGGAGATAACAATCTAAGCAGCTTTGCATGTGTATTTGTTGATTAAATATTTTGAGAGCCAATTAACTCATGTTAATGGCCACTGACTAGAAGCCAACTGGCTTCCTGATAGTTACCGAAAATTAAATCTAACAAAGTGATACAAACTGTTAAAAAAAATTTAATAGAACAAAATAATAAAAATATTATCAGACATACTTGGAACAATAATCCAAAACTAATTTGATTTCTTTATCAAACTAGCGATCAATTCCCAGTTGTTGCACAACATCGACAATGGAAAACCTTTCAAGCAGGCCGTGTGGCGAAGGATTAATTTTGCCATCTCCAAGAATACCATTAAATACATCAAATTTAATCTCCTTGATCAACATTTCCGCCTTTTCACAGTATGAAGATTCCTGTTATGCATCAGATACGAGAAATTTGTTAGAAACTGAAGTCAACTGGAGTTAATTTCTCCAAAACTACCAGTTCCACCTCCTTCTCATGCATGCAGCAGCAGTTAACATTCAGTTAGTTAAACAGCGGTTAGAGAATTTGTTTTAGTTTCAGTTTGCATGCAAAGACTAAAATTAGTCTTCAATTTGCTTTTTTAATTATTGTTTGTTTTCTAAATCTATTTAAGAGACCCATAGGCATAGCTTTGTAATTGGAAAAAGATCAAGAAGATCTGCAAGATTCAAGAAAGATTAATAAAATCTTATTTTTTCCCTGATTGCTGTAGCACTCTGAGTTCTGTCTGTTATTTTCTTTTCTGCTGTAGTTTCTTTATCTCCTTCAAAATTTGTGTCTTAGCTTTGGAAAAAACTAAGCGTATTCAACAAAAACGAATTAAGCTTGAGCTTCTAAACTAGTTGGTGGGCTTCACTAATATTAACTCACGGGATTCAACGTGAACATATATACTATTTACTTTCAAACGTAGAATATTAAAAAATGAATATAACTATGACTAACCCCAAATGGCGATGAAAGAGACTGTAAGAAATCTTTGCCCCAAACATTGGCATGATAATCTCCAATTCTTCTAACCATAGAGTGCTCTCCATTTCCTTCTCCTTTGGGTATTATTTTTGTTGAAACATTTGGCCTTTCAAGTACCAAAACTTGATCCATTTCAACTGCAAATAAAAGACTCTTATCACTTACAGGAATATAATGATAAGATTGGATTGTGGGGATTCAGTTCATCTGGTGGCCCTTCAATACAATGGTAGGAAAAAAAGGTTTAATATCGTGGGCTTCTTTTTGTAAGTCTAATATTGACCGCCTACCACTATTCCAAATCCTCGACACCTAAAACATAAGGATAATTAACGCAGGGCTGCAAATCCCCTCCACCTAAAACTAAAACTTAAGGCTAATGCCATTCAAATTTGGCCGCCTCATTTAAAACCAAGTGGAATGTCCCGACAGAGTGGAGTGTTTCAAAATGGATGCCAAAAAAAAATCAAACCTCCAAATGAAAAGGACTTCGAAGACTTTAAAATATCCAAATGAAAAGTCTTCCCAATAAAAATTCAAAGACTTCAGAGACGTTTAATCAAGTGGACTGTTTAACCAAGTTTTCTACCATTTAAAATGTTTCCTTACATTAATATCACTATTCCAAATATAATAATATAATTAAATTTAAATTTAAAATAGTTCATTGGTTAATGTAAAACAGTGTAAAAAATTAAACAAAAATTCACAAAAATTCATAATGTAAATATGCATATATTTAATCTTTAAAACTTTGTTTATGAAAGACTTACACACAGAATTATTATGTGGTGCATAAAAGTATCACGTGTCTAAAATTCATATCTTAAAGCCTTAATAATTGATGGTCGCCTCTTAATATATGTATTTTTTAAAAATATTTTCGAGATTTGAGGATTTTATAATTTATGGCTCGCTCACTCCCGCCTAAGGTTGTTTCAAATTGTGCGAACCCTAGATCTTCCTCCCCTTTTCTGACAGAGCCCGACGGCACCCAGCTGCATGCACAGGATGTTGAACAGAACACGCAGCAGACCAAAGTCGTCGAGTAGTTTGTTGGCGAGAAGTTGCAAACCCACGCCTCGCCTTTCCACTTCCCATGTGTTTTCCCCTACTTCGAAACCATCGACAACTCTGCATGATAGAAATGCCTATGTTTCTCTGGCAGAAATGACGTCAGGTACTGGATCCCACACGCCTGCCCAGTCTGGTTCCAGCCACAACACCCTGCGCTTACAGGTCTACAAATACGGCTTACTCCACATCACGAATGCTTTAGGTCGACCTCGATCAAGGCTTAGCGAACGGTGATGGCTTGAAGGTGCGGTGAATGGTGATAGATCGGTCAATGCATAGCACTGGATCGGGAATCTAGATCCCATGACTGGCAGCTTCAGGGCTTTGGATGTCATGGAAATGGAAGCCACAATGGAAGCTAGGGGACTGAACATCAAATCCTTCACTTAGGCAGTATCCCACAAGCCAGCACCAATACCTGACCTAAAACCCTTCAAGCCTATTTCCTCTGATCCTATTGTGGTCTTCGATGAGGAGGAATCTAGAGAAGTGCTTAGATCGGAAGAATACTTCTCAGCGAAAGGAGCTATCCCCAGATTTGTAGATTACTGGTCAAAACTCCAAGAACTTCATGCATGGATCTTGAATAACTAAGAATCCCTTATGGAAAGTAGAGTTGATTATGCAAAAGCTTTTTTTATTATTGTCTTTCATCATATTAAGGACAAGGCAAAGCTTCAAAATCAGTTTTGGAGCTTGAATCACCACCCCTTGGTCTTCAAACCATGGTTTTTTACCTTAAATCTTCTTATAAAACCACTCAATGTAAAACCCATATGGGTTTGAATACCCTATCTCCTTCATCAGTGCTGGGTAGAATGTAGCCTCAAAACAATTGGTAAATTTATGGGTGAGTTTCTACAAATGCATCTAGAAACTAATTATTTTTCCCATACTACTTTTGCCAAGATTGTAATAAATATAAACACTCCAAAGACCTACCTAAAAAAATTGTTTTACATGTAAGAGATCGCTCATGGTCTCAAACCCTTGATTATGAAGGCCTATTATTCCACTACCAAAATTGTTTCAATATGAAACACCTGATCAAAAACTATAGCTACTTTAGAACAAAAAAAAATATTCTTGGTGGAAAGACTCCCTTCTTACCCACCTTATAGAGATGGATGCTTCTAGGAGTAAGGATTCATCATCGTCTTTGGATGATCTTGAATCTCCTATGCAAAATGAGGACCTTAAGATCCCCTTTCATACTGAGGGAGACCTGTCGGCAGATCCAATCACTTTGAGGAATAGTTCAAATGTTGATCCATAAAACTAAAAACTAGATACCTCTATTGAAGTGAGTCTAGATTGTTATTTATTCAGCATAGAACCAAAGAAGCTACATCAGCAAAAGACAAATCTCAAACCCAAAAACTAGTTGAAAATACATTACCAGACCAACTGGAAGTAGTGAAAGATAAGGGAGAATAAACCAAGGTTAAAAAAATGCAAAAGAGTCATGGTCTAATCTTCCACTATGGTTCTCCACTCACAAGGGCATCTAAGCAAAAGCTTTGCAGAAGATAGTTAAAAACAATGTAGTGGTAGAATTTTCATGAAAGATTACCTAATGGTAACAGGGTTGCTAGAAGAAGGTAGTGTCCGTTGCTTGGTAAGTTAAGTCTTGGTTCCTTGGATTTAGGTTTTCTTGATTATTTGTTTACCATTGGTAGAGGTGTCCCACATGAATGTCATGTAATATATCTCTCGATTGTATAAGTTATAGGAGCTTCAAAACTTATCACCCTTTACTTTATCAAATAAAAAATTAATTATGTTGTTAACGTTTGTGGGATTTTAAATTTGTGTGCTTATATTATCTCAAGATAACCTTCATGAGTAATCAAAGTTTGTGTATATTTTTTCACAAAGAAAAGTTCATAATTTTATTCAATAATCATCTATAGGGGATATTAATTTGTTTGACAAAAAACCTTAAAATATGATACATTCTAATGTGTTGAAATCACTTTTAAATACTAAAAAAATGAGCTTGTATAAAATCTTCTTGAAAATTTTAAGCAAATTCCTTTACACATATAAGGGAAAAAACAATATTTTGCAATGTTCTTTAACAATCTTAAACCAAAATGGGATCTTTGAAATAGGGTTAAGAGATCCATAAAAAAATCTATTTGAAATTATATTCAAACTTTGACTTTCCTTGATTATAAATGTATATTTAAACTTTTAACTATCTTTATCTAAAATATATGCAAAACATAAAAGCATAAAGAAAATAAAAAAAACTTGGATAAAAGTCTCAGTATTTTATGGAAAAAATTGGGTATTGAGCTTGAAATTTTAAATTAGTTGGTGGACTTCATTAATATTAACTCATAAGATTCAACGTGAATATATATATACTATTTAATTTCAAATTTTTAAAAAGTAGAATAATAAACAAAGGTGCAAAGCGCCAAGTCTTTACAGTAAATAAAGGCGAAATTTGTAAGCAAAATAAAGAGAAGAAATGATCAAATTAATAAATTTAGAGTTTAGAAAAAGAAAAATGACAACTAATTGAAAACAATGAACCCAATTGAGCACCTTCTAAGGGGGAGATTTGAGGATAAATAAAACACCAATTAATATACTTCTTATTAAAAAATAATATGGAATTGAATTTTTATATTGAATGGCAAAATTATTTTACTCCACCATAATTTGATTCTGAACTACTTCTAACAGCATAAATTATTCAACAAGTCAAGTCTTGAATTCCCAACATATGAGATCTAGATTTATCGCACATATGGAAATTGTTATTTAAGCCCTATTTTGCATTTCTAGAAAAAATCACACTAAAAGATTCAACATTAGGGCAAGCAGACTGCAAGACAATGAAAATACATAGCTATTGACTTTTGTACATACAACTGTATAATATTTGGGGGCTTAAAATTGCTTGAAATGGTATAAATGACAGTTCTGAGCGAGATATTTACTTTGTGGATGAAATAGTAATATGCATGCCCTAATTCATGTCACATATGATTCCCCTCATGTCCTAAATTAATAATAATAGTAAAAATAATTTTTACAAGTGTGTCTTAAGCACTGTTTTTTATTTCCAAGTATAATCACTGCATGGGATTCAAAATCATGGCAAGCAGATGACAACACAATGAGAATGCGTGGTCAGTTATTGATGCTTCATACTGCCATCATGGGTTGGGCCTAAATTGCTCATTAGAGGTATTTATTTTTTGTAACTTTATTTTTACTCTATGCAATTCAAATCCATGATCTAGGTTCTCAATTTCTATAAAAAATACACAAGTACTCTCTGTGGCTTACAACTACCCTCACATATTCGACACTAAATAGTTTCTATAATTGTAATTTAAGCTCTATTTTGCATTTTCAAGTAAAACCAATCCACGTGAGTCAAAATCAAGGTTAATCACATCATGGCAAAAAACTATTTATTTTGTGTCTTAAATTAGAATTAGCAGTGTAAGTTGTTTCTGCAACTAAATTTTTAACTTCTCATCTTTTGAATCAGAAAACTGGGTTTTTGAATTTCCACACAATATATACATTCCCATAACTTTTACAGAAAGCATACATCAGCCATAAAACAGAGACGCAAAAAAACTAGAGATCTTTAACAATTTGTATATATCTCTGTCATCTCACAACATTGCCCAGAAAAAGACTGATAGTCAAATCCCTTCAAAGGAATCTCATCAAGATATTTTCCGGTCGTGAGCTATAAGGCATTCCTTACAGATGGAACTCTCTTAAAGTTCCTGAGTGAAATTGCCAAAGACGGGGCAAAAGATAGAAATTTGAACCCAAAATACACTGAATCATATTAGGAAGGTGCTCTCATTGATTTGGACAAGTACGGATTGACCTGTCAAACACATAGCGGTTGCCCTGCCATTAGCACAAAGCAAGGTGATTGAAGATATCACTATAACATGCTTCTTTTCAAACATTAGCCTAAGATAAAGAGCTAAATGGATAAAGCTACATATCTGTTCTAACTCATGTTGGTTGATCAAGGAGTTTTTTGATTGATTACATCTCCCAATTACAATGATTTTCAAATCAGTATTTGGTTTTTCACTTATAGAAATCATAACAAAAATAATCTCAAGTAAAAAGACAGGCACAGAGATAAAATTAATTATTGTATGATGATTTAGCATCTAAATGTAAAATCAAATCAAGGACAACACCTTGTGAGTATATCAAACTCCCGCCGAAGGCTATATACCTTATAATGACGTTCGATTCAGAAGTGAGGATTTAGCATCATCTTCAGATGATATCAAATATCTTATGCAAAATGAGGACCTTAAGAGCCCATTTTAGACTAAGGGAGAACTGTTGGGAAATCCAATCACTTCATGGAAGAGTTTAGACCCTGATATAAAAAGCTTTAAATTAGATACCTCTACTGAAGTTAATTTAGAATGTGATATATTCAGGGCAGAACCGAAAGAAGCTACATCAGCAGAAGACAAATTTCAACCCCCTAAATGCATTGCAAACACATTACCAAACTCAATGGAAGCAGTGAAAGACAAGGCATAATAGACCAAGGTTCAAAAAAGAAAAAATGTAAAAGAGTTGTGGTTTAATCTTCCATTATGGTTCTCCTCTCAAGACGTCATCCGAGCAGAATTTTTGGTGAAAGATAGTTAAAATTAATGTAGCATGGCGAAAGTTTCACGGAAGATTATCTGATGGTAACTGGGTTGCTAGAGGAAGGTAGTCTTTGTTGCTTGGTACGTCAAGTCTTGGTTCTCTTACATTAGGTTTTCTTATTTATTTACCGTCAGTAGAGGTATCTCATATGAGTGTATTGTAGTCATATATATCTCCATTGTATAAATTTTTAGGATCTTCAAACCTTGTCACCCTTTGCCTTATTAAATAAAAAAAATTAATTATGTTATTAATGTTCATGGGAGTTTACTTTTGTGTGATTATATTATCTCAAGATAACCTTCATGAGTAGTCAAAGTTGTCTGTACAATTTTTCACAAAGAAAAGACTATTTTTTAATGATGGTCTAGAAAAAATTTTAATTTGTTTGACAATGTCCCTAAAAATATGATACATTCTAATAAATTGAAATCACTTTAAAATATGGAGAAAATGCTCCATATTTAAAAAAGTGTTTACAAAAATAAGGGAGAAAAAACAATATTTGCCAATTTTCTTTAACACTCTTAAACCAAAATGGGATCTTTGAAATAGGGTTAGGAGATCCATTAAAAAAACCTAAATGAAATTATATTTAAACTTTCTACTTTCCTTGACTATAAATGTATATTTAAACTTTTAATTAACAATTCTTATTTAGAAATATATGCAAAACATAAAAGTATAAATAAAATTTAAAAAACATAGATAAAAGTCTCATTATTTTATGTGGAGGGTTTACAAGTATTAAAAAAATAATACAAACTACATAATATGAAGGTATAACTCAAATATAATCAAAATACACAAAAATATATAAAAATATAAATTACTTAATATTAGTTGACTATATCTGGATAAATTGAAAATTTAAATATCAAATGAACAAATAAAGAGATGCATACTTAATTTCTGACTTATCCAAGTTATAATAGTATCTGAATATATTAAAAAATAATTCTACAATAATGTAAGATAAACATCAAAAAGCTAACAAAAATCTAAGATGATAACTATTTTTGAATTGTTCTAAAAAGGGAAGTGATTAGAAATGAAATCAATAATTGGAAGGGTCTCTTAAAATTAATCGAACAGGATTTTAAAAATGGGTTTGTAAATCCCTAGTGTTGGAAATGTCTTCAAGACTTATGTCAGATTTATATGTTCAAAAACCCCATTTGAATAGGTAAAATGATGCATGTATATGTCATGATCTTCTCTCTTTTAATTTAACCCTAATCTAGTCTTAAACCTTAACAATACATCAATAAAATGTAAAGAATTATTGGTACATGCCCTTTGAGTGTGGATTGCTCTATACATTAGCGATCATAATTAGAACTCAATGTAGTTGTATTAGATCCATATGAATGTGAGATAGGCCTTCACCTTTTATCCTTTTGTAAAAAAAATAAAACCATATGATCTCTGACTAATGTAATCCTTTTTTATATACAAATATGTATTCACAAGTCTTCAGTAGATAAAAAGTGGAATAATAACATAATATTTGAATTCAATGAGATGTGTGTGATAGATATACTTAATATGCGTGAAATTGGATAGATTGTAAGAGATAATAAATGGATTCAGGTACATGTGTGTATATAAGCATCTTTGAATTCAAATTGGAATGCATTTGTGTGTATGCCAACCATGGAAAAGTATGAAACCTAATAATAAAGGCATGGCTAAATATGACATAGAGGTGCAAAGGACCCACAAATGATTTGAATAGTTTGAGAATATTTTGAAAGAGGTCAAGAACAGTTTCAAAATGCTCTGAAAATGGTTAATGCAAAAACAATATGAAATGGAGATCAAAATGATCTATAGGAAAAATGAGTGAATTATGAGGTTAGAAATCTAATAAATCTAAAGGTGATTAGAATAAAATGTTCTTGAAGAAAGGCTATGAAGGTTCCAATGTGAATGATAGTGTACAAATAGGAGGCTAATATAAGAAAATGACCAAAATATATGAAAACATGACAAAATCACTTCAACCACATGATTTGTACATAAATTAGGTGTTTACATAAGGACCACTTTAGTGTGTGTGTGTACATAAAAAATTAAAACAAATAAATACATACTTGAAAATGTTTGGAAAACTTTTTATCCTTTAAATCATCATGAAATATTTAATGTCAACAAAATTGAATGTACCTTTAAATAAAAGGTGAATGTTTACAATTAAATCAATGTCCCAAAAATATGATAAAATATAACTAAATGAATTTAGTGAATAACTAATAGATATAATAGTAGTTTATAAAAAATGTGGGACTCTCTAGCTGCCTGGGTTTCATGCCCAATCATCAGTTAAGTAGTAGCATTGGAAGGCAACTAGAAGGTAGTGGAATTGGGATTTTACCTTAAAGCAACAGTGGTTGAAGGTAACCAATAGGATATGGTTGTAGAAGGTGGATTCAATCTAAGATAAGGGTATTTGATGACAAGGGAGATAAATGAGCTAGAGGAAGCTTCGCTCAAGCCTGCAACTTTGAATGACACTCTGGAGGAAGTGAACCACACCAAGAAGCTAACCTGGATGGTTTCAAGTAAATGAGGTTATTGTAAATGGACTTCAAAGACTTTAAAATATCACCCCCAAAAAAAAAGTCAAATCTCCAAATGAAAAGGATATCAAAAATTTACAAAAATTCAAATGAAAAAGACTTCAGAGACGTTTAATCAAATGGACTGTTTAATCAATATTTTTACCATTTAAAATGTTTTCTTAAATTAGTATTAGTATTTCAAATATTATAATATAATAAAATTAACAGTTAAAATAAATAGTGTAAAACTTAAACAAGAATTCATAATATAAATATGAATTTGTTTAATCTTAAAAGCTTGTTTATGAAAGACATACACAGAATTATTATGTGGTGCATAAAAGTATCACGTGTCTAAAATTCGTATCTTAAAGCCTTAATAATTGATGGTCGCCTCTTAATATATGTATTTGTTTTAAATGGTTTCAATATTTGAAGATTTTATAATTTATGGCTCGCTCACTCCCGGCTAAGGTTGTTTCAAATTTTGTAAACCCTAGATCTTCCTCCCCTTTTCTGACAGGGCCCGACGGCACCCACCTGCATGCGTAGGATGTTAAACAGAACAGTCAACAGACCAAAGTCATTGAGTAGTTTGTTGGCGAGAAGTTGCAACCCACGCCTCCCCTTCCCACTTCCCATGTGTTTTTGCTACTTCAAACCATCGACAACTCTGCATGATAGAAATGACTATGTTTCTCAGGCAAAAATGATGTTAGTTGCTGGATCGTGCACGCCTGCTCAGTTTGGTTCCAGCAACAACACCCTGCGCTTATAAGGCCTACTAATACGGCTTACTCCACATCACAAATGCTTTAGGTCGACCTCGATCAAGGCTTGGCGAACGGTGATGACTTGAAGGTGCGGTGAATGGCGATGGATGGGTCAATGCATGGCACTGGATCGGGAATCTAGATCCCATGACTTCCAGCTTCAGAGATTTACATGTCATGGAGATGGAAGCCGCAATGGAAGCTAGGGGAGTGGACATCAAATCCTTCACTTAGGCAGTGTCCCACAAGCCAACACCAATACCTGATATAAAACCCTTCAAGCCTACTTCCTTTGACCCTGTTGTGGTCTTTGATGAGGAGGAATCTAGGGAAGTGCTTAGATCAGAAGAATACTTCTCAGCGAAACGAGCTATCTGCAGATTTGTAGATTACTAGTCAAAACTCCAAGAACTTCATGCATGGATCTTGAATAACTAACAATCTCTTATGGAAGGTAGAGTTGATTATGCAAAAAGCTTTTTTTATTATTGTCTTTTATCATATTAAGGACAAGGCAGAGCTTCAAAAATCAGTTTTGGAACTTGAATCACCACTCCTTGGTCTTCAAACCATGGTCTCCTACCTTATATCCTCTTATAGAACCACTCAATGTAAAACCCATCTGGGTTCGCATACCCTATCTCCTTCGTTAGTTTTAGATAGAATCTAGCCTCAAAACAATTGATACATTAAGGGGTAAGTTTCTACAAATGGACCTAGAAACTGATTATTTTTCTAATACTACTTTTGCCAAGATTCTAATAAATGTAAACAATCCAAAGACCTACTTGAAAAAATTTGTTTTACAAGTAAAAGATCACTCATGGTCTCAACCCCTCGATTATGATGGCCTATTATTCTACTACCGACACTATTTTAATACAAGACACCTAACCAAAAACTACAGCTACTTTAGAATATAAAAAAATTCTTCTTAGTGGAAAGACTCCCTTCTTACCCACCTTATAGAGATGAGTGCTTCTGGAAGTAAGGATTCAACATTGTCTTTAGATGATCTTGAATCTATTATGCAAAACGAGGAACTTAAGATTCCCTTTCATACTAAGGGAGACCTATTGGCAGATCCACTCACTTCAAGAAAGAGTTTAAACGTTGATCCATAAACATTAGAACTAGATACCTCTACTGAAGTGAATCTAGATTGTTATGTATTTAGGGCAAGACCAAAGAAGCTACATTTTGAATTTTCATGTAAAATCAATCCACGTGACTCAACATCAGGGCTAACTACATCATGGCAAAAAACTAAATATTTTTTGTGAGTTCCATCATGTGTTGTGTCATAAATTGTAATTAGCAGTGTAAGTTGTTTCTGCAACTAAAATTTTAACTTCTTGTCTTTTCAATCAGCAAACTGGGATTTTGAATTTCCACACAATATATGCATTCCCTTAACTTTTACAGAATGTATACATCAGCCATAAAACAGAGATGCAGAAATAATCTAGAGCTCTTTAGTAATTTGTATATATCTCTCAGTCATCTCACAACAATGCCCAGAAAAAGACTGATAGTCAAATACCTCCAAAGGAATTCCATCAAGATATTTTCCAGTCATGAGCTCTAAGGCATTCCTTACAGATGCAACTCTCTTGCAGCTCCTGAGTGAAATTGCCAAAGAGGAGGTAAAAAATAGAAATTTGAACCCAAAATACACTAAATCATATCAAGAAGGTGCTCTCATTGATTTGGACGAGTACAGATTGATCTATCAAACACATAGCGGTTGCACTACCATTAGCACGAAGCAAGGTGATTGCAGATATCACTATAACATGTTTCTTTTCCAACATTAGCATAAGCCAAAGAGCTAAACGAATAAAGTTACATATCTGTTCTGACTCATATTGGCTGATCAAGGAGGAGTTTTTTGATTGATTACATCTCCCAATCACAATGCTTTTCAAAGCAGTATTTGGTTTTTCACTTATAGAAATCACAAAGACAAAATTAATTGTTGTATGATGATTTAGCATGAAGGGAAAAATATGAATAGAAAAATAAACAAGAAAACAAGAACTGTTTATCTGGAACTCAGAAAGCTACTGCTTGTTATGGAAAACACAATTTTATTCATCTTCTTTTTCCCTTAATTACATTGAGCGCCCATAGGGTCTTTAAATAGAATTAAATCCATACAATAATTAGAAAATAAACTCATCTATAATTAACTTCAACTACTTAACTAACTGATATCTAACTGTCAGTTATCTAACTGAATGCTTAACTCCCAGTTTACTAACTGTTTGTTTAACTGCTTGCTTGCATGATAAAGGAGGGAGGTGGGAGAAATTATCTCCAATTAACTTGACTTTCTAACACTCCCCCTTAATTTCTACCACTTACAATTTTAGCATTTACAATGCCTAAATTTTGTCTCAAATAATCAAAGGTCTCTTTTGGTAATGCCTTTGTAAATATATCTGCTAGTTGATCTTCAGATCTACAAAAATCCAGATGGATTTCTCCATTGTTCACTAACTCTCTGATAAAGTGAAATCTTGTATCTATGTGCTTGCTCCTCTTGTGAAACACATGATTTTTCGATAAAGCGATTGCTGATTTGTTATCACAGAAGATTGGTGTTGACTCCTTCTGTGCCTGTAATAAATCTTTCAATATTCTTCTCATCCATGTTGCTTGACATGCTGCTGATGTGGTTGCAACATACTCTGCTTCAGCTGATGAAAGTGTAACTATAGGCTGCTTTTTGGATGCCCATGTGACCACACCTGTGCCTAATATAAAGGCATGTCCAGAAGTACTCTTCCTATCATCAAAGCTACCTGCAAAATCACTATCTGTAAAACCAATCAAACTAAAATCGTTAGTTGTGGAATATAAAATTCCATAATCTGTAGTTCCTGCCACATATCTTAATATCCTTTTTCCAACTTGCCAATGTGAGTCTTTTGGTGACTCCATGAATCTTGAGATTAAGCTAACCCCATAACTGATATCTGGTCTAGTAGCTGTAAGATACATCAAACTACCAACTAGCATTTTGAATATTGTAGAATCAACATTGGATCCTTTGTCTTCTTTGCTAAGTTTAGTCCCTGTAGCAACTGGTGTAGGTGCTGGTTTACAATTCAGCATCTTAAATCTTTTTAACACATCCTTTGCATATTTTGTTTGACAGATAAATATTCCTTTCTCTGATTGTTCAACTTCTATTCCCAAAAAATACTTCATTAATCCCAAATCTGTCATTTCAAATTCATTCTTCATTGCTGATTTAAAAGTGTCTACAGACAAATTTCCAGTAAAAATCAAATCATCAACATATAAACACACAACTAAAATTTGACCTTCTTTGCTGATTTTTGTGTACAAAGTAGGCTCACTATCGCTTCTGCTGAATCCTTTGCTTATCATATAAGAATCTATCCTGCTATACCATGCTCTTGGTGCTTGTTTGAGACCATAAAGAGCTTTCTTCAATCTGTAAACTTTTTCTTCATGTCCTTGAACTTCATAACCTGTGGGCTGTTTCACATATACTTCTTCATCTAGAAATCCATTCAAAAAAGCTGATTTTACATCCATTTGATATACATACCAATTATTTTGAGCAGCTATGGATAATACTATTCTTACAGTATCCAATCTAGCAACTGGTGCAAATGTTTCATTATAGTCCACTCCATGTTCTTGTGCAAAACCTTTTGCAACTAACCTTGCTTTGTGCTTTTCAACATTTCCAACTGCATCAAATTTAGTCTTATAAACCCATTTGACTCCAATACAGTCCTTACCTTCAGGTAGAGTAGTTAGATCCCATGTCTGATTTCTTTCAATAGCATTTAACTCTTCATCCATTGCTTTTAGCCAATGTTCCTCATTAACTGCTTCTTCATAAGACATAGGGTCATGAGTGAAAAGAGCAAAATTTGAAACCAAATCTAATTTCTCTTCTTCTTGATTGTAAATCTCATTTAAACTTCTCATCTTCTTACCTTTAAATCTTGCTCTTAAGGTAGCAAGAGTTGGATCTGATTCATTACTTACTTGTGAATTTAGAGTAGGGTGACTTGCATGACTAGATGATTCACCTTGTTCAAACCTTCTTGGTGTTCTTACTGGAGTGCTTGTGCCTGCTTGTGGAGAGGATTGTCCACCTTGCAAATTTTGTTCTTCAGAAACTTCTTCATCCTATGGAATTGGTGCCCCAACAATGATGGTGCTACCATCCCATGCTTCTACTTCCTTAAATTCAACATCCCTGCTAATAATCACTTGCTTTGAAACTGGGTTATATAACTTATATGCCTTTGATTCTTCAGAATAGCCAATGAAAATGCATTTCTCACCTCTATCATCAAGTTTCTTTCTCAATTTAGATGGGATAAGAGAATATGCTACACAACCAAAAATTCTGAAATGATATACACTATATTTCTTACCACTCCATGCTTCTTGTGGAATTCGATTTCTAACACTCTTTGTTGGGCTTCTGTTCAGAATATACACTGCACAGGCTACTGCTTCTGCCCAATATTCATTTGACAAGTGGTTAGCTTTTAACATGCTTCTTGCCATTTCCATGATTATTCTATTCTTTCTTTCTGCTACACCATTCTGCTGTGGTGTGTACCTTGTAGTCAACTGTCTTTTGATTCCATGATATCTGCAAAAATCTTGAAATTGATTAGACATATATTCACCACCTCTATCAGATCTGAGTACCTTGATATATCGGCCACTCTGCTTTTCAACCATTGCCTTGAATTCTTTAAACTTTCCAAATGCTTCAGATTTGTTTTTGAGAAAGTAGATCCAAGTCTTTTTGCTAAAGTCATCAATGAATGTTAGAAAATAAGTACTACCTCCAAATGATGGAGTTTGCATTGGTCCACATAAATCACTATGGACTAACTCCAATATTACCTTAGCTCTATATGAGCCTCCTACTGGAAAACTCTCTCTATGTTGTTTTGCCAGAATACAACTGTCACATGAACTTCCTCGCTGTTCTATTGGTGGTAAACCCTTCACCATATTTTTCTTCTGTAACAAATTTAAAGCTCCAAAATGTAAGTGTCCGTACCTTAAGTGCCATAACCATGATTGATCTAGCTGTATGGATTTGTAGTGAGCTTCTTCTTCTCCTTGGATGTACTGAATATGAAGAGGGAACATGCGATTCTTGGTCATCTCCACTTTTCCTATCAACCTGTCACTTGGAACCTTGTCCAATATTGTGCAGACATTATCCATAAAAGATACTCTGTAACCTTTCTGCACTAATTGACCAACACTCAAAAGATTATGTTTTAGTCTAGGTACAAAATAAACATCAGGTATAAATCTTCTTTCACCATTCTTGGCCAAAACATTTATGACACCTTTACCCATGACATCTACTGTGATATCATTTCCTAATTTCACTTCTGATCTTACAGAATCATCAAGACTAGCAAAAAATTCTTTATTATCTGTCATATGATTACTGCATCCACTGTCTAAAAACCAAATATCTTTAGCTTTTTCTTGAGTAACATTACAAGTAAGAAACATGCTTCTGGAATTAGAACTAGATTCACTTGTGTAATTTGCATTCTGTTTGTACACATATCCTGGTTTATTTCTGCAGTCACTAGCATAATGACCATATTTCTTGCAATAATAACATTGAACATTAGATTTATCAAACCTTTGAGAACCTTGTTGTGAGTGGTTGTGACCATGTCCTCTGTTGCTGTAGTTTCCTCTACTACCGTAGTTTAGTTTTTTGATTGATTACATCTCCCAATCACAATGCTTTTCAAAGCAGTATTTGGTTTTTCACTTATAGAAATCACAAAGACAAAATTAATTGTTGTATGATGATTTAGCATCTGAATGTAAAATCAAATCAAGGACAACACCATGTGAGTATACCATAAAGTCTCCAACTGAGAATATGGAACGAGTAATCTGTAAAATGAAACTTTTGGGTAAATTTGGTGTGGCTCTTCTTTACCCTGATCTGTTTGGACTATTATTTTGTCAAATTCGTCATATACTTAAAGTAAATGTGTGTGTTGAGTCTCATTAGTAAGAAGTTAGAATGAGCCATTTGTAATAATATGTCCCATCAAACGAAGCTACCGATCCTCTAAACCAGACTCTGTAAAATTATTGGTTAAATATAATATAAATTTTTACCATAGCAAAAAATGAAAAAGCGAAAAAAATGAATTATGTCGAAATTGGCACTCTAATCCAACCCCATTTTCATGAGAGTAGATGCATGATGTACTTATCACAAACTTTCCATACGGACCAAGTTCTGCATTTTGTATGATTTGATTTCATGATTTTACTTCAAAATTGATTGATCAAATAAATAATACATAAATTTTGATTTTCAATAAAAATAAGTTGAAAAAACATATAAGCACTTGAAAGCATCTTTAATTGGAAGACAAAAAATACAAGAATTCCTAAAGTACTCAAATGTCACCTATATAGTGAAAGAAGACAATAGCCTCTTGATCTGAAATCTTATAGATATATTTTCTAGCTAGTTGACTTTACTAGTTTAAGGAACAGCCAATTCAAACAGGAACACAGCCCCTAAAACCATTGTTGTAGAAAGACCTTAAAATATACCTCTCTACTTAGGCCTATTATAAAACGTAAAGGCCTATTACGATGGGTCATGATTACACATGTGACAGGTACAACAAGGATTTGATGTATTTCACATAAAAGTCTTCCAATTGATGAAACTGGATCATAGGCCACCCCATATGACTAGGAGGCAGTTTTCTACCATTTTTGTAAGTGTAAGCCATTTACATTGACACCAGTGCATGTCTTTTGTTAGAAACTGGAGTTAATTTCTCCACCTCTTGTTCCGCCTCCCTCATGCACATTGTTTGCCCAATCATGCACGCAGTCTGCATGTTTATCTATTTCAATCTTTCTCAGTTAGCATGCACAACTGTGGATTAAACATTAGTTTATCTTTTAGTTCTATTTGTTTTCAATTCTATTTATGTAGCTTGATCGCAGATCTTAAAGGTAGAATAATAAGATTAAAATTTCTTTAGATTGCCATAGCAATCTGGAATCTGAGTTTGCATATATTTTTTATTTCTATTGTTTTATTATTCTACTCACTGTCAAATTGGTATCAGAGCCCAATTTTGTTGGAAAGCAAAGGTTTGTTGGAGAGCATGGGTTTGGTATTAAACTATGTTAGTTTTTTTATTTTCGTTGGAGGAGAAAATCTTTGTCTGAAGCACAGAGAAGCATGGAGAGGGTTGCACTGAGCATTTGGGAGACACAACCTACCATGCATCGCATATTGAGGCTATGCTCGCATTGACCACTGTTGCCTATGCTGCCACACGAGCCCACAAATTAATGTGCAACAATCGTGTAAGTCAAGGCCTCTGATTTGGAAAACCTACTTACATGGGTATTTGTTTTAATTAAATTACTTAAATATGGTACAACCTCAAACAGAGGGGATACAGTCATAAGTTGAAGAGGTAGCAAAATATTTATATTTCCATGAATGCAGTGTTTTAACATTTAGCTTTTTATAAAAAAAATTGAAAAGGGTGGAAGCGGTAGTCTAGTCTGAAGAAAATTAGAGCACAGAAGAGATATCCTTTGTATGGATTCCCTGGCATCAATAAGTCTCCACAACATCTTACAAAGGTTTTGATTCAGATTTTGTAGCTTCTTGGTTTCCCTACAGATCCTCTCACTATCCATCCAAGGTTGGTTTGAGATATGGCTACAATCAACAACATTTCTCAGCTCCAAATTCTCATTTTCAATGGTAAGAATTATAATTTTTGGGAAATTAAAATGAGAACATGGTTTTGCTCATAAGATGTTTGGGATTTGGTAGAAAATAGATTTCTAGAACCACAGGATGAGGCTGCCCATCAGGCATTAAGTCGAGCACAAAAAGAAGAGCTTAAAGAAAACAAGAAAAAGGATGAAAAAGCTCTATTCCTAATCTAATAGGGAATGGATGAATCCATTTTTTCTAGAGTTGCAGTAGCAATGAGATCCAAGTCGGCATGTAAAATCTTAGAGACTACCTATAAAGTTAATACAAAGGTGAAAATAGCTAAATTGCAATCTCTTAGGAGAAATTTTGAAAATTTGCAAATGAATGATTCAGAGTCTATAGACCAGTTTATGGGTCAAGTATTGAATATAGTGAATCAAATTAGATCTAATAGAGAAACAATAATAGATCAGAATATCATAGAAAAAGTACTCAAGAGTTTAGCTAGAAAATTTGATGCAATACTTGTAGCTATTGAGGAAACCAAGGATTTGGAACAGTTATCAGTAGATGAATTAATGGGATCTTTGTTAACACATAAATCTAGAATGAATAGGAATAACAATACTTATTTTGAGAATGCTTTCAAGTCTCAGGTGTCATTTGGCAGAGAAAGAGGAAGAGGAAGGTCAAAATTTAGAGGAACAGACAGAGGCAAAAATGGAAGGAACAATCCAGATCAAGGTGAAAACAATAATCAAAACTACAACAATAGAGGACATGGCAACAATCACTTCTAGCAAAATTTAGAAAGGTTTGATAGATCTAACATTCAATGTTATTACTGCAAAAAATATGGACATTATGCAAGTGAATGTAGAAAGAAACAAGGAGATGTGGACAAACAAAATGCTAATTACACAAATGAATCTAATTCTAATTTTGGAATCTTATTTCCCACTTGTCATGTTGCTCAAGAAAATGCTAGAGATATTTGGTTCTTAGATAGTGGATGCAGTAATCATATGATAGGGAATAAAGAACTGTTTACTAGTCTTGATGATTCCCTAAAATCGAAAGTGAAATTAGGAAATGATAACAAAGTGGTGTAATGGGTAAAAGAGTAATAAATGTTTTGGCAAAAAATGGTGAAATAAGATTTATTCTTGATGTTTATTTTATACCTAGACTAAATCATAATCTTATGAGTGTTGGACAGTTAGTACAGAAAGGTTACAGAGTATCTTTTATGGATAATGTTTGCACAATACTAGACAAATTTTCAAATGACAGGTTGATAGAAAAAGTGGAGATGGCCAAGAATTGGATGTTCCCTCTTTGAATTTAGTGCATCGAAGGAGAAGAGGAAGCCCACTTCAAAACCATGCATCTAGACCAATCATGGCTATGGCATTTAAGGTATGGACATTTACATTTTAGAGGTTTGAATTTGTTACAAAATAAAAATATGGTGAAGGGATTACCACCAATAGAATAGCTAGGAAGTTCATGAGAAAGTTGCATTCTGGCAAAATAGCATAAAGAGAGCTTTCCAGTAGGAGCCTCATATAGAGCAAGGGTAATATTGGAGCTAGTCTAGAGTGATTTATGTGGACCAATGCAAATTCCATCATTTGGAGGTTTTTCTTATTTTCTAACCTTCATTGATGATTTTAGCAGAAAGACTTGGATATATTTTCTCAAAAATAAGTCTGAAGCCTTTGGAAAATTTAAAGAATTCAAGGCTATGGTTGAAAAGCAGAGTGTCCTTTACATCAAGGTACTTAGATCAGATAGAGGAGGTGAATATATGTCTAATGAATTGCAAAAATTTTGCAGATATCATGGCATTAAAAGACAACTGACTACAAGGTACACACCACAGCAGAATGGTGTAGCAAAAAAGAGGAATAAAACAATCATTGAAATGGCTAGAAGCATGTTGAAGGCCAAAAAATTGTCAAATGAATATTGGGCAAAAGAAGTAGCATGTGTAGTATATATTCTGAATAGAATCCCAACAAAGAGTGTCAGAGATCGAATTACACAAAAAGCTTGGAGTGGTAAGAAGCATAGTGTACATCATTTCAAAAAAATTGGTTGTATTGTATATTCTCTTATACCATCTAAATTAAGAATAAAACTTGATGATAGAGGAGAGAAATGCATTTTTATTGGCTATAGTTAAGAATCCAAGGCTTATAAGTTGTATAACCCATTTCAAATAAAGTGATTATTAGTAGAGATGTGGAATTTAAGGAAGAAGAATCATGGGATGGAAGCATTGATAAAGCCATCACAATTGGAGCACCAATTCCCCAAAATGAAAAAGAATCTAAAGAATAAAATTTGCAAGGTGATCAGTCCTCTCCACAAGCAAGAATAAGCATTCCAATAAAAACACCTAGGAGCTTAGCACAAGGTGAATCATCTAGTCATGCATGTCATCCTACACCCAATTCACAAGTAAGTGATGAATCAGATCCAACTCTTGTCACGTTAAGATCATTATTTAAAGGTAAGAAAATGAGAAACTTGAATGAGATTTATAAACAAGAAGAAGAGAAGTTAGATTTATGTTCAAATTTTGCCCTGTTCTCTCATGATCCTATGTATTATGAAGAAGCAATTAATGAGGAACATTGGATAAAAGCAATGGATGAAGAGATGAATGCCATTGAGAGAAATCAAACTTGGGATCTAATTAATCTACCTGAAGGTAAGGATTACATAGGAGTCAAATAAGTTTATAAGATCAAATTTGATGCAGAAAGAAATGTTGAAAAACACAAGGCAAGGTTAGTAGCAAAAGGTTTTGCACAAGAACATGGAATTGATTATAATGAAACATTTTCTCTAGTTGCTAGACTTGATACTATTATAATGGTTTTAGCAATAGCTACATAAAATAATTAGAAAGTATATCAAATGGATGTCAAATCAGTTTTTTTGAATGGTTTTCTAGATGAAGTGTATGTGAAACAACCACTAGGTTATGAAGTGCATGGACATGAAGAAAAAGCCTATAGATTGAAGAAGGCCCTCTATGGTCTCAAACAATCACCAAGAGCATGGTATATCAGGATTGATTCATACATGACAAATAATGGATTCAGTAGAAGTAATAGTAAGCCTACATAATACACAAAAATCAACAAAGAAGGTCAGATTTTGATTGTGTGTTTGTATGTTGATGATTTGATTTTCACTAGAAATTTGTCTATAGACACATTTAAATTAACAATGAAGAAAGAATTTGAAATAATAGATTTGGGATTAATGAAGTATTTTTTTGGGCATAGAAGTTGTACAATTAGAGAAGGGAATTTTTATTTGTCAAACTAAATATGCAAAGGATGTGTTAGGGAGGTTTAAGATGTTGAATTGTAAATCAACACCTCCACCAATTGCTACAAGGACAAAAATTAGCAAAGAACACAAAGGGTTTAATGTTGATTC
Organism: Torreya grandis; assembly: GCA_037957365.1. Lineage (NCBI taxonomy): Eukaryota > Viridiplantae > Streptophyta > Pinopsida > Cupressales > Taxaceae > Torreya > Torreya grandis. The sequence continues at coordinate 4,105,880 of JARHVA010000602.1, forward strand.
TACAACATTCAAAAGACTAATTGGTAGTTTGATGTATCTTCTAGCTACAAGACTAGATATCATGTATGGGGTCAGTTTAATCTCTAGATTCATGGAGTCACCAAAAGACTCACATTGACAAGTTGGAAAGAGAATATTGAGATATGTGGTAGGAACAACAAAATATGGAATTTTATATTCCACAACTAATAATTTTGGTTTGATTGGTTATACTGATAGTGATTTTGTAGGTAGCATTGATGACAAGAAGAGTACTTCTGGACATGCATTTTTTTTTGGAATAGGTGTGGTCACATGGGCATCCAAAAAGCAACCTATAGTGACACTTTCATCAGTTGAAGTAGAATATATAGTAGCCACATCAGCAGCATGTCAAGCAACTTAGATGAGAAGAGTATTGACAAATTTATTACAAGCACAGAAGGACTCAACACCAATCTTTTGTGACAACAAATCAACAATTGCATTATCAAAAAATCATGTTTTTCACAAGAGGAGCAAGCACATTGATACAATATTTTATTTTATCAGAGAGTTAGTGAAAAATGGAGAAATTCATTTGAATTTTTGTAGATCTAAAGACCAATTGGTAGATATATTCACAAAGGCATTAGCAAATGAGACTTTTGATTATCGAAAACAAAAGTTAGGCATTGTAAATGTTGAAGTAGTTAGTGGTAGAGATTAAGGGGGAGTGTTATAAATTGGAGTTAATTTCTCCACCTCTTGTTCTGCCTCCCTCATGCATGTTGTTTGCCCCATCATGCATGCATTCTGCGTGTTTATCTATTTCAGTCTTTCTCAGTTAGCATGCACAACTGTGGATTAAACATTAGTTTATCTTTTAGTTCTATTTTTTTTCAATTCTATTTATGTAGCTTGATTGTAAATCTTAAAGGTAGAATAATAAGATTAAAACTTCTTTAGATTGTCATAGCAATCTGGAATCTGAGTTTGCATATACTTTTTATTTTTGTTGTTTTATTATTCTGCTCACTGTCATCTTTTCCATCTCAATGGCATGTTTTTCATCTTCACCCCAATCCGTACCTTTGTAATACAAGGTGTATAGTATGAACTGAACTCCTCCCAGGTAAGCTCACATTATTTTTTGAAGATGCATGCAAACATTATACACAATAAAATGAACCACATATTACAAGGCATGTTGCATAACAGCCACAACTCATAGTTTAGGATCGTCTTGATACAAACCCCTTCCCACTAAAAAAAATCATCACAAGGTAGAAACCCTAATTGATTCATGTAACACAAGAAAAAAAATTCAAACTGCTCTCGTACAAAAATGTATGGCAAAATTAAAGCAATGGTTGTTAGAGAACAATGTTAGTGCCTAGAGGATAAATCACATAGATTAACTGGATCAAAAACTGCCAAACCCCATTACCCCAAATTCAAAAATTAAAAACCCAAAAACATGTTTCTAATTTCAGATAAAGGCATATTTAAAAATTCCTACACCAAACAATAGTCAGTCATGAATCCTCTTATGAAAAACAATGATAAAAACAAATTCCTACACTTAACAAAAAATTTCAGCCTATAAATGCAAATAAACTAACACACATTATCAACATACATACCATAAATGACATTAATGAATTATGCCAAGGGCAAAAATGTCAGAATCAAGAGAGCATGCAAAAAACAAGAACTAAAACAAATAAACAAGAACTGAACCAATTGCTACAGCAATTTCTTAAAAGAAAGAGATTCTATTGATCTTCAATTTTTCTTGCTTACAATGTGCACCCAAAGTGTCTTTAAATATAATTGAATACAAATAATAATTAGAAAAACAAACTCAAGACTAATTTTAGTCTTTACATGCAAAATAACTCTCTAACAAATTCTCTAATAGTTTAACTAATTGTTTGTTAACTAACTGAATGCTCAACTAACTGATTGCTCAACTGTAGCTAACTGCTTACATACATGAGTGGAGAGATTAAACTGTAGTTCAACTTGACTTTCTAACACTCCCCCTTAATTTCTACCACTTACAATTTTAGCATTTACTATGCCTATATTTTGTCTTAAAAAATCAAAGGTCTCTTTTGGCAATGCCTTTTTAAATATATCTGCTAATTGATCTTCAGATCTGCAGAAGTCTAGATGGATTTTTACATTATTCATTAACTCTCTGATAAAGTGAAATCTTGTATCAATGTGCTTGCTCCTCTTGTGAAACACATGATTTTTTGATAATGCAATTGCTGATTTGTTATCACAGAAGATTGGTGTTGACTCCCTCTGTGCTTGTAATAAATCTTTCAATATTCTTTTCATCCATGTTGCTTGACATGTTGTTGATGTGGCTACAACATACTCTACTTCAGCTTATGAAAGTGTCACTATAGGTTGCTTTTTGGATGCCCATGTGACAACACCTATTCCTAAAAGAAAGGCATATCTAGAAGTACTCTTCCTATCATTAACACTACCTGCAAAATCACTATCTATAAAACCAATCAAACTAAAATCGTTAGTTGTGGAATATAAAATTCCATATTCTATAGTTCCTGCCACATATTTCAATATCCTTTTTTCAACTTGCCAATGTGAGTCTTTTGGTGACTCCATGAATCTTGAGATTAAACTAACCCCATAACTGATATCTGGGCTAGTAGCTGTAAGATACTTCAAACTACCAACTAGCCTTTTGAATGTTGTAGAATCAACATTAGACCCTTGGTCTTCTTTGCTAATTTTAGTCCCTATAGCAACTGGTGTAGGTGTTGGTTTACAATTTAGCATCCTAAATCTCTTTAACACATCCTTTGCATATTTAGTTTGACAGATAAAAATTCCTTCCTCTGATTGTACAACTTCTATTCCCAAAAAATACTTCATTAATCTCAAATATATCATTTCAAATTCTTTCTTCATTGATGATTTAAAAGTGTCTACAGACAAATTTCTAGTAAAAATCAAATCATCAACATATAAACACACAATTAAAATATGACCTTCTATGTTGATTGTTGTGTACAAAGTAGGCTCACTATCGCTTTTGTTGAATCAATTGTTTATCATATAAGAATAAATCCTACTGTACCATGCTCTTGGTGCTTGCTTGAGATCATAAAGAGCCTTCTTCAATCTGTAAACTTTTTTTTCATGTCCTTGTACTTCATAACCTATGGGTTGTTTCACATACACTTCATCTAGGAAACCATTCAAGAACGCTGATTTTACATCTATTTAATATACATACCAATTATTTTGAGCAGCTATGGATAAAACCATTCTAATAGTATCCAATCTAGCAAATGGAGCAAATGTTCCATTATAATCAACTCCATGTTCTTGTGCAAAACCTTCTGCTACTAACCTTGTCTTGTTCTTTTCAACATTTCTATCTGCATCAAATTTAGTCTTATATACCCATTTGACTCCAATGCAATCCTTACCTTCAGGTAAAATAGTTAGATCCCATGTTTTATTTCTTTCAACAGCATTCAACTCTTCATCCATTACTTTTAGCCAATGTTCCTCATTAACTGCTTATTCATAATACATAGGATCATGAGTGAAAAGAGTAAAATTTGAAACCAAATCTAATTTCTCTTCTTCTTGACTATAAATCTCATTCAAATTTCTCATTTTCTTACCTTTCAATCTTGCTCTTAAAGTAGTAAGAGTTGGATCTAATTCATCACTTACTTGTGAATTTAGAGTAGGGTGACATGCATGACTAGATGATTCACCTTGTTCAAACCTTCTAGGTGTCCTTATTGGAATGCTTGTTCCTATTTGTGGAGAGGATTGTCCACCTTGCAAATTCTATTCTTCAGAAACTTCTTCATCTTGTGGAATTGGTGCTCTAATTGTGATGGTGCTACCATCCCATGCTTCTGTTTCTTTAAATTCAACATATCTGCTTATAAGCACTTGCTTTGAAATAGAGTTATACAGCTTATAAGCCTTTGAATCTTCACTATAGCCAATAAAAATGCATTTCTCACCTCTATCATCAAGTTTCTTTCTCAATTTAGATGGTATAATAGAATATGCAACACAACCAAAATTTTTGAAATGATATACACTATATTTCTTACCACTCCACGCTTCTTGTGGAACTCGATCTCTAACTCTCTTTGTTGGGCTTCTATTCAGAATATACACTGCACATGCTACTGCTTCTACCCAATATTCATTTGACAAGTGTTTGGCTTTCAACATGCTTCTTGCCATTTCCATGATTGTTCTGTTCTTTCTTTCTGCTACACCATTCTACTGTGGTGTGTACCTTGTAGTCAATTGTCTTTTGATTCCATAATATCTGCAAAAATATTGAAATTAATTAGACATATATTCACATCCTCTATATAATCTGAGTACCTTGATATAATGGCCACTCTGCTTTTCAACCATTGCCTTGAATTCTTTAAACTTTCCAAAGGCTTCAAACTTATTTTTGAGAAAGTAGATCCAAGTCTTTCTGCTAAAGTCATCAATGAAGGATAGAAAATAAGTACTACCTCCAAATGATGGAGTTTGCATTGGTCCACATAAATCACTATGGACTAACTCCAATATTACCTTAGCTCTATATGAGCCTCCTACTGGAAAGCTCTCTCTGTGTTGTTTTGCCAGAATACAATTGTCACATGAACTTTTTGGCTATTTTATTGGTGGTAAACCCTTCACCATATTTTTCTTCTATAACAAATTTAAACCACCAAAATGTAAATGTCCATACCTTAAGTGCCATAACCATGATTGGTCTAGCTATATGGATTTGAAGTGTGCTTCCTCTTCTCTTTGGATGCACTGAATATGAAGAGGGAACATGTGATTCTTGGTCATCTCCACTTTTCCTATCAACCTGTCACTTGGACACTTGTCCAATATTGTGCAAACATTATCCATAAAAGATATTATGTAACCTTTCTATACTAACTGATCAACACTCAAAAGATTATGTTTTAGTCTATGTACAAAATAAACATCAGGTATAAACATTGATGACACCTTTACCCATGACATCTACTGTGATATCATTTCCTAATTTCACTTTTGATCTTACAGAATCATCAAGACTAGCAAAAAATTCTTTATTTCCTATCATATGATTATTGCATCCATTGTCTAAAAACCAAATATCACTAGCTTTTTCTTGAGTAACATTACAAGTAAGAAATAAGCTTCTAGGATTAGAACTAGATTCACCTATGTAATTAACATTCTGCTTGTACACATATCCTTGTTTATTTCTGTAGTCACTTGCATAATGACTATATTTCTTGCAGTAATAACATTGAACATTAGATTTATCAAACCTCTGTGAACCTTGTTGGAAGTGATTGTTGCCATGTCCTCTACTACTATAGTTTTGATTACTATTTTCACCTTCATCTGGATTGTTCCTTCCATATCTGCGTCTGCCTCTTCCTCTGAAGCTTGACCTAGCTCTTCCTCTACCAACTGATACCTGTGACTTGAAGGCATTCTCAAGAGAAGTATTATTCCTATTCACTCTGGATTCATGTGTTAACAAAGAACCCATTAATTCATCTACAGATAACTGTTCCAAATCCTTGATTTCCTCAATAGCTACAACTATTGCATCAAATTTACTGGGTAAACACCTGAGTATCTTCTCTATGATCTTCTGATCCATCATAGTTTCTCCATTAGATCTAATTTGATTCACTATATTCAAAACTTGACCCATAAACTAGCCTATTGAATCTGAATCATTCATTTGCAAATTTTCAAAGCTTCTCCTAAGAGATTGCAATTTAGCAATTTTTACCTTTGTATTACCTCTATAGGTAGTCTCCAAGATTTTCCATGCCTCTCTGGATCTCATTGTTGCTGCAACTTTGAAAAATATAGATTCATCCAATGCCTATTGGATGAGAAATAATGCTTTTGCATCTTTCTTCTTATTCTCTTTAAGCTCGTCCTTTTGTGCTCGATTTAATGCCAGAAGAGTTGCCTCATCCTACAGTTCTACAAAACCACTCTCTACAAGATCCCATACATCTTGTGAGCAAAATAAAGTTTTCATCTTAATTACCCAAAAATCGTAATTCTTACCATTGAAAATGGGAATTTGAGGCTGCGAAATATTGTTATTCATTGTCATTTCTCACGCTGAAATGACTTTCTAGTTTATGTTTCTGAAACACAATCACTGACGATGGTTAAACTACCGAGGTCGGTCAGCTGATAGTGCCGACGTTGGCTCTATTGCTAATGTTTGTCTTGGAGTTGCCTGATGTCGGTTAACTCTGTCGATGTCGGTCTCTGTGCTGCCTGCTGGCAATTCCTGAGCCTGACTGCTTTGCTCTCCTTTCTTCTTGTCGCCTCGCTGTTGGTTGCTTTCCTAACCAGGCTCTGATACCAATTTGTCAGAATCAGGAGACCATGCAAAAAACAAGAACTGAAACAAATAAACAAGAACTGAACCAATTGCTACAGCAATTTTTTGAAAGAAAGAGATTCTATTGATCTTCAATTTTTCTTGCTTACAATGTGCGCCCAAAGCATCTTTAAATAGAATTGAATACAAACAATAATTAGAAAAACACACTCAAGACTAATTTTAGTCTTTACATGCAAACTAACTCTCTAACAGATTAACTAACTATTTGTTAACTGACTGAATGCTCAACTAACTGATCGCTCAATTGCAGCTAACTGCTTGCATGCATGAGGAGTGGAGAAATTAAACACCATTTCAACTTGACTTTCTAACAAAAAACCCTAAAATTTTTTGCTTACAGTCAAAATTACAAAGCGATTCAGTGGCAATTTTATTTTTGAGAAAAAAGTGAAAGGAGTTTTATTCAAAGCGACAAGAAAATAAACGAAGTTGTAGAATTAATTATCTATATATTTCAATTCTGCCATGGATTTCCTGCTCATGTGGCCACTGAAATGTCAGCTAAATTTTCTGTTTTTCTCATGGATATTAACCCAAAAAAAATTAAAAGGAAAATCAAAATTAGAAAGGCCCCCAAAATTAGCAACAAGAAAATAAAATTCAGAAAACAAAATTATAACCCTAAAGTTGAAAAGAAAATCAGAAACGAAAATTGTAACGCTAAAATTGAAAAATATGGTCGCTTACATAGGAGTTAGAAACATAAAAAATGAAATCATATTCCCTGCATCCATTGCCAGCCTTGTAAAATGTATCAAGCTTCTACAAACATTTGAAAGTAAATTAGGAAAATCCACAGATGGTTCATTAACACAGTTCAGAAAGAAATCCCTTTAAAATGTATTGTATTGAATGCAAGTTCAGAATCTAATGTTTTGAGATTTATTAGATATTGACAACAACCGTAAATATTGGTGTTGAAGCATATAAAACATTTAGGTCTGGTTCTAAAAAAATCATAAATATTCGCATTAAAAACAATTAACTCTGCGGTTCAGTGCCTCAAATGATGTGAGGCGACCCATAACATACCCAAAAAATTCGACTAATCAAAGCACACGAAAAATATTATTTTATGTAATTTATTACAGAACTTACGATTTTTATTTGTAAAAGTCTTACACAATTTTCAACACACAAATCAATACCATTTTATTGGCCAACAAAGGAAAGATTATTTCCAAATTAGATCAAATGATGCCAATAGTGATCCCTTAAGGACTAATAAGGAATATGACTAACCCCATATGGCGATGAAAGAGACTGTAAGAAATCTTTAACCTAAACATTGGCATGATATTTTCCATTTCTTCTAACCAGAAAGTGCTCTTCAAGTACCATAACTTCAGCGATTACAGTTGAAAATAAAAGACGTTTATCACTTACAAGAATATAATGATAATATTGGAATGTGTGGAAACGGTTCATCTGGTAGCCCTTAAATACAATGGCAGAAAAGAAAAATCTAATATCGTGGCTTCATTTTTTTTAAGTAAATTCCTGATAGCATGCATTGAAGGCCTACCATTAGTCCAAATGGAAAAATTGACCAACTGAATAACGCAACGCTCCAAATCACCCGCACCAAAAAATTCTAGCTAATGCCATTCAAATTTTACATCGCCCTCGCTACCCCATTAAAAACCAAGTGGAGTGTTCTGACCATGTCGAGTGTTTAAAAATGGATACTAATCATGATAAAGTCTTTAAAAAAAATCCAAATGCAAAAGTCTTAAAAAAAAAGTATTCAAATGAAAAAGACTTGAACGACCTTTAATTAAGTGGATTGTTTTCTATCGGTTTGGATATATATTAGCTATTGGTCTTAGACGGGCAAGTTACGTCAGAAGAAATGTATATGTAATTTTTGTGATTTTTTATAATAAGTGGTTTTTTTTTATTTTTTATTTTTTTAAGAGTATATTTAACTTTTAAGTGTATGATGTGGGAATGCCTTACTATATGATAATTGAACCTACCAACTTTCCTTGCCACTTAGTAATGACTTTTTCTCTTCACTGACAGCTCTTTTACCATGGCATTTATATTGTATCACGAGCAATGCCCTCTTATACAACTATGTGGCATGCACTTTACAAAAATGTAAACGTCAGAGTTCACTTCAACCACAATGAAAGCAATAAGATCAAATCCGTAACCTCAATGTATTTCCTCCACATCAACATCATTGCATTGTTGATTCAATCCACAAATCAGACATCGATTCTTTTTCTAATCAAATAGAAAATAATCAATAAAATATGCCACCACCCTACAAGCTACAAACCCCTTTGTAATGGGTGAACGGTATGTAAATCCAATAGTTACCCTGAAGTCAGGGCATATGTATGATATGAGTCATTAGGTGTATGATATCACATAAAATACCATGTCATTATCGTCATCATCATTGCCTATCTCACTTTGAAATCTTTCACCAATTGCAAGTTTTGTATGGCTTTTCCATAATTTATGTAGGTGTCAATATATTGGCAACATAGACAAACATAAGTTACAATATAGACTTTGGAACCTAAATGTTTTGTCTCCATATCATTGGCATTGCAATGCTTATTTGAGTTGCACATTGGACATGGAACCTTATCGTAATCACCATGTCAGTTGTGTACCCCTTTCTGATAGATTCAAGTCATGTAAATCCAACAACTTCTTTAAATACATATAATTTTTTAAATTCCTAAACATCAACTCAAATCCCAATGGACATAAATGCAATCTATCATGAATTATTGATGACACATTTTACATGAAGGTTTAGAGTGTTTACAACTTCAATATTGATATTGATTGTATGTACCCATGTCCACTTCAATTTTTATCCAAATCTCAAACTCAAAATTTGAAATTACTCTTAGTTGCATCTAATTTTTTCAATGCCATTGTAATGAAAATAATTTCTCCATTGCAATCACTAAGACAAAACCCAATCACCCATAGTTGGCCTGACCCCAACATGATGGCCTCTTTAACTAGCCAGTAGAGATCAAAACCAAGAGAGTTGTGGTTTTGACATACAGATTGGACAAAGATGCTACCTCTTTCTATATATAATATATAAATATTATATTATATAATATAAATATAGTTTTAAATTTTCAAACATTGAGGTTGGGAAGGTGAACCATACATCTTTGTATTGAGAAACATAATGGCCCCATAGAAATAGATTAACTTATTTTGACATCCAAATACAATCTTACATATTACCAAAATATTGAAATATTTCAAGTTAAGTTGTTAATTTACACCTGTTTCCTTTATAAAAATACCTCTTACCTATATATACCTATATATATATATATATATATATATATATATATATATATATATATATATATATATATATATATATATATATATATATATATATAATTGATTTTTTTAATAAACCTAGTTGTTGAAAATAGTTAATTAGATAGTCGTGAACGTAGATAAATGGAAATTGTACGATGAATTCATTGACATATCAACCCTTGCAATTTCACAGAGCATACTTGATATAATAGATGGATGTAATTTGTGAGAAAGACAAGTAGCTGCAACACCTTCTAGGTTTTTTATTCCACCCCATCAATGATAAGTGATACATCTATTTATAATTTCGTAATGGTGTAAAGAGATGAAATTCAAAATTTTAAAAGTAGGATATGTATACATACTTTTGTGTAATGCGAACAAGTACATATAGTGAAATTGTAAAAATAATTATTAAGATAAGATTTTTTTTGAAAAATAATATGTTTGTCATCAGTATTGTATCAAAACATATGAATTTTATAGTTCTTGGATAAGTAAATAATTTTATTTATTTATTTATTTATTATACTATTGGAATGCTTCACATCATATTAAAAAATGGAATAATTAAAACAAGCAGAAGGTTTCAGAGTAAGGAAATCAAACACATCACGGCTCAAACTATTTGTTGGAGGAACACAACACCTCTGAAACAAAAATCATATGGTCAAGGTATAGCCCACGATATTTCAAAAAATAGAGATCAAATATTTAAGCACATATTGCCACCCTAAGAGGCCAAGGTGAAGGATCATCCTTGGGAAGCACTGCACAAGCAGGTTGCTCTACCTCAAGAATCTCTAGAGTAGTACAAACATCAAGGAGTTCATCATGAATAGTTAAATATCATCCATCAGTCCAATGTGAAGGAACAAAAATACTATTCAAAGAGCATTGTGAAGGACTGCCATGAGAGTTTCCATGATAACTTTATCCACTCCGCTAGGGGAGGGAGAGGGGATAAATGGCTCCTACTTCTAGTCTAATTTTTACTTCAATGCCTTCTAGGAAGAAGAGGTGGTAGACCATGGGGTAAGCCATTAGGTGGTATCTAATTCATGGTGCAAGGGGCACTCCCCCAATGGTGGAGGAACTCCTGCATGTGGTGGAGGTCCATAACCATCTTTTCCACTTGAACTTGAATTTCTTCTAGACTAAGGAAATAACATTATTTTCATTAATAGAAAATGAAATTTAACAAATCTTATGATTAAATATGACATTTTTTTTGCGTTTCCATTTTCTTATTTTATAATTAAAATTTATAGAATATTTTTAAAAAATTATAATACACCCAATATTTAAAGATTAAATTATTGTAGTTGGAAAAAAATATATTATTGATGCAAACTCACTTCGATCTAGCACTAACTATTTTTTACAATATTTTATATTTTATGTAAAAAAATAAGTTTCTTTTTAATATAACACAAGATTACATTGAAAAATAAAGAAAAGAAACATAAAATTAATGCAAAATAATACACAATGGAAAATGGATAAACCCCCATAAATTATTATTTTATTAAAAATATTTAAAAACCCTTTTTTTTCAAAGAGATGAAGTGTTACCTATGGGGAACCACGTAACCTAATTATTTTTATGGATAGTTTGCTACCACATGTGACACATTGGTTTCGCTTGCATGTTATAATTTTCAAGCATAAAACAAGCAAACCGTGTCTAAAATATTCTTTCCTTCTTTGTTGTTTGTCACACCTATTGTATAACTGTCACATTTGAGGTATAAAATTTTATTCATTTCTAATCATTTTTGTTTCTCACTCGCTCGCTCTCTCTCACACACAAAATATATATATATATATATATATATATATATATATATATATATATATATATATATATATATATAATTTTGTCTTCTATTCATATTTTTTTCAAATGCTATGCGTATTTTATTAAATGTCAATAAATATTTTTATTAATTTATACTTTCAATGTTTATTAATTCATTTTTTTTTGTGTGATAATTTTTTTTATATATCTAATGATAGCTTCATGGTGGTAAGTTTATCTATTAAATAATTGATAAGAAATAATAATGAAAGAGATGGGAAGAAAACATAAATGAAGATAGTAGGTATTGTAGTTGAATTTTGAGAGTGGAAGTAGAGTTTAAAACATGCACAAAATATTTTTGAGAATTGATTATAATTTAACAAAAAAATATATAGACTATTGATTGTGACCAAGTGAAAACTATGGTGTGGCCAATTTTGAAACTGAGCTATAATTTTGATATCTATTTTTTTCAAGTTCTATAAGTTTATATATGGCTTTGCAAGTAAATGATTGGGATACTAGCTATGCTTCAATGTGTGTGTGTGTGTGTGTGTGTGTGTGTGTGTGTATATGGCTTCCCTTTGTACTTTAAGAATTTTCTCCCCAATTTTTCAAGAGAAATAGAATATGAAAGTTATTTTTTCTTAGAAACCTATTGAGGAGTTTAAGTTACATGTCCCACAGACTTGGAATCAAATTTTTATGTAGTTCTACTAATTATGAGTGAATCCCAATTCAAATGAGATAAAATACTTCACCTTCTCTCCCTAGATAATCAAGTATAGTTATATGATTCATAATAAAATTTTCATGGTTCAATATGTGATGTAAAAAAACTTGGAATGTTGTTGATGCAATGTAGGCTCATTGTTTGAATTCATTGGTTGAATATACAGAACCCTTGATAAGTATTGATTAATTTGAGTAAGAGACTTGATTATAATAGATTTAAATGATAGGATACTTTAATGTCATTTAAATTTATATATAATGGATTAGGCTAGCTTTCTATAGATAGGGCTCCCACAAATAATTCACACACAAGTTGACCCTAGAAAATAGTGGCAAGCAACAATCAAGGAACATGGATTCAAGCCAAGGTAGAAAGAAACCACAAAAGGATAAGAGTTGGATTTGGTAGACTGTTGATTATGACCAGAATGGAAAAAAGTCTCAAAGCATATATCAATTTAAAAAGATGATGATTTACTGGGATCCTAGTGTTGACAACTAAAAATATAGATGTGTTTATAAATAAATATAGATAAATTAAGGTTGAGGAGATTCTAATATGGGTGGAATGTTTCTAAAGATAACCAAATGTACACAAATGGACCAAGTGCAGTAAATCATGACAAATACATAATGCAAAATGGTCTTGTACCAAATTTATGTATATATAAAATTTTATTTACTAGTGATATGACCCAATTTCTCATCTACATCCAAAATTTCCTCTATCTCCATCTCTAATTTTATCCTTTAGATTTCTTAGGAGACAATTCCATATGTAATTTACAATTTTTTTTGTAGTTACGTACATACTTGAAATAATGAATACAATGATTTCTTAGATATTTATAAGCATATGGATCAAAGCATAATATGATGTTCCACTAGTTGACCAATATTTTTTAAATGATTAATAAATAAATCTTAAAATTTTGTACAAAAATTATAAAGGTTTTAAAAAAATATGGATTGTATGTGTATTTGTGTATATATAATCTAATAAAAATATATATCTATTCATTTTCAACAAAAATTCATTTATAAATTAATCTTAAAGAATAAAGGCCAAAATAAATTTAATGTCAATCGAAAGTATCCAAAAATAACCAAATGTACAAAAATGGACCATTTATAATAAAACATGACAAAAACATAATAAAAAATGATTTTATAAACAAATTATATCTTCAATATCTACTTTCCTAGTAATGTGACCCAACTTATCATCTACATTCAAACTATCCTCTATCTCCATTAACCTTGATATCAGTAACATATAAATTAGTTAACTATATGTACATACAAAATAAATTAGTTTTTAATTAATCACATTTATAATTTTGTGACACGTGTCATTTTTATTGGTGACTAATCTCGTACTATTTTCATAACACTAGGATGGCCAATCTTGTTGTTCTTAGTATATATTTAATTAACTCATGCCAATAAGAATTCCCAATGAGATCAATTGTAATTTTTGTTAGTTTGTGACCATGATCCACGTCCTTTTTGTTTAATTACACTAATATTTATCCCCACTAACCTTATCATGTGGATTGAATTAAGTTTTTATCTTATTTGGAAATAGATGAATGACATCACTAAGACCCACATGGATTTCATGAGGCCATACACTCTTCCCCTCATACATTATAATCTTACCATAAGGAATTGCATATGTATTATAGAAACTCCACTACTTGGGTAGTCAATTTAATGAATCATTATTGTCACTCTTACCTTAATTTGATAATACAAAGATATGAGAATATATCAAACACATATTCTTAATATTATCATTTGATATATATTATCATCATTAGGTTTATTTCCATTGCTTAGCTCCTATAGATAAAATGAAAGTAAATATTTAATACCTTTTTCCTTCCTTATTATGGCATATTCAAGTTATAATTAAGTTAATATTATTAAGATTCTTTTTTTCATTGTTTATTTATAATGATTCATCTTTTATTTCCACTTGGTCTGTTAATAGTTACCTTGATCAAAAGGTCTCGATTATATGTATCAATAAGTTTTATTTTACACTTAACATTTATTGTTTTTTTTATAATATAGTGAAACTTTGATGATATTATTCCGTAGTATAGAAATGAATATATAGAGGTAACAAATAGTTGTAACCTATGACACTTATGCACATAAACGGTTATTGAACTGAAATACAACTAACCTACCAATCTGACTAACAAATCTAACAAAAAAATGTAATATGAAATAAGTGTATTAACTAATTACACCAACATTCCCCCCTTTAATACATTTTTTTTACAAATATACCCCAAAAATAGATTAATTTTTACCTTGCTAAGAGACTTGATGAGTATATCTGCTATTTATGAATCTATCGGGTAATACTGGAGATAAATAAGTTGGTTCAAAACTTGTTCTTTGATGTAATCACACTGAACCTCAATGTGTTTGGTTCATTCATGAAATACTAGATTCTTCACAAGCTTCAACACACCTTGATTATCGTAGAATAGAATTGGTGGTTGATCTTCAAGAATCTCTATATCAGACAAAATATGATGTATCCATATTGATTCACACACAGCTCCTTGTCTGGCATGATACTCTACCTCCATGGATGAGAGAAAAACTACTGATTGATTTTTATTGATCCATGAAATGGGTCTAGATATGAGATGAAAAATGTATCTTGAATTAGATTTTATGTCATCAACAAATCCAACATAGTCTGAGTCAGTATACCCCTTCAAGAAGCACTGACTATTCTTTGTGTATTCTATACCATACTCAAGTGTGCCTTAGACATATCTCAAAACATGTTTTGCTACAATCCAATGACATTTTTTTGGCTCCTACATATATATAGAAAGATAGCTCACAACAAAACATATATCTGGTTTGGTATAGGTCAAGTAGATGAGACTTTCAACATGTTGTCGGTAGAGAGTTTCATCCACTTGAGGGGGATCCTAGAATCGAGAGAGTTGTAAAGCTTTTTCCATTGATGTTGAAAGAGGTTTATAGTTTGACATTCTATACTTTTTTAAGAGTGTCTTGGTATATTTCATCAAGGAGATAAAGATGCGATTCTATTTTTACCATATCTCCAAGCCAAGACAATAATTTAGTAGCCCCAAATTAGTCATATCAAAGTATTTCTTTAGATCATTCTTTACTGCATCAACAAGATCATCTGAACTACTAGTTATCACAAGATCATCCACATACAAGACAAGAATGACAATATCTATACCAACCTTCTTGATATATAAATTAGAATCAGATGGGCTAAAAATGAAACCATGCTACAATAGGTGATCATCTATTTTTATGTATCATGCCTGAGGTGCTTTTTTAATTCCATAAAGAGACTTAACTAGATGACATGCCTTTTTATGGATGTTTGTCATCGATGAAACCTTCTGGTTGGGTCATGTATACTTCTTTCAAATCACCATTCAGGAAAGCACTCTTGGCATCCATCTGTGGAATTTTCCATCCATATTGTGCTGCTAGTGCACAAACAATTTCGATGGTCTTGATCTTCATAGTGGGTGCAAAGGTATCCTCATAATCAATGCCTTATTGTTGAGCATAAGCATTTACAACAAGTCATACTTTATGTTTATTGATGGATCCATCTGCCTTGTATTTTGTTTTGAAGATCCATTTGTAGCCAATGGATTCTTTCCCTATATGCATATCAACAAGTTCCCATGTCCCATTATTGATGAGAGCATCATATTCTACATCTATAGCTTTCTTCCATTGGGGTTGACTTAAGGCCTCTTGAACTATCTCTAGTTTAGTACTGTCAACTACTAAACTCATGAGTGAAATATTGACTTCATGTCTCACCTATCTTTTTCTTCAAACTCCTAATGATGTGTCTGGATGAGAGCTCAGGTGTGAGTCCTTGATTATGGAATCTAGCCATTTAGGATGTTGTTACAATTTTTGATTCGATGAAGAACTACCCTATAGATTACCAATATCAATGATCAATTCTCCTTCTTACAGCTCACCTTATTCATACTCATCATCTAGTTGTAGGAATAGTCTATGAGAGGTGGTCTGGTTTGTCTCCTTCTATGCCAATGAGTCAAATGATGACTCATCATAGACCACATCATGACTTTCATAAATCTTCTTCATCTCAAGATTCATGAGATAGTATGCTTTGGAGGTAGTGTTATAACCCAAGAAAATACACTGGAGAGTCTTTGGTTCAATCGTCTTCCTCTTCTTATTTGGAATATGCATATAAGAAGTACAACCAAATACTCAAAGATGGGAAATTGATGGTTTAAAACCACTCCATACCTCTTTCAGTGTCTTTTCTAGTAAGATCTTTGTTGGTGCTCTACTGAGAAGATAGATAACCATTTGTACTATTTTTGCCCAAAATTGTGCTATCAAATTTTTAGTGGATAGCATGCAATGAGCCATCTCCATGACTGAGCGATTGCATCACTCTACTATTCCATTCTATTGAGATGTGTAGGGAGCAATCAGGTGCTACTTGATGCCATGTTGCTTTAAAAATTCTAAGAACTCTTTTGATGTGAATTCCCCCCTCGATTTAACCAGAGGAGTTAAAGTTTCTTCTCAAACTATGTAACAACATGTTGATAGGTCTTGAAATGTGCAAGAGCTTGACTCTTCTTTTTAAGAAAGAACACCCAAATCTTATGCGAAAAGTCATCAAAAAACAATTGAAAGTAACTAAATCCTTGATGGGATGTTGGCATGGATTTCCACAAATCAGTATGCACCATATCAAGTCATTCATTGGCATGTGAGTAACTCGGGTCAAACAGAACTTGATGGTGTTTGCCCATAAGACAACCAGAATATATTAACAAAGAATAGGAAAGCAAAGGAATTCCACATACCATTGCCTTAAAACTAAGCTAGAAGAGGGAAACAGTAGATAGATGCCCATAGCGGTATTGCCAAAGTGTAGTGGATTCTACTGTAGAGGTAGTGAGTGTAACTTCATTGCTTAAAACTACATCTAAGGCAAATAACCAATCCTTCATGAAGGCTTTAGCAAGAACTTGACCTTCCTAGGAAATGAGACATGATTTGATGCCTTCCTGGACTAGAAACTATACTTTTATCTTGTGATTCAATAGTTGAATGATAGATAAGAGATTTGTTGTCAAACCAGGGACATAGAGTACCTTTGTGAGAACACGTCTTGTCCTGAGACGAATGGTGACACATCCAATTCCTTCTACAATGTACTCTTTAGCGTCAACAATTCAAACTTGATCTCCAATTGAGTGAGTTGTCAGTGAATCGAAGAGTTCCTTACATCTAGTCATATGATTGCTAGCATCAGATTCTATTAGCCAAACTTTTCTCACTACTATCGAGGTTTGGGAGACTAGTACAAGGTCATCATGGGCTCCATATGATGCTTCTTCTATTGCTTCATCATCTGATGCATTCTCTTCTTGCTTTTGTGCTACTACATGCCTTTTTTGCTTCCATTGTTGAAGACGTCTTTAGATTTCTTTGAATCTTCTTTACTAGAAGAGCCCTCTTGATTAAATTGGCCTTGAGCCAAGGCATTATACCAACAATGATCAGTATCGTGCGTGTGTGTTTTGAAAATATAATACCACCACTTCAGCTTCTCAGTCTTCTGCTATTGTTGATGTTATCATGGCTACTGCTAAGGTCCTTTCTTGAATCTTAGACCCCATTGCTTGGAGATCATGGCTTTGTCCTCAAATTCTTTGTGCATAGACTATATTGCTTCCTCTTATTGAAGCAAATTGACTAGTTCTTTGAATGACACCACTTGCTTCGTAATGTTGAGTGTCGTAATGAATGTGGTAAACTGAGATGGGAGAGCTCTCAGCATGATTGGAACCAATATCTTGTCCTCAATCTTTTCTACAAGTGCAACAAGTTCTGCTCGTAGTTCTACAACCTAGTGTAAGAACTCTTCAACATTTTCGCCTGATTTCATACTAAGTGTATGAAGAAGCGATTGCAAATGCATAATTTTGGTCTGGTTCTTCACCTCATAAATTGTGGACAAAATTTCCCATACCTCCTTCAATGTTTGTGCAGCACAAACATGCGGTTGTACTTCATCAATAATACTGAGAGTTATCAGCATGAGCACTTTCGCATCTAACTTATCAAACTTCTTTTGCTCATCTAGTCCGGTAGGATGAGTCACTGTTCCGGTGATGATGCCCTATAATTCTTCAAATTGAAGAATCGTTTGCATCTTCATCTTTCAAGTGGCAAAATTTGGTCCTTTCAAGAGCTGGGCATCTGACAGTAACAACTTGGGTGCAGACATTTTCTAACAATTTCCTTACTCTACTTTTGCAATGTAATTACAATCAAAATAGTATTTATTGCTTCAAAGTTTCAAAATTTTGTACAAATCAATGCATGTACCTTACAAGAATGTTGCCTTCGCTGTAGAGTTTGCTTTAGCTTCTCATGTTCATATAGAAGATAAAAATTAAAGCTTTTGATCAGACTGTTATCATCTGCAGCTCGTCTTCAGGCTTGGCTTGCTCGACGATCAGATGAAATCTTCTGCTCAGTGGCAATGATCTAGAAAGCTTAACCGTTACAAGGCTTTCATCCTTCGGGTTGCTGGTAACACGTCACACCCTTTAACAATGTCTTGTTGTACACCAATGAAGTGATGTCTGATTGTGGCACCTATATGGCTGCCTGTTTCAATTTCCTTCCTTATCGGCTACTTTAGGCTGTTGAACTTCTACAGCACACGCTTATTTCTCTCCATGCTTCTACTGCGTAAAAATTCACCTGTGACTGCCTTCCCATGTCACTGTTATGCAGGCTTGTGCTTCTACGCTTGCACCTTCGCACCATGCGATCAGGCTTCTTTGCTTGCATCGATGTCACTTCTGGGCTCTGCTGCACAAGTCACCGTATTAGGCTAGTGGTGATCTCCTTCACACAGGTCGTGGCTCTCTATGCAAACTGTCCGCTGTGTCCCAGGCTTGCGCTGTGGTTTTTTCTCCACGCTTGGGCCGTGGCTCTGATACCAGAGTGTAGAATATAATGAAACTTTGATGATATTATTCCGTAGTATAGAAATGAATATATACAAGCAACAAATAGTTGCAACCTGTGACACCTATGCACATAAACGGTTATTGAACCGAAATACAACTAACCTACCAAATTGACTAACAAATCTAACAAAACAATGTAATATGAAATAAGCGTATTAATTAATTACGCCAACATTATTTAGATTCATTTTCCTCATTATTACTTAGATTGAATCAAATTTATATTAAAGACCAACTCCTTTTAATTCCATTTAGTAAGTAGACACAAAATCCAAGCCCTTTGTTAACTCCTGTGATAAATTATTTAAAGTTTCCTTCCAAGTTTGCCTTAATTTTCATAAGTTTTCAATTAAACCTTTTACATTCATCTTTCCTTGGAGTATGCTCATTCCCATGAAAACAACGTTATGTTAATTATTTACTTTAATTTAATTTATGTTTTATATCAACACAACTGTTATATGAGATGAGTCTTCAACTCACCCTTATGATAATTAATATAAATGTATTTAATTTCAATATGTTTCCATTAACATTACTTCTTTCTAATTAATATAACAAATTGATTTGAAATAGATTAATGGAAATTATAATAATTGACTATTAAGTATCTATTTTACAAATATTCATTCAATTCAGATGACAAGTCCACATATACTATTTCAAAATAATGTGCTTATAATGGAAAATTATGTTTCATAGCATGACATAACCCAAACAAATGTTTAGATGGTGATAATCCATTTCCATATCTAATAAATTTGATATTTAGGATAAAAACACACTTATAATCCATAATGCCATTTAAACTCAGTCATTGCTTAAGAAGGTTAAATCATTTATTGATCCAAGATTTCAATATACATAAATATCACAATGTTAAATAATAATCAAACTCAATATCTTCACATAATATTATTACATTTCAATCAGGTACATACATTACTCATCAAAAAAATAATTGTTTTCCCTTACATAAGATTATTAAAATCAATATCAACAATGGTCTTAAGTCCATTTTTCAAAATTTAATAGAATAAATATTTTACTATTTTAATAATCAAATAGTTCAATGCTAGATTACAAGAAAACTCAAGGTTTTATTGTTTTATGCGATAAAATCAACAGTCATCAAATAGTGATTTTAAGCCCACACCAGTGAAATGGGCTGCCATACATACCCCTACTACAACATGGGATCAGGGCTAATATAGTTCTATCAAAAACTAAAATTAAAATAAACGAGAATCTAGTTCTTAAACTTTTTCATGAAGTGCATTGTCAACCTTGATAAGGATACATCAAGAATTTGATCATGCAAGCACTTAATTATTTTCATCAATTTTAATGATTTTTGGACCCAAAAAGATAGGTACAAACCTTTGTACTCTTTATTCAAGTTCAAATACTTAAAATCTATATTGTAGTAGTCAAACATCAAATGTACACTTTATAAAAGGAATTATATTTTATCATTAAAATGCAAGTATATTTTCCATAATTAATCAATGCAAAATGACCAAATTCATGTATTAAAAAAAAGCCAAATTGAATCATCCTCATTTATTTTTAATATTTTTCCTTGCAAATATAGATTAAAAAAATGTAATCCTAATCAAATGATAACATATTTAATGGATTCATAAGTTTGGGCTTAAATAACACATTCATTAAAAAAAATTAAAATCAAAACAACGATTCTACCCTTCCCTTTTAATTGTTTCTATAAAATTAAAAAAATAATAATATAACCCCATTCCCTTAACAATATCTAAGCCTAAATGCATCTGAAATATATATGTTTACACTTGAAAATCATAAATATATTCACACCAAACTAAACAACAAAACCATCACCATTATTCATTTAATAAATCAAATATATGAATTAAAAACTAGATACTAAATCCTCGTCTTTACCACTATTGTAAGTTAACAAAGAATGCAAGTAATAACTCGATCATGATAAAACCCAATACATCAACCATTTTTTTAACCATATTAAAACTAAGGCAAAAATTATACGAAAGTCAAGTCAAACAATGGAAAATAAAAAATTTATCTCTTTCTATTCAAACCCAATTTGTATTATGAGAGTAAAATATACTTTCCTAAAAAAATTAATCTTAAAGGAAACCTAAAGATGATCACACTTCAAATAGTGGTCTTCAAACAAATTCTAGTCACCTAGTTTTGATCCCCACTCCTCCCATAAATACACCAACTGCCTCTTCAAATCACTACCATGGCCCAAAAAGGCCCATGAACATTTATTTTCTTCCACTATTAACTACATCAAAAATTAATTTTAAAAAAAAACGTGTTAAGCTCAGTTAGAGTTCTTAAAAATGTAACTAAATTAGAACCCTCTTGAACATTCCATTTTCCATGTTTTAGATATTAAAGACACTTACTTGTGATTAACATTTTATGTTAACATAAGCCATAATTAATAGTAAGAATCTTAATTTAGTGCTATAAAAACTAATATGTTGATTATAAATGCTTACTTTATACTTTGTGAATCAATTGATTATTGTTATCATGTTTCATATATTTATTTATTGTAATTAATTAATTTAATCATCATTCGAACAATTTAATGTTATACAATTATGACGAATAATTATCATCGTATATTTTAATGATTTTAATTGTTTTACATCTTGTGGATTTGATACCATGTTTTGTTTTTTTGGTTGTAATGTAGGTGTAACACCCTTATATGGACAGAGATTATGATCGGAGAGAAAGAATGTGACCCAGAAATGGGTAGTGAAGAGAGAATTTTTTAGATTAGATTTTTTATCAAGGTAGTGACCATATGTTTTTGGGTAATTATTATGTGCTTGGTATTACTTTTTTCTACTGAATGACAAAATTGTAAAGGATGCATTCAATTTATGGATTATTAATAGTTTTAACCACTGAATAGGACAATGTGTGTACCTATTATCTATATGTATGTCATGTATGCTTTTTGCTTGTGGTTGAGAACAATTTTTATCATCTTCTATTTGTGTCTTACATTATAGGACTTGTTGACAATATGTCATTGTGTTACATACCTAATGGACCTATATGAACTATCTATGTGATTATTTGATTTTGTCATTTTTTAATTTCAACCCATCCATCAATAAATTAGTATCATTGAATGTAAAAATCGCTAAAGGTTAGTACATTCATATGTTTTTATCATTTCATGGTGACTTCCTTCAATCATATTTATCCTAGAGACATTATCCTAGTAGGATTGTCACAGGGTAAAGGGAACCACTACGTGCATAGCTAGCTTAGCCCTATTTGAGCCATTCACTTTTTTAGGTGAAGTTACTTACCTCATTATATAAATAGAATATAGATTATTATATATTTTATTTTATAAATTTACTATGGTTAAAAATAATTTAAGTGGATTTGGATAACTATCAATAACTTATTTTAACATTTATTTTCTTAGTAGCCCACTAGTACATGCCATGGTTTTGTGATAATTTTCTTAGCCAAACTATGTGGTTATGTTTCCCAATATGAATAATATTAGTTATAACCTATAATATTTAAAAAATTTAATCACCTCAAATGGATATGTGTGTATTTATAAAAGTGATATGGATCTCTTAATGTTTACTTCATAAGTGACCGTGATGTCTTGTTAAAGGAAGATAAGTACAAATCTTCTAGTGATTGAAAAATTATCCCTGAAATTGCCTTTTCTTGTTAGTATGATTTTTAGTGTTGGTGATGTTAAATTCAAATAATTATTTTTATCTTGTATTAACTTGTTCAATAAGGCATGCATATCATTTGACATTAATTTTTTTAAATTTATTAAGATTTTCCCACCATGCCTAGTAAATCTCCTTAGTGAATGAACTAATGAGAAGGGATTAATTTTGGTAAAATAGAGAAATTCACATGGCTAAGTTTCCCTCCATTAAATAATAATCAAGCCTATTTATCCAAAAAAAAAAATCATATAAGCTGAATTGAATGGAAGAACAACTATAGAATTTGACTCAAAAATTAGTCTTGCTTATTTTTTAAATAAGTAGGATGCACTGGGAAAAAGAGAGAGGGATATTAAAGTTAAGATTCCAAGCCCTTTTTAGCATCAAGATCAAGTGATGTCTATTTTTTTGGAGTAAATTTAATACTTACGATATATATATATATATATATATATATATATATATATATATATATATGATTGTATTTTACACACATATATACATGTATTATGTGCACACACACACACACACACACACACACACACATCTCTTTTTTCTTTCAAATGTTAAATTTTAAAAAATATGAGCTAGGTATAATATTCGTATGACTATATTTTGTGAATATTTGATGTTTATACGACTATATTTTTAGAATATTTGATGGTTTTATTACTTTATTTTTAAAATATTTGATGTCTACATGACTTTATTTTGATACTATTTAACATTTGAGCACATTCTCCTTTTTTGTGGATTTAATTCCATGATTGAAGGAAGCTCCAACTTTCACTAGTTTAACTATGAAATGAAATATATCTTCCACATATTAAAGGTCATGTTAATTTTCACATAAACCATATAATATATCTTTGAAGTTATGTGCAATTTATGAAAATATCATTGTCATAGATCCAACTATAGCATAAGCTATGAGGATGCTATCAAATGTTCTAGGGTTTAGAATTAATTCTATCAATTATATTTCCATTAACTCTATTAATGTTGAATGTCTTTAAGACATTTATAAGAAACTCATTATGTGTATATGTTGCAACCATGGTGTTCCATGAGATCATATTTATTTAAGGTGTTTTTTAAATAGATGCCTTGTAGATGCTCACATATTTTTCATATGTGTCTTTCAAGGCTATTTCAACTACATACAAAAATTTCCCACTTTCATGCTTTGATGAATTTCCATACTCTATTCTAAATTTGTTATTTTGGTATAGGCTAGGATTATGCTGATAAATATATTATTTCACAATAGTGAAAGTTTTGAACATTTCATTTATGTACGCACATTTATGTATTCACATATATTTCATATATTAAAAAGGGGATTTCTGTCTAATATGAGTATTAGGTGGTTATTTTGAAATATTTTATTAGTAAAGACCTTTGTTTAGTATATGAGATATATAGGTTATCTATAATATTAAATGATAATATAAGTTATACATAGACTCTATTGGAAATATATGTTCATTGTTAAAAATATATGTTTGATATCCATACTAGCTCAATATCCTAAGGGGATTATGTTAAGTGTATTGAACTACTGATGTGTATAGTGTTGTTTCCTAAGAGCTTTTTGTTAGGTTGAAATGTAAAAAAGGCACTTTCTAAAATTACAACATATTTATATCTTGATATAAACCTTGTGGACATAAATTTATTGTGTTGTGTTGAAATCATTGTTATTTTTATCTTGCAATGCTAAAAATCTTACTTTATGCAAAAATCTTATCAAATATACATTCTAGATACATCATTAGTGTAAGGAACTTACATGTGTATCCTCGTTGTGGGTTAAGTTAAATAGATAAAATATCTTATTATTATGTTATGGAAACCAAGACTTACGCTACTCAAGTTTTTCTATTACATGTTAATTAGAAAACCATATCATTCTTATATGTTTGAGGACCTTGTGTGCTTCCAACCACAATCAACAACTAGTTAAATTATTTATCCTTTAAATTCCCTTTGAAGGAAATATTTTTTGTTTTCACTTAAAACCATGTTTATGGTATCTTAGAATCCATAAGGGCATTGGTTGATAATTATAAGTTTTTATGTGTTGTATGAATCTTATAACCTAAAAGCTATTTATAGCTAGTATGTTTATAAGATCTCAAATACTTATAAATGCTAATGAAACCTTTGAGAATTTGAGGAGACACTGAGCTTAAATAGGGTATGGCTTTAAAAATGGTACTTAAAATGATTAATATTATGGTATTTAACTATATGGAATCATGACTATATGTTGGATATAACCTTGTGCATGTGATCTAGACTATATTCTATAATACCTTAGTGCACAAAATGGACCTTAGGTTGGAAACCTATGTATGAAATATAAATTATTTGGTTGTGTAATGAAATTACTTCAACAATTAAGTATAATAGCAGAATTATATCCAAATATGACTAAAATATATCCAAATATATGATAATAGATAAGTCACTTCAAGGGGGAAACCTCCACAAGCTTCAATAAGAGAAGAATTCACAAATATGATGATAAATGATTACCCACTACCTCTTATATATAGTCGATCTAGGCCATGGTTACTCCATAGGCCGACCTACTAATCAAAAGAAAGCATAGATAAATGTAATATAACATCAAAGAAGGATAAGTAAGCCATAAGTCAGCTAATACTATCCTCATACATGTGATAGGTTAAGGCGTAGCATGCCCTTCCCCTTCAAACCAATGTTGTCCTCAACGATGAACAACTTTGGATGTTGTTGCAAAAAATCTTCACCTTCCCAATTGCGTCTTCACTAATCTAGTTTTTCCACTTGATCAAATATTCCCTAATCTCTCTGGTTCTCAACCTCTTAGTACGTGTTTGGAGGATCTTCTCTGGTTCCAAAATGACTCGTCCTTCTTCATCTAGTTCTAGGAGCTCTATCTAGGTGGAAACTTTCTGTCTAGTGACCTTCTTCAAATAGGAAACATGAAATACTGGGTTTATGTGAGATGAATGAGGTAAATCGAGCTTGTAAGCCACACTTCCAATTTTTTGTAGAACCTGATAAGGGCCATAATACTTAGGAGCAAGTTTGTTGTACCTTTTCTATTGCTTCAAGGACATCTGCTTGTAAGGCTACAAATGAACAAATACCTAGTCACCTACCTCAAAATTTTGTTCATTATGGTGTTGATCTACTTGTTGCTTCATCTTATTTTGTGCCAAGGCCAAATTCTCTCTCAAACTAGCCAAAACCTCTTGTTGATGTTGAATGTGCTCTTCCACATCTCGAACCTTAGTGTGCACCTTTAATGAAGAAGTGATGGAAGGTGGATGGTAACCATATAGTGCTAGAAATGGAAACATTTTAGAAGAGGTATGGAAAGATGTGTTATACCACCATTTTGAAAGTGGTAGCCATTTAACCCAATGTTCTTGTTTATTTGATACAAAACAACAGAGATACCCCTCTAAACATTTGTTAACCACTTTAGTTTGTCCATCAGATTGGGGGCGGTAAGATGAGCTATGAACTAGCTGAGTACCCAAATAAGAAAATAGTTCAGTCCAGAAATTACTAGTGAAAATAGGATCATGATCACTTACAATTATTTTTGGGGTTCCATGTAATTTGAGAACTGCTTCCATAAAAATAGCCATTATTGTACTTGCTAAAAATGGGTGTGAGAGAGCACAAAAATGGGAATCATTTGTAAGCCTATCCACAATAACCAAAATAACATTCTTTACCTTCAGAACAAGGCAATCCAGTGATAAAATCCATGGAAAACTCCTCCCACCTTTGACTAGGAATTGCTAACGGTTGTAACAGACTTGGGGTCTTAACTGTTTCACCTTTATTCTATTGGCATATCAAGCATTCTTGCACAAACTTTTGTACATCTCCCTTGAGTCCTTCCCAAAATAATTCTTTCTTAATTCTAAGATAAGTTTTTAAGAACCTTGAGTGTCCCCCAATTGGAGATGCATGTGACTCTGCAAGAATCTTATGCTTAAGCTTTGAATTTTTGCACAATTATAACCTACCCTTATACCATAGGACATTACCTTTCCATTCAAATTTGTCAGAGGATAAATTACCTTGCTAGAGATTTTGAATTAGAACTTGTGTATCCTTGTCTTGCTCCCATTCTAACCTAGCTTCATCCACCCAATTTGCTTGCAATATGGACATTACACAAAGTAATGCTTCTGTGGATGCATCCCGTCTGGATAGTGCATCTGCTACTACATTATCTTTACCCTTCTTGTAGATGATTTAAAAATCATAACCCAACATTTTGGTTACCCATTTTTGTTGTTCTTCAGATGATAATCTTTGCTCCAAAAATTATTTGAGACTATCATGATCTATTTTCACCTTAAAGTGTCTACCCATCAGATAAGGCCTCCATTGTTTAACTGCATGAAGAATAGCCATCATTTCTTTCTCATAGACAGGTTTTTGTAGATTCTTACCTTTGAATTGATGACTTTCAAATGTAATGGGTCTTCCTCCCTACATTAGTACTACCCCTAATCTAGACCCAGAAGCATCACATTCAACAGTGAATGTCTGTGAGAAGTTTGGAGTAGCCAAAACTGGAGTGGTGTACATAGTTACTTTTAGTTTCTCAAATGCTTTGGTGGCATCATCATTCTAATGGAAATCATCCTTCTTTATCAATGTAGTGAGTGGAGCTGCTATGCTGCCATAACCTTTCACAAATCTTCTATAGTAACCTGTTAGTCCAAGGAACCCTCGAAGGTTTTTGAGAGTTTTTGGCATGTGCCATTCCATTATCGCTTTGATCTTCTAGGGATCAACTTTGACACCTTCATGGGAAACAATGTGACCGAGGTAATCTACCTCCTGTTCTCCAAAAGCACATTTAGATGGCTTTGCACAAAATTGGTGCTTCTCCAAAATTATCAACACCTATTTCACATGCTACAGATGTGTTTCCCATGTCTGACTATAAATCAATATGTCATCAAAGAAAACTAGCACAAACTTCCTTAAAAAAAGCCTAAAAGTAGTGTTCATCAAGCTCTGAAAAGTAGATGGTGCATTTGTAAGACCAAAGGGCATTACCAAAAACTCATAATGGCCCTCATGTGTTTTAAAAGTAGTTTTATGAACATCTTCATCCTTGATTCTAATTTGATGGTACCCCAAGTGAAGATTCAATTTTTTGAAATAATTAGCACCATGCAACTCATCAAGTAAATCATTAGTTACTAGAATAGGAAACTTATCTTTGATGGTGTACTTGTTGAGTTCCCTATAATCTGGGCACATCCACCATGTGTCATCCTTCTTCCACACCATGACCACTGGTGATGAATATGCACTTTGGCTATGCTTGATGATCCCTGCCTCTAGCATCTTATGGACCATCTTTTCAATTTCACTTTTTTGTGCATATGGATATCTATATGGTCTGATATTTGGTGGTTGACTACATGGACTTAGTTGAATGGCATGGTCATGTTCTCTTTTTGGTGGTAGTCCTTTTTGCATGGCCCCAAAAATAGATGAGTGGTCATTAAGAATTATCTGTAGATCAAGATGTGTAGATACCTGTGTGGGTTGAGCTTTTATGGAGCATAATCATGCAATAATTCCCTCTGTCCCCTTTTTATCATCTTGGTCATCTGATGTGAACTAATCAATTGTGGAGATTTTGCATGTAATCCACGTAGTTCAATTTTCTTACCTTCAAAATGAAAGCATATGAATAGTTCTTAGAAGTTCATCTCAATGGTACCTAAGGTTGTGAGCCATTGGACTCCCAAAACAATGTCTATGTTACCCATGGGAATAGCAAACATAGGAGAGTTGAGATTGTACCCACCCATTGTGAGCTTAATATTATGGCATTTACCTAAACAATTAATTGTGCCACCATCTGCAATCATGACCTAAAATTCTAGTGCTGGGTAGAGGAAACAATTCAATCAAGTGGCCAACTTATGGTTTATAAAGTTATGTGTGCTCCCTGAATCAATCAACATTGTCACCTTCTGTTTCTTGAGGAAACCCACCACTTTAAGAGTTTGTGGAGTGCTAAAACCTGTAAGTGCATGACAAGAGATTGTAGGTTGGGAATCTTCAGGTACCTCCTCTATATCTTCCTCATCATCATTGGAGGCATCATCTTCTTCTTCATCTTCATTTAGTCCCTCAATGTAGAATAACTTCTTCTCAACACATCTATGTCCTTTACTCCACCTGCTATCACAACTGAAACATAATCCTTTTGCATGCTTCTCTTCAATTTGCTAAGGGGTCAATCTAGTAGGTGGAGGAAATGTTGGTGACGATATGCTACGATCTTTGAAGTGAGTTAATGGCTGCTTCTTGTTGGCTATGAATTTTTCCTTAGATCTACGTGACATGATAATAGAATCAAAAATATTAAGTGGATTAAACATGCATACCTCATGTCGGATGTGGTCCTTGAGTTTACCCAAAAATAGGTCAATCAAGTTTGCTTCAAAAATTGTCTCCACACGTAAGGATAGGTTCTAAAAATAATGAATATAATTCTTGATAGAGCTAGTTTGTCACAATTTTGCTAGTTGGCTAAATTAATTCTTTGTCACACTATTGCCATAGTGTAATTGTAGCTCCTCTGTAAAAACTGACCAGGTGACATTGAGAGTCATCTTTTTCTTTTGAGCACACAACCATCGATACCAAATGAATTGATCAGGTTCAAGATACAAGGATGCCATGGTAACCTTCTATCCACCCAAAATCTGATGTAGGTCAAAAAAAACTCTCCATTTGGTTGATCCAATTGAGTGGATCTTTTCCATCAAATTTGCGCATATCTACCTTTGGTAATAGGTTCCTCTGTGGCCATGGAGTTAGATTTGAAGTAGACTGGTTAGGAGAACCACCCTGGTGGGTTTGTGAAATAAAGTTAGCTTGATTATTTGACTGATTAATGTTTAAATCCGTCATGATATCTCTCAAACTATCTTGTATGGATTGCATATTAGATTGTATGTCTTGCAACTCACTCTGAATGCCTTGCACACTATAGTCAAGCTGGCTCACTTTGTGATATATGTCAGAAAACCCTAGTACAAAGGGTCTAGTACATCCCCCTTCTAACTCCATATCATCCTTGTTAGGAGCTTTACCTATATTTTTAGCACCCTTTCCTCAGCCTCGAGTTTGTGGACCTGCCATAAAAGGGTTTTACGATGTCGACCCTTATTCGCACTTTTGACCCAACCTTGACCAAGCAATTTTGGAATTATGTCAGCCTCAAATCAAAATATACAAAGAAAAAACCATAACCAAATTTTTCTAATCTTTCCAAAAATGTAAATAACTCAAAAAAAATTCTTTGAATTGCGCACTATAGAGCACTTTTATGAAAAACCATAAAATAACAATAACTTTTGTAAAACAGATCCAAACGAGCTGAAATTTTAATGGAAGATTTATTTGATTATTTCACACCTCCAGTAAAAAAAATCATATAAATTAGGAACCTTTTTCATATATCACAAAATTTAAAAATTTAGTGTTTCACCCACAAGATTGCCCAAATCGCAGCTCTGATACCACTTGTAATGAAATTACTTCAATAATTAAGTATAATAGCAGAATTATATCTAAATATGACTAAAATATATCCAAATATATGATAATATATAAGCCACTTCGAGGGGGCAACCTCCACAAGCTTCAATAAGAGCAGAATTCACAAATATGATGATAAATGATTACCCACTACCTCTTCTATATAGTCTATCTAGGCCATGGTTATTCCATAGGCTGACCTACTAATCAAAATAAAGCATAGATAAATGTAATATAACATCAAAGAAGGATAAGTAGGCCATAAGTCAGCTAATACTATCCTCATACATGTGATAGGTTAGGGTCATAGCAGGTTGTAATTTGAGAATACAATGAAAAATTAGTACCTTATGAGAGCCTTTATAAATTATGATAATATTAGCCTAGTATCATATTACTATTTAGTTTCTGTTATAGAATAGTTAGAAAACCTTTTGAGTAATTTTTTGATCCCTTGTATGGTTATCAAAATTAATAATTAATGAAATTAATAAATGTTTTGACCTCTTAAAAATATGACTAGAATACCTATCACACACATGTTTTATGTTAAAATCGTATATATTATATGGTTCGAGATATGTACTACATTTAGTTAGATCGTGTTTGTATTTACAACTTATTAAAGCATGTGTCAATTGTATTGTTGGTCTTTTTGATAGTTCCTTTTGATAATACTTTTTGTAAGTGGTACATGGGACAATTTAAATTATTTTATTACTCGTGTACTATACATGGATAAAAAGACACCATTTTTATTCATCTCACTTTCTCAAACTTGAGCTACATAAAACTTTAAAAGTTTGACTGTGGAAAAACTAATGCTTTGATTTGGAATGATATTAAATATTTGACCTTTATAATATTTATAAAATTTTCAAGATAAACCAATATGGACATTATTTAACTCATATTGGATGTTGAGCACTTGTTTGGTGAAAAAATTGCATAAAGAATGTTGAGATTTTAACCAACTATTAAATCATGTTTTGGGTAGTTGGATCTTTTTTATAATTGAATATTTATTTTTTAAGATTAAATATTAATACAAGATTGTATACTTAGTCAGATGATAAAAATATTGGATTATTGAACCTTCAATAACCCTGGGTCAAAAATTAAGGGATTATGCCCAGGTAGGATTTACCTTTTCTTAGTTGATCTATATTAACTACATCTATGCAAAAAAATATCTTTCCATTAAATGGAAATCATAACATGACACCTTGAAATTTATGTACTTGGATATTTAATACCAATCATAAAATTATTGTGGAAGTTAATCACTTGTTTCATTATGAACACATATTAGAGGATATTTCCTTTGAAATTGTAACCTTTAAGGGTGAATAATCACACATTTGTATGTCTACCTCAATTTGGCATAATGGAAACTTATTTAATTAATAATAAACCTACGTTAATTATTTTCATACCTTTTGGAAGGTGATATTTTATTTATAGCTGGTAAACTCATTGTTAGTAATCCAATACTTTTGGTTATTGAAACACATTTGAAAATTGAAGACTTTGTGGTAAAACTTAGTTTCAGACTTTAGATTATGATCCTTAATATTGGGTTACACCTTGATTTGGTGATACAATTCATGTATGGTATATGTATAACCATATTTTTTAAATTAGTGTTTGGGTTCTCTTTGGACTTGTATGTGCTTAAAGTGATAGCATATTCGTGCACATAAAATGGATTGGTGAGATAGCTGGTCTATGAGATGATTGGATAGCATGAGAAATATTTAATGAACATTGGGATATGATAATTATAATAATGGAATGGGTACTTTCTTATAATTTTCATAGTAATTATGTGTGTAAAGGACAATGTTTTCTTTGGGGTCACCAAAGTTGACCTAATGACTGTAGTTATCAAACATGCCCTAAAACTATAGTTAGAATACATTTAGGGGTCATATTTTTTCTTTCCTAATTCATATGCATGTTAGGAATTTTATATCATTTTAGTTCTAGTTTATTATTATATATTATATTATTATAGCGTATTGTGTGTCATTTAAATGAGTTGTTTTCTCCACATGCATTATCTCTTTGTTTATTTATTCTCTACATCTATTATATTCATGGAATGTTAGGGCCACTCTCAATAGAAGTTAGGTGTGTAGAGGCTCTGAAAGGATATGTATTTTAATAAAAATTAATCTAATTATATTCTCCCTCTTCCATAAATCAATTCAATGTATTTTTCACATGAATATTTTGTAGTTGCATACTACTTTAGTAAGTAATTCTCCATATTAGGTGTAATGTTATTCCCACCATGTTTCATCAAGTGAATGTAATCATTGAATGATACCCATATATTACTTGTATTGGTATATTTATATGATGAAGTTTCCATAATTATGTAAATAAGAAAAAATAATGTATCTTTATTTATTTATACCAAAAAATGAGAATGGAAACTTATGAAAAAAATGAATAATGATGATTTCTCACTTGTAGGATGAATATTAATTTTATATGTAAATGAAAATGAATATTAAGTATTTATTTGAGCAACAATTATTGTACATTACTCATAAAGTGATTTATGTAACATTTCATAATTGAATTTGAATAACAGTAATAAATATTGTACTTTGATGATTTTTAAAATCAATAATAATTTATATACTGATATAGAATTTTATAACTTTTACATAATCATATTTTATTAATAAAATAAGAATATATATATATATATATATATATATATATATAAACTAAAATTTAAAATCAAACAAAACAACAAATGACTTGCTTTATCCAATCATGTTACTAGAGTTGACTATGTAATAGACTCACCTAAGTAAATTTCACCAAAAATGAGACCAATGATCATGAAGGGTGCTTCATTGCATGATTAAGTGAGTTAAAATTTCCACAAGGCTCTTCCAAGGCTATGACATCCATGCCATAATATCATGGATCGAGATTAAAAAAATATTTTACTTTCCAAACCTTAATGACCCAATGGCTTCCCAACTCAGATCGAGTTTTCTCCTAAAACAAATTCACAATGTAACTCAATTTTTTTATCAACTATAACGTTTGTTTGGTCAGATTCATGCCTAAATGTGGTAAATTCCACCTCTCCAATGTATTTTCCATAGTTTTATTTACCACAACTAATGCCTTGGTATGATGTGGCCCATTTTATATAGACTATGGTTTATTTTTGCATATTGGCTTATCCATTTTATTTTATTTTTTGGGTGGCTTAACAGTTCCAATGCCCATGAATTTAAGGCATTAAAATGAACTTGCATTTAAACAAATATTTTTATCCTCGTGTTGTTTCTAAAGGGTTAAAAATCGAAATGAATGAGGTAACAAAAAATGCTCTAACTGAATTCATAGTATGCTATTTTGCAAATGGTTTCAAAGACTCAAACCGATTACCTCGATAAACATTGATAATATGATGACCTCTAGCTATATACATTACCAAAGTTATTTATAATCATTAAACATTAATCATATAAAATAATAATTCAGACTCAGAACTTAATTACAAAAATAAATTAAACTTTGAAATTGATTAATAACAATTTAAAATGTTATTTACTACGCACTACTGGACTAAGCTCAAATTGAATTAAATGCTAAAATCTTGCATGTATCTAACAGCAACAAAAAAATCATTCATAAGAAGGTCCATCTTAGAATGTGGGTGCTAATATATATTTAGGTGCACTCCATTAAGCCAAATTTCTTAATCAATTTCTATATTATGTTGTCCATAATAATTTTCAAGGTATTTAGATGTTATTTTCTTTTCGAGTCACAATTCTTAGCTGATAGTATTGTGAGAGGCTTCAAGAAATAATTGCGTAGAAAATTAATGTCAAATATTTAATCTTCATTAAATTAATATATAACATCAAAATTAATATGATGAATATAGTTAATATAAATTAATTATAAATTAGTTTTTATAGTTATATATATATATATAATGAATATTTATTTCTAAAACATAAAATAAAATCCTCAAAATTTAAAATTAAGGTAGATATAACATTTTTTTAATAAATTTAATTATTATTATGGAATAAAGGAGTGGAATCCCCTAGCAATGAAGATGGAGGTGACAAAGATGGAAATCCAGACATATCTAGGAAGAGTAATGCACGACATGATGGCTTCTCCTCCTAGATCTACAGACTGGCTTTTTTGGTGGGCTCGGGAGATGGAAACTATTCTGTCAAACTAGTCCTGTTGGTAGAGTTAGAATCTGGGAATACCCTGCCATGCGGGTGCATCTCTGCTCCCCATTCTACTGTTTCTTTTTATGATCTTCAAGGTGTCATCAGTCGGTCGAGCAATACAATGTTCTGGTCAGAGCATAGTTTGGAAGTTTTTGATTGGCTTGCGAGGGGTAGAGTTGTTGTTTGGTTGATGTTTTGATGTGGATGGAGGGACTTCTGACTCCACCATTCTCTATTAGCTCTAGTTCACCGGCTTTGGCTTGGACAAAACACTCGAATAATGGTCAAGTTATGCTTTGCCTTAAGCTCGGAAGAAGGTTTAGTTCGAATTGGTCAAATGGTCACTGCAGGAGACCATTGCTTGGAACAGTAAATCTCATCACCTAATGTTTGTTTCCATGATTTGCATGCTTTTTTGGGCAGTGAAATGGAAGTTTTGTGTCTTATGGAGTGTAGTGGTGAGAATGGTCTTCACAACCTCTTTCGGTGGATTTTATTGAATATTTTTTCACAGAGCTATTTTTTGGGAAAGACAGTGCTTGTACTCAGGAGGACTAGCATCTTGACGGAGATTTATGCAAAGATCTTATTATTGTGCTGTTTGGAAAAACTAAAAGGAGGGTGCTCTTGGTTCCCAACACTGGCTCAATGTGGACACTGTGATCCCTTCCTACGAGCTGAAGCATTAGAGACTATATTTTTACTTCTAGCCATAAGGGCCAGTCACATTGATGTTGTGTCTATTGCTTGGATGGGGCCCTTCTTTGTGCTATGGAGTGCACTGAAAAAAATTGACTACTTGTGTATGAACAAAGAGTCGCCGCCACTTACAGACATGTCATGTTTTGGGCCTCTTTTGGAGGCTAGTGATCCGAATATGTATGGAGTATTGATTATGGCTCCGAAGAACAAAAAGCAACACTCGGCTCTAATGGAAGGGAGAAAGATAACCATTATAGTAAGTCTTCTTTTTGTTTATGCTTTACAGATCCGGCCAAGATCTTTAGACTTAGTAGTTTGTTTTAGTTTGTTTAAGTGTGTTGGATTAAGTTACAATTTTTGGAAGTGTTCCCTCGAGACCTGGGCCTCCTTATTAACTATCTTAGGATGGTCCTTGCACGAGTTAATGGTTTTACTAGTTTTGGGATTTCAATGAAAATGATTTAAATTTTGAGTCCTAGGCCTCTTGCTTTTTTAACCATTGTTGGTTTTCAATCCAGTTAAAATTTTAGAATGTTGGGTTTCTTGGAGGGCTTCCTTCTCTGTCCAGGGTGGGTCCGGACACAAGCAAATTCCAGTGTGTTCTACTTTGAGGACCTGTTATAGACCCTCATGTATAGTAGGGTTCTCTTGATTTACTTTTAACAATGCTCTATTTGAATTGGATTCCATAGGGGACCTAGAGAGGTTATTTCACTTGTTTTTGGAGACTTGGGCCTCCAGTTGTGTCCAAGCTGGGTCCTGATCTAGTCAAAATATTATATTGATCATTTGTAACCTTGTTGGTTCTTCTATGCTCTTTGAGATGTGGGCTTCTAGATTTTTTTGTCCAGGTTGGTTATTGATCCAACTAAAATTGACTGGGTGTCACACCAATCAAACACAGTGGTTACTAGGCATTTTAATCTAGGGTGGTTGTTGGACAATCTCAAAACTGGTGGGTCTTATTCTCGGTTAATACAATTTTTTCATGATGATTCTGTTGGGGGTTGGGTCCTCGGGGACCTTAAAGGTTTTCTGGGGATTTGGACCTCTTCCTGTGTCCACGCTAGTTATTGATCTAGCTAAAATTGATTTGTTGGTCCCCTAGGGATCCTAATGGTATCCCAATACCTGGGCCTCTTATAGCTAAGGTTGGTTTCTGATCTAGCCAAAACTAGCTAGTTACCGTACCAGACAAATGTAGTAATGGCTCTTCCTCTGTTGGTTCCCGATCCAATCAAAATCAGATGCTTCTAAGTCTTGGGTTTTTCTCTCTTTGTTTAGGTTGGCTCTCACACTAGTTAATGTCAGGGTTATTTCTTCATTCATGTTGGGCTCCTCTTTGGGACGTTGTAGTCTTTTTTGGCTATTTCATTTGGGTCTTCTTTAAGTTGTATCTACCTTCTTATTGAGCTATTCTTGATGTATCTTTTGACTTCTAGAAGGAAACCTAGACCTTCCATTACATCTAGGACTACTACCCACACCAACTATTAAAAATTGATTTAGTTTTATCTAAACAAATTATTTTTATAATTATAAGATATAATACATAATAAAATATCAATGAAATAGTAATATCTTTTAAATTAAATAAACTAAATTTAATTTGTAAATTTATAATATTTATATTTACCTAATTTTTTATTTTTTTATTTTTATTTCATTGAATTTTTTATTCCTTTAATTTTAGTATTTATTTTCCAATTTTATAAGTGTGTTTTGAATTAATTGGCTCAATGTATAACAAAGAATGTATTTTTCAAATGAATTATTTGAGAAGACAAATAAAATAAAGATTTTTTCTAAATGAACTATTTTAATGTATGATAAACAAATTGGAGATTAATTAGAAAACAATAAAATTGTTTTCAGAGATCTAAAGAGTTATTTTCATAGATATACAAAATCCATTACCAACTTATCCCAAAAAAAATGTTTTAAATAAATTGTTCTAATTAAGTGTGCCCAATTTTAAGTATTTTAAATAAATTATTTCAATGTGTGACAAATATAAAAATATTAACTAGTAAATAACATAATCATTTTTCTTAATGAAATATATTAATTTAATAGAAATAAACAAAAAAATCACAAAAAATATAGGTGGTATGAGAGCACGCCATGTAGTCATATTAAACAAAGTTTAGTAATCAAAAGCAAAAGTATCAAAAACAACTAGGCAAAGACTAGGAACAAGTCACATAATAAAAGATAATTTTAAGCAGCAAGAGTAAGGCTGGGAAGTGATAGATCTGTATCATCTAGACCCCACCCTAAGCTTGAGAAGTCATTACCATCTAGAATAGGCTCCCAGTGAGTATCTTGAGTTATGTCTTTGTCATCATCTTCTTCCTATGTCTGAGTGTGTGAAATGGCCAGAAAAAGCTTGGGGAACTTGTCTAGCATGTCTAATTGACCTCTAGGTGGCACCCCCAAAACATACAGGCACAAAGGGAGAGGAAGAGGAGTTTCCCAGATATCATGCCTAGTAGAGGAAGGAGGTGGTGGCTACCACCCTCGCTAATACCCAAGAGGAGTTATGCACTGGTATGGGGTGTCACTGTGAGAGCAGCACTGAGAACAACAATGATGATGCCTACCATGAGGTGGTAGAGCCACTCTATCTTCTAATCTAGGATCCCTGAGCAGAGATGTTTGAACCCAAACCATTGCATAAGGAGCATCTCTCCAATGAGAAAGGAGATCATGAAGGTATTATCTAAAATCATATAAATTAAAAATTAAAAAAACCTTAGAAAAATATTATGAAATCCAAATATAAATATTAAATTTAAGGTCAAATTTGCATACTATCAATTGTCTAAATACAAGTGTTGCATTACATTCTAGTGGACATTATTGAGTATACATACATAGGTGGAAGAACTACATGTGTTTTTAACCCTCCTCAAATTATTGAAATGAATTCAACACTTAACTAATTAGAAAGGATTTGTTTTGTATTTATTTCACCTATTTTTTAATGTCGATAAAGTGTCGAAAGTGTAACTAGGATTTCAAAGCAAGGAAAACAAAATATAGATACACATATAGGAATGAGGACAAATAAATATCCATAAATCATCTTAAATGTAGGAAAAGTAATCCATAGTATAAAATTAAAAATAAATACATGTGGATAGGTACAACATATATTGGATGGATATATTTTTTTAAGCATTCAAACTTCACAAACAACATCTTGGAATATTCTAAAATTATGTTTCTTGATCTCAGCAGTCATAATGTTTAGATAACCCATTTCCACTGATTGTACATAGAAAATGAGAAAAACACAATAAAATATGAACTAAGTATCTTACCTCGGTAATTTTGATATTTAATAAGTACAATCAATTTCTCTTTTACATTTAGATATATATCTGAATGATATATGTTATACAATTTGAATTTCAATAGTTTTGACTTATTTACATATCATAAATATAAATGAAGTAAAACATTCTAGTGAACTTAAACATTCTTTAGAATGTGTAAAACCCTAGATATTTATCCCTTGGTGTTTCATTATTCCTTTATAGGGTTTCATATTTATCTTACATTAGAATTTGGATATGATTTTTGAATTTTTTATTTGTTTTTACATAATCATAATGGAAAATATAATTGACATGGATACTAAAAAGTGAAATTATTATACTATTATAATATAATAAATTATATTATATAGATCAAAATAAATTATATTAATATCTTAAAATGAATATACACATAATTATTGAATTTCACATGTAATTATAAATAAAATAAAATAAAATTATAAAAAACCCAAATTTTATAAATGAAATGTTGAACTCATCAATAATATTTATTTACATTTTGGAACCACAAATTCTACAATAAATATTCAAACCACTACTCCTACTACTATTCATATATTTGCACCTATGACTATAAATGTAAAACCCACCCATAGTATGAGGGCATCACAACCTAATCCTTACATTTTTATGTTTCTTTCTACCAAAAAATATTTTGTTGCCTTCTATAGTTACTACTCGTGATATCATCGATTATTACATAATATTCTATACCTAATTCTCAAACCCTAATGTAAATCGTTTTTTATCTTCAAGATAAGATTTTAAAATTGAAAAAAGATTCTTCTAGAATAGGTCATTCAACTAATTTTCATGGATTATTTTATACATACATAAATAAGATATAAAATAAAGTCACTCCTTATAATAAAAGTGTAAAGCAAAGATAATCGACAACTCACTTTTTATATATATATATAAATATAAATAATTTCATTTTTACATATTGTTCTCTCTACATGCATAATTTCTATTTTTTATTAGGGTGTTACCTTTAAGTATATTAAATAACAAACACTATTATATGCATGTTTCGAGAAGTGATTTCACTAAATAGCTATAAGGTGAAAGGAGATTCTCAATATCTGTAGTTATTATGTATGCATGCATCTTCTTGTAATGTATTTCATAACTGCTAGAACATGAATGTAATAAAATAAGAGACATTTGATCACAGTCTTTACCCTTTACAAATTCCATTTAAGAGGATTTTCTATGATACATACTTAAATTAAGTATTAACGCCTCTATTACACATATTTAGAGCATAATTCTATTTTCCACGTGTATATATAGGCTTGAGATGTATGTTATACAATATTTAATATACATGGTAATATATATATATATATATATATATATATATAAATAAATAAATAAATATAAAATTGATTATTACACTTTTGGAATATCTTCATCATCCTAGTTTATTTATACATGCTTTAAATTTGAGTTCATGTTTAAATGCATGTTTATTATAAATTATATTAATAGGATGCACATCTTGGGAAATTAAACAAAATTTTTCATAATATTATTTTGTTGTGTCTTTATATATGTATAGACGTATTCAAATTTTTAAATATGTAATTTAAATGTGAATTCAAAGTGATAATAATAAGTTTGATTATCTAAGTTACAATAAGGATTTTGATAATAAATTAAAAAAGGAAGTTTATATGGAATTTTTAAAAAAAAAAGTGTCTTTTTAAGTTTGTAGTTTTTTAAAATTGAAATTATATTATATTTGTTTCTTTTTCTAGCATACAGTTAATATATTAATATAAACACTTAAAATAACATTTATGTAACAATCATCAATGATCACACAATATAACACACATCAATGATTACATATATAACACAAATCAATGATTGCACATAGTTCACATATTAGTGAGATAATAAACATGTCATATAATGCACACCAATCATTACACAATGTAATACATAAACTATCAAACCATGTATCACAAAATAAGATCCAGATACATATAACAAGAAATATTAACCAACACAATCAATCCATGTCATCGTCACATATATCAAAGCACAACTTCCATATAGAATAACACCCTTAAGATTATATGCAAGAACAAGTTATGTGTAAAATATTTAAGTAGATCAATAAAATCAATGTAATATTCATAAAAATATATAACATATAACAGCAAAGTAATATCATCTCAGTATAAGCATGGCCCTAATGTATAAAGGTAATACCTATGTGTAAGGAGTGTCATGCATTTGCATATCAATGTATCTTATCTAACATGTGAGGAGTGTCATGCATTTGTATATCAATGTATCTTATCTAACATATCATGTGTCCCACTCAAATATATTGTGAAAATTATTTTCATAGAAAATAGATGTGTAAAATCTATCATATATGATAAATAACATAAATCAATCATGTAACTAATAAATCATGTCATGCATAGATATAAATTTTTAATTTTTTGAATATTTTAAATTTGTTGATTATTTTTTTCTAATTTTATTATTTAAAATTTTTGAATTGAGATATGCACATAAAAACCAATAATCCATCAATGGGATGCTCACTTGTAGATCTTTAATTAATAGGTGAACATGTCACATTTCATGGGTAACCTGGATTAACATATGTATTTGTATCCAAATTTAAGACATGATCATGTGTTATAATATACCCATGATTTATATCATATCCAACCTAATCATGTATATGTTGTGTACCTACATTAACCATAGTAATGTGTTAATTGTTTGTATGTTTGAAGAATTTGTATACATTCACTATTGAGTAGGAAGAGAAGCTTGTATAACTATTCAAGGATATGATGAATTAGGATGTGCCACCAATCCATAAATCAAATATAGATTTAAATAAAATTAATAGTAAAACTATCAATAAAATATATAAATGACCAAGAGAGTCCAGACTTAGCTAAAAAAAATTATGTATTACTCAATCCTATGTATAGTACTTGAAAATGATTTGAAATGGTTCTATGATTATTTAGCTCAAGAAACAAACTGTCAAAATTTATTAAGATGTTGATAGTGAAGCCAAGATACCTATAGTGACCACCCACTATCTACCATTATTTTCCTTGTGTATTTTCTAGTTTTCTCTACCATAAATTGCTATGTTTACCTATCCAAATGATTTATGTTTCTTGGTCCTCAATCATGAGTGTATATCCTAATTTTGTATTACTTGTCACTAAAACCATAGCTCCCCTTTTGACACTCATTTGACTTGAAATAATGGTATAAAATGTGAGTTGGACACCACAAGTCATTTCCCACTAAATTAACAAACATTTCCTACATTTCAATACTCTCAAGAAGGCTAAAGCTACCAATAGTTCTTTAACCTATGTGTATATATGCTCAATATTATTCCAGTAGAATATTGTGTAACTCTATGGATTTAGACACTTGATAATATAAAAATTTGACCTTAAATTAGTGTTCAAATTTGATTGTTATGATTTTTCCCTTGAGGGGTTTTCTGGATTTAAATACTTTTGGATAATGCATCAAGGGTGTGAAAATAAATCTCTAAAAAAACAAGTTATTTTATATTGAATTTCCTAGTATTAGCCAAGTCAATAAGACCTTATGATTGATATGTATTTATAGATAAATCTATTAATTTCCCCCATAACCAACATATGAAATGTGTGTAAGCTAACTCTTGAGAGAGATTTGAATTTAAAAAATAGTTTTTAAATAGGTCTTGGGACATTGCCAACAAAGTTGTACACTATTGGAAATTGCTAGCATATAATTATTGTTAGCATTATCTAGAAAGGTTAAAATAATGATCTAGAATATGGTTTCAGTCTTTTTATGATTTTATATTTTGCTATCATAGATTAGGGAGATCCTAAGTATGAATGACAAAAATTTGGGAAGGTGAATTTGATAGATAAAAATTGGATAGAAGAAAATGTGATTAATATTCAAATGTGTACGTAGATTTCATGTATTTTAAACATAGGTAAAAGTTGATGTTTCCAAGTCTATTACCAAATTTAAGTGTCTACATGATGCAAGAAGTTAGTAAACTCTTTTTTTTGGAAATTCCTCAAAGTTCTAAGGGTTAATGTCACTTTGGACCTTTTAAGTAGCTCCTAATTATGGTAGTTTAAATCATTAGAATGTGGAAGAAACCATGGACCTCATTCAATGAGTCTAAACATGATCAATAAAAATGTTATAAGAGAGGAAAATTAAAAATCATAACTTTCACTCTAACAATTATAGGAGGCATAGTGACAGGGATCCAAATGTATCCCCTGGGAGATATTTATCTTTAGGCATAGCCTTGACAATTGCTATGAGTATATTTTAGATGGTTATTTAATAATTAAAGAGATATAATGAATTATAATGAGAAATCATGTGTTGAATCTTTCAACTTTGAGGCATCACCTTACTTGGATGGCATCAGCTTTGAAATTTATAAATTGAGTGGGGTCGTCAGCATGAAATAATATTTAATCTATGATCATAATCTAGATAGGAAACTCAAGGGACATATGTTTATTTTTTATTTCATCAATTTGAATTGAGATTTATTTACATTTTTTCATGATCTTACCATCTAAACCACACAATGGGGAATCTTGCTCCATTGAGGGAGGTGGAGGAATGTTCACAACAAAGATGGTTCACATAAGAAAATTGAGGTGTTTGGGAGATGTTTTTGTGGGTTCAAGGAAAGAAATTTTACTATGGATATTATATAGCTTGAAAATGTGGTACCAATTTTTAGATCTTGACTATTTTGATTTAGATTGTGACCTGGGAGGAAAATTCCAAATGTTATTAAATTTGTCCTCGAGAGGGGTTGAGTCTAAATTTTTGTTTTTTTTACACTTTTATGATTTCATTAGACCTATGAATTTTGTTTGGAGATTTAGGAAACTTCATTGGCTCAACTGATGATTTTGGCATAATATTTTCTATGATATTAACATTATCAACCTGACTCATGATATCAAATTAGGGCATATTTTTATTTTCTAATTGCATTTTGGGGATCACTTGACATATTGGATATGCTTAGAATTTTTTTTATTTTTTGTTTTATAAGGAGAATATTTGGGTTGTGTAATTTGAATCAATATATCCTATGATGCATTCTATACCTTGATTTTGGACTAGTTTTTATTTGTTTGTATTCAAAGTTATTGTATTTTGAACATGTTAGTCACTATAGATACCTAAATCTGGTCATAGGTACTTGAAAATGCTAACTCTTGACATATTCTATATTATTTGACTTAAGCCCAAATATATTTCTCTTATTTACCATTCCTCTAAGCCATTTATGTATATAGGGGCTTGAATATTTATTCACCATCGATACTATGTATAAATTTTAAATTAAGTGCTCAAACCTCTATTATATCATTTTTAGAATAATTATAATTCAAGATAACTATCCATGACCTTTCAAGACAAGTCTATGATAGGTGAACAAGGTCATTGTCTTACACTTATCCACCTATAGTGGGCTTATCCCACACCAATTAATGGCTAATTTAAAATTTATGAATTATTTATTTGGGTTTTATCACATGTTTTATAAGTTTGGATAAAGGAGATTATTAAAATAATTTTATATTAAGATAAATAAAATTTCATTCATTATTTCTAGCTTGGCACTATATATTTGAGCGCTTTCAAACTACTTTACATTGAAAAAAACTCTTTTATTCTTCCCAAATTCAAGTTCATTCACAAGGAGTAGTAAAAGCCAAGTCTAAAGCATCTTAAATTAAGTCAATAGATATCATGTTCAAGTATCAAAGCTATATTTCTAGTTGTATACATATAGTCAAGGAGCATAAATGCACAATAAATCTAGGTGGAAGAATTACGTGTGGCTTTATTTCCTCTTCAAATTATCTATATACGTAGGTAGAATCCAATCAACAATGGGATGATTAGGGTC
Source organism: Torreya grandis (assembly GCA_037957365.1). NCBI lineage: Eukaryota > Viridiplantae > Streptophyta > Pinopsida > Cupressales > Taxaceae > Torreya > Torreya grandis. Next base: position 4,150,780 of record JARHVA010000602.1, read on the forward strand.
AATTTAGACCATTAAACTCCCCCTCTTCTTTTTTTGAAGTTTTAAGCTCTCACAAAAACCCCTAGGGTTTCCAAAGCAAAATAATAAAAATAATTATCTCCATGCAACACAAATAGAATCATAATATCTCATCCCAATCAAAAACATAGGCGTAGAAGGTAGAGAATTTTTATTTCCATCACAGTCAATGTGGAAAATCCCGTATTTAAAGGGCATGATCAACATACATTTTTTTCCAAGGAACACGGTCCTATCCAGGAATATTCACAGATTCTTTTATGATCTTTCACTATTATAGTTCTACCTTTTCCTATTTTTCATTGTCAATTATTTGTCACAATCAACTTGAATAAGTATGCATTCAATGGACATGACATACATGTGTTATTATTTAAGGAGTGTAGACTTGTCTAGAAGTAGTATGAGATTCTGCTACTACTAAAGTAAGGTAATAATCATGTCTTATGTTAATTCATGTTATTAGATATCAGAAACAATCAACAAAATTATAGATTTATACTAATTACATTTATTCTAAGTGTTTTAAAAAAATAGTATTTTTTTATATTTAACGAATTTCCAATCAAAATTGTTAATAATTATATATTTGTAGGGTTATGATATTTCTCAAATTTTACATGTATTAAACATTATATTTCTATTATTTTATAAAAAAATAAGGTAAAATATATTAGTCAACCTATATGAGTTCCTTAAATAATCATTTTTTATCATATATTTTAGATAATATTAAGAATACAAAAAAGAACCTACTTAATACACAAACTTTATTAATATATGTATTACATAATCATCTATTTATTATTTTGAGGTCTCTCTTACTTCTATCCCTTGAATTTCCCTTTACATCTATATACATATACTAGTCAGTCTAAGAGAGTTATCAAAGTAGCTTATACCAATATAACATTTATTGCATATCATAATCTTTCTACAAGAATTCCTTTTATATAACAAGAATTTGCTTCTGCGAATTCTTAAATTAGAATATAGGATTCAAGAGTTCCTTTCTGGAAGTATTGATTTAGTTAATGAGATTATATTACATAAACATTTTTGTACTTTTTTTTTTATTGTTTGCTTTTGGAATCATTGTATGAAACTATTTAAAACATAAGGTTTCATACAAACCTTGTGTTTTGTTCCCTATGCTCTCAAAAAATAATGAAACAAACTCTTACAACTTTCTATCATATTTTCGATCATAAAAAGTCCATCCATGAAATTCTTGGTGGTGGAAATGTTTCTGATATTTTACTCAGGAGAAAAAATGGACATTTGAGTCCCTTATATTCATTTCACCTTATTTTCATTATCCATTTTTTTTGCCTAGGAAAAATTTGCAGATCTTCTAAATATACCACTTCCCCCTTTACATGAATTAACATTATCAGAAGAAATGGTAACTACCATAGTTGTTAAAATATCTACCATAATTAATTTTATATTAACAATTGGGATATAGTATTTATCTTGGAAAAGATATCAAACATTTTTTTAAAGTACCCATCAATCTAAGGCTTTTATTTATTATTGGAGGTTGCTTCAACTTTCTAACATTTGCATGTGTCCATCTTGTCCTTTGTCTCACCATCCCTATATTATACAACAAATATGAGGACCATGTGGATAGACATGCAGCAAAGCATATTTTGAATCATTACATAGCCCTAAATGAGAATGTTTTAAGCAAGATTTTTGGCCAATTTTTAAAGCATTATAAACTAGTTGATGAAAAAGTTTACAAATTTTCTAACTAGCTTTCCAAGCATTAAAAGAGATTTAATGGAAAGGTTCAAAGCAAGATTTTAAAAAAACAAATCCCAATAATTTTTGCCTTGTAGGTTTGGGTGGAAAATATCTAAGACCCTAAATTTATTATTAAAATAATTCACCCGTGTAATATAGGTATATTTTTATTACCTACATCTAATTTTTTAAATTCAGTTATGGGCTCATTAATCTTTTCAATGCATGATGAATGTGAAAAGGGTAAAACTAATCATTTTCCTTGAATGTTGGAGTATGAAATTAGGTCTAGATGATTAGATCAAGCATCCTCGAAGAAAAACCCAAGTGTATATTTTTGTTAAATAATATTTGAGATTATATTTTTTTACAATTGCTTGTGATCTTTTAAGATAGGTTTGTGCTAGACGAACAAGGCCATTGTCACATACCTGTCCACCTCAAACAACCTATTCTTATGCCAATTAACAGTGAGTTTCCAAATTATTTATTATCTATTTTGGTTTTCCCATGTGTTTCATAAGGTTGAATAAAAAAATTATAAATATAATTTTTTATAGATATGAATCCAAAGTCATTCATTATTGCTAGTTTGGCATTATATGTTTGAGCACTTTCACGCTATTGCACATTGGTCACACTTAACTTATAATTACAAAATTAAAGATCATTCATAAAGAGTAATAACAAGACAATTCTAAAGTATCTCAATTAAATTAAGGAGTTATCATGGTAGATAATCATGATAACCAGAGTAGATAATTAGTCATGTGGCCCCTCATATTTTGAATAAGAACTCTTATTTGTTTAGGAAAATAGAGTAGATAACCAGTCATATGGCCCCTCATTTTTTGAGTTTGGTGAACTTAAAATAAGATCATCTAGTTTTTAACCTATATTTTTAATAATTTTTTAATGAATATTTTTATTAATTTTATAAGTAAATAGATCTTGAAAACTAATAAAAAATGATAGTCGGCTATGCGGCCCTTCCAACTACCTAAAAAGACTACAACTAGCTTTTTTATTGTATGTGTATAAAATTAGACCTAGTTTATAACCATATTTTTTTTTACATTTGGATCAACAAAAAAAAATATACACAAACATATATAGGCATGTATAACTATGCCATGTAGTGGCCTAAAAAAGATATAGTTAGAAATAAACATAGAGTGAAACCTTAAAATAGTCCAAAAATTATAAAAATCATTTATTTGGAAAGAGGAAAGTGTGTTCATTATCATGGTAAAAATTTTACAAATTTTTTCATTGAAATTCGTTGTATATTTGGCAATACAAGTTGAATTTTTTTGTTTTCTGTAAAACTCTTGGATTTGATTGTGTGTTGATAAGTGCCAACCTTTGGCTCAAGAATCCAACCCATTTCCAACACAAAGGCTTGGTTTTTTAATTCAAATTGAACATAAAATGTACACATAATAATGTGTAGAATTTATAATGTTTACGCATTATAAAACTTATGTGATATGTTTTCATAGCATTAAAAATAAATTTTGACTAATTTTGTGTGTTTATACTTATATCTATTTTTTAATGATATACACTTATTTATACTTAATTAGTTCACATTTAAACTTATTTAGTTCACATTTATAATTTTTATATTTTAGTTTTAAAGTGGAGTGTGTCATGATACACTACCAAAAAAGGACATCATAGATAAATTGATGCAATTTTGGTGAGTTTACACCCATTATCATAATTTCAACTATATAACATGATTTGGGGTTCAAACAGTACCAGTTTCATTATAAAATGAATGAATAAGTCAATTATTTTAATGGTAGATTAAATTATGATTAATTTGAACTCCTTGAACATAACTACATCTATATGATGTGATTTAAGGCTGAAATAGTTTAGATTGAGTGAATCAGTGCAATTAGTGATCTAATTTGAGATAAATTCAACCTTGTGAACCTAATTTTTACTATAAATGATTTAATTTGTCCCTGCCGACTCTAGTTTCATAACAAAATATGACAAATAGTCCAATGGTTAAATCTTAAGGTAATTGGAGCTAATTTGAGCCCCTTCAACCTAAGTGCATTACTATAAAATGTGATTTGGGGATTGATTAACTCCAATTTCATCAAAGAATGAATCAAAAAATCATATGGTTCAATTACATATAAAATTTTCCCATGTATAAAATGTGTTTTTGGGCTCAATAAACTCAAATTCCATCATATAATGAAATAAATAGTTAATTGGTTAAATTGTGGAGGTAATTAAGGTGAATATAAGGCCCTTGAACCTAATTATGACTATACAACATGATTTAAGGCTAAATTGGCTTTGATTTTATCATATATTAAGTCAATTAATCAAATGGTGTAATTAGTGAGATGATTTTAAAATTTTGAGCCATACCAACCTATTTTCAATTGTATATGATGTGATTTGGAGTGAAATTGACTTTAATGTTATTATATAATGAACCAAATAGTTAATTCTTTAAATCAAAGAAGACTTTGAAATTCATTTGATCCCCTTCATCCTAACTACAAGAAAACTAAAGGAACATGGTCTATACTATTTATTCTCTTTTGGCATATCAATTTCAAGGGATCTTAGCCGACAAGGACAAAATGAAAAGAATTTTAAATGTTTATTTTTATGTCATCAACATTAGACAACTGGGAGATCATGTTACAAATCCATAAGGGAAAAAATGAGAAAGGATGATTATTCATTCTTCATTTCATTAGATTTAAAATTGCACAAAATTTTCAGGTAATTTCATGTAAGTGCAATGAATAATTATTCTACAAAATAACCTTGTTGGGTATTTTGGGTTAGTGATTTATATAATCTAATTGTCTAAAATCAATTTTAAATTAGAAAAGAGTGATGGGGTGAAACATTATTATTTCCACATTTAAAGGGCTAGATTGGAAGTGCATTTGATTTTTAAAAATGTTCATGGATTGAAAATGAGTGATGGATTACATAAGCATGTTTCATCATCTTAAATTTAGGCACAATGAAACATTGTCATTATACATGTTTATTATGCATGCAATGGATAATAAGTATTAATGAATGGAAACCTACACTAGTATTATCGAGGGATGAATTGGTCTGACTATCTCACTTCACAAGTGGCATGAAGATGATATTTAGGCAGCATGTTCTCTATTAATTATTTATTTTAGAATAAAGCATTATATTTTTGATGATATAAGAGATTGGTTCAGAGATAACATATTGGGTTTCATTCAAAATTTATGATATATATATATATATATATATATATATATATATATATATATATTGTACAATCAATACACATACCCTATTAGTAAATTTTTATAGCCCTAAACCCTAAACCCTAATGCAATACATAGAGCCCATTTTATCAAAGATGTAAATATGAATGTAATCAGTATAATATGAACCCATTTAACCTAACTATGAGTCTATGATATGATTTGGGGATAAATTAGCCCATATTTTTGAACATATTGATCCACTTAGTCAATTGTTAGAATTAGTGATGCAAGTTCCAAATGAAATTGAACCTTGTGAACCTGGTTTTATCTATATAGGATGGAATTTAGGGGTCAATCAACCCAAATATCATAACAAAATAAATAACATAATTAAGTAACATGGGGCCAATTTTAGCCCTTCAACCTAACTACAAGAGTACGACATGATTTGGGATTAAATTAGGGTTGATTATGTTATGAATTAATGCAATTAGTCAATTAGTGTAATTAGGGATGTGATTTGGAAAAAATTGAGCCATGTGAACTCAATTTATGGGTTGATAATTTATTTTATTAGATGCAATATGTGGTTTAATTGATCATAATTTTATGAAAAATGCAAACAGGAAGGTGATTGGAGCCAATCTAAACCCCTTGAACCTAAATGTGAGTCTACGATGTGATTCAAGGGGCTAAATTAACTCTTTTTTCCCAACATATTTACCCAATTAGTCCATTTTTAAAATTATTAATGTAATTTGGATGAAAATGAACCTTGTGAACCTAATTTTGACTATATAAAGGTAATTTAGGGGTCAATTGACCCCAATATCATAACAAAACAAAGAAAAAAGTCTATAAATTCAAGATATGATCACAAAGACATAATATATATAATGCATATGCATTATAATGTGTACATGTTACTTTATTAGTAGACAACAAATCATCACCCAACATTTATTTTTTGAGACTTCTAACCCCACAGAGATTATCTACATCATTCTATGTTTTCCGTGGTGAAGACAAGAAGAATCAAATTATTCTTTGGGTCCCCCACCATAAAAATTAATAAAACTTTTCTTTACCTAGTCATGGGTGATGAATCACATTCAAATAAGAGGAATAAATTAAAGCACAAAACACCAGAGTAATTAGAAGAATTGAGAGAAAAATAAAAGGTAAGAAAGTAAGCATTTCACTTGAGACAAGGTACAAACATTGTCCCTAATGAGCCAAATGTTGTAGATAATAATAACATTGACAATAATAAATTTAATAATGATGATGAATATTTACCTAGAAGTCCAAATTATGTTTCATGTCCATATTCAAAGTATAAATTTTTTTATTTTGTTGATGATGAATCTATGCATTATGATTTACCCCCTATCAATTAAGATAATTTCATGGAAACGCATAATGATGAAATTAAAAATGAAGAAAATATCCCAAAATTAAATAATGAAACTAACAATGAAGAAACTAGTAGTGAATATAAAAAAAATTGAAACACCCTCTCAACAAATTCCACCATTAAGAACACCTCCAAGGACTGTGCATAGAAAAGGCAAGTACTTAATTAAAGTTGATGAAAACATTTTGCAACCAATGCATAAAAAAATTGATTGTCATTCAAGAAGATTAGCTTAAAAAATTGGAAATTTTTCTTTGATAAATTATATTTTGATAGTAAAAATGTCAAGTGTTTGTTTTGTTGATGAAATTGATTAAGATGAAAACTACAATGTACACCCTAAGACTAAAAAAATCTAACATGGATGATGAAAAAAATGAAGTTGTTGAAAATATACATGACACATATCATAATATAGGCTTGAAGTAACGTAACATAGATTGCAATGTTTCCCAATGAATAGTTACAACATGTGCAGTAAGTGGTCAAATAGGGAAATAACAAATGATTTCAAAACCTAGTCTAGCACTGGACATAAATATAAAAATATTAGTGAAATAAATTGGAGGATGCCAAAGACTTAATTATGCCAATACCACTGAGATATAGACATTATTTGGTAGACTTCTGTGAAAGGACAAGGTAATAGATAATGCTTTCAAAGATTTACTTGCACAATTTTGGAAAGATATTACAAGTGATTCACCCTATACAAGAGATGTAGTCAAAATAAAATTGGTTCTCGTAATCGTGAATCACATCTGAAACATTTTTTGGATATGACCCAAACATAATTTTACTTTAATTTTTTGTAAAAAAATATCCACAAAGTTCTATTAGTATTTTGAGATAGCCAAATATTTTTGTGTAAAAATAAATCAGACACATACCATTTGTTGTTGTAGGCAACTTATTGAATTTTCAATGCACTATGTTTTTTTCACCATATACATTGTACTTTGCATACTAACAATATTTTTTATGAAATTGGAATACATGTCATACAAAAATTAATTAGGGGATATATTTCAACCATTTTTTTTAAAAAACCAAATGGATAGTTATTGTATAACAAAGCATGATTGATGGAAATTATAGCATTTATGGTGGATTGTCAATATTAAAAAATTGTAACCAAGAAGAGAGTACAAGTAAAATTGGACATGAATTAGTTATTTTGAGAAAATACAAATCTTTGAATTATGAAATAAAATATGACAAAGAATCTAAAAGGTGTGATCTTGTTACAAAATAGATAAATGTTTCATAATTTATGGTCAAATTCAAGAAGGAAATTATTTATAAGTATGCAAGGCACACACAGAGGGTTAGATGGTGGGATGAACATTTAAAGATAATAAAATACACATTGTCACTTATTTATATTGTTTAGTAATCAACTTTACTAAGAAGTAATCATTCAAATCACAAATGGAAGTTTAAGCACAATATTACAACTCAATATAGGTTGCCATATTCCTGCATATAACATTCATGCATGCACTTGATAGTATAGAGAAAGATTGAAAATATTAAGTATAATTCCTATGTTAGTGATGATCTATCACATTGTACATATTACATGAAAGGTTTTTTTTATTTAATTTATATGGATAGTTGATTGAAATAAACATTAATTTCAATCAACATTACATTCTGTCAAATAATTGCACATCATAATTCAAGAATGCATGGATGTTTTACAGGTTGAGAGGAATACACATTACCACTAGTGTATAAAATATTTATATTTTCACTAAGGTTTCCCATGGAAACAAAGATCACAATAGTGTTGGAGCATGTGTAAAAAGAGCCATTGTAAGAGAGGAGTTCAAGTGCAAATATGGTGTTGTTTTGACTGATGCAAAAAATGGTGTAATGATAAAATGGCCTATGATGCTCAATAAAATTATAGCATTCATAGATATTTCTAGTTTATGGAGGAAGCACACTTGAGAAGGTATGAGAATTGTATTAATGTAACAGGATCAAGTGAGCTCCACTCATTTTATATCTCAAATATAGGTTCTTGGATTATTCATATAAGACACTTGGCATGTTATTATTCTATATGCATGGACTATATTTGGAATGAGTGTGAGTAAAAAGAGTGGGTGGATGAATGAAATTTCAGAACTCTAATTTTAATCAACACATATCAAGTTCCACTACCATTACAACTTACAAAAATTACAGTGTCACATGGCTTTGACCATGTATCTGATCTAGTGCAACCAGGTAAAATATTAATCATTAGGTATTATTTTTCTCATTATCTATCTTGATAGTGTCATTAAAAGGGAACGTATTAATTTATTTATTCTAATTATCTATCTTGATACATGGCATGTTTTTGTAGTTATTTTTTGTGAAGATGAAGAGGGAACAAATTAATACTTATGTAGGTGTGTAGAGGAAAAGAAGAAATTATTTTCCCCAGTCATAGATGGATAAAACATTGACCATTCCACTAAGTTTTTGGTTGTCACTTGAACTTCGCTTCAATTATATCCTATAAAAATTTATATGTGTGGTTGTTTGAAGACTTTAAAACACATAGGAAGATACTACACTATTCAAATTTGGTTATTGAAACAAATATCCAATTAGTTAAATATCATGAGAGGCCATTATATAAGAATCTATGTAAAGTTCATGAGTCATACCATGAATCTATTCTTACTAATATCAATATTAGAGAATTTTCCATTGGTTTGTTGGATTGAAATTCAAAGGTATGTTAACTTGTCAAATGTAGATGTATTCAATTTTACTAGATCTTATTTATTTTATAGGTAGTGTATATAAATTTCATTTTTAGCTACTTACAAATAAATTTTTTGTAGTTTAGTGGTGCCAAATAAGATTTCACATTCATGAAATTGGCATTGTTAGTAAATAATTTCATATTATTGAAGCTAAGATAATCCTAATATAAGTACGTGGTTATTATAGAAAAGTTGTCAATGTTATTACTATAGATTCAACTTTGACAACATTTATTATTAGTGTTTCCACACTCCTGAACAGTAGTGAAAACATGAATTTAGATGGATTTGAATGTCATTGTCATATTAAAATGTGTCATTTGTATATCTAGACATTTTTTAAGTGATAGACTTAGAGATGGATATTCTAGAGGCAGAAATGTCAGTTAGAGGACAATAACTTATCTCTTCACTACAAAAAGTTACATTTCAAGACTCATTAATGTATCTTGTGCCATGGATTGGTTTTGAAGGTTCCATTTACATTCTATGAGTTATAATTTTATGTTTTCAACATTCACTTGAGGTATCTTTCACATTATGTTAATGACATATAATTTCTATTTTATGTTGACTTAAAGGCAGGTTTAAAAATTTTATTTTTCTTGTATTAGGAAGGGCATTATTGAGGCCATAATGGGTGTAAGGTATCTCAACCAAGTTTGATCATAGGTTTAAAACATATTCTTAGATGTTATTTTACACCCTAGATGTTTCGAATGCTAGTTTCAATCCATAAAGCACCAGAGGTGGAGTTCTCCAACTATATCTTCAACTTTGATAATATTTATTGTTAGTGTTTCCACACTCCTAAACAATGGTGAAAACGTGTTTCTAGGTGTATTTAAACATTTTTTTAAAGGTATAACATGTCATTTATCTATCCAAATGTGTTAAAAGTGATAAAATTTCACGTGGAGGTCTAGAAAGTAGAAGTGACAGTTGGAGGACAAGAACTTGTCTCTTCATTGTAAAAAAGTTGTATTTCAGGACTTATTACTATAACCTATCTCGTGGATTGGTCTTGAAGGTTACATCAATGTTTTATAAGGTGAAGTTATATGCATTAGAGACACATGTTATTTTTCTTTGAATTCATCCAAATGACCTACAGTTTCCATTTTACACATGCCTAAAGTTAAGTTTAAAAACTACATTCTTCTTATATCGAGAAGGGTGTTCTTGAAGCAGGCATAGGTGTTGGGTCTCTTGATTGGGTATGATCAGAGGAAAATAACAGTCATATATTTTATAACAAACCTTAGATGTGTTTTCAATTCTATTTTTGAGACACAAAGAACCAGAAGTGGAGTTGTCCAATTGAAACTTCAACTTTGAAAACATTTGTTGTCAGTGTTTCCATGCTCTTAAACAGTATTAAAAACATGATTCTAGGTGGATTTAAATGTCATGGTTATGGGATCACATGTAATTTTTCTATCCATATGTGTTCTAAGTGATTTAATTTTACCTAGAGGTCCCAAAGGTGAAAACATCATTTAGAGGACAAGAACTTGTCTCTTCACTACAAAAAGTTACATTTTAAGACCCGATAATGCAACTTGTGTCACAAATTGGTTCTAAATGTTCCATTGACATGATCCATGGTTAAATTATATGTATTAAACATTCATGTGATGGTTATTATATTTATTCCAAATAACTTATGATTTCTATTTTATGCATGCCTAAAGTTACGCTATAAACTACATTTTTATTATATTGGGAAGTGTATTATTGAGGCCAAACTAGGTCTTGGGTCTCTTGATCGGTAGGGATCAAAGGCCAAGAACTTAGTCCTAGATTTTATCTGCCACCCTAAACATGCTATAAATTCTATTTTTGAGTCACAAATCACTAGAGGTGGATTTCTTCAACTGTAGCTTCAACTTTGACAACATTTGTTGCTAGTATCTCCACACTCTTAAATAGTAGTAAAAACACACTTTAGGGTGGATTTGGATGTTTTTTTCATGGGATAACATGTCATTTTAGTGTGTGTGTGTGTGTGTGTGTGTGTGTGTGTGTGTGTGTGTGTGTGTGTGTGTTATAAGTGATTTACTTGCACTTGGAGGTACTATATGTATAAATGTTATTTATAGAATAAAAACTTGTCTCTTCACTGCATAAAAGTTACATTTCAAGACATTTTACTGTAATTTGTGCCAAAAATTGGTATTAAATGTTCCATAAACATGTTCTAGGGTAAAATTATAGGGATTAAATACACACATGAGTATTTTTATATTTATTTTCAATGGATTACAGTTTTTATTTTATGTATGCCTGAAGTCAAGATAAAAACACTACATTTTTCTTATATTGGGAAGGGCATTCTTGAGGTCAAAATGGGTGGTGGGTCTCTCAACTGAGCATGATTAGAGGCCAATAACCTAGTCCTAGATACTATCCACCACTTTTTACATGTTTTGAGTGTTATTTTTTAGCCATAAATCACCAAAGGTGGATTTATCCAACTACAAATTCAACTTTGACAACATTTATTGTTCGTGTTTCCATGCTTTTGAATGTTAAAGTAGGGGTTTTCTTTTTTCCCATATTTATTTATTATGGTATTTTTTCCCATCATTTGGCATTTTCCTAATTTCATGGAGAAACTTATATGTACAGGTTGACTGGGTGACTACGAATTAACTCCCTAGACTGGCTATTTTGGGTATGGGATTTACTCATCTATTCTTGGCCCTATCGACCACCTTTTGTGGAAGAGTTACTTGTCTATTTCAAAGGTCTATTGACAACATTTTGTAAAGGATTTTATTGTTTAATTTTCTATATATATTTATCTCATTTAAGATCTTTTTAATTTAATAAAATATTGGGTTTTGCTCCACTTAAATTTTATATCTTATAATATTATATTGGAGTGATTTTATTTTGATTCAACAACATTGTGATATGCACAAGCTTCATCTCATGTGATCTTGACCTTTGCATTTTCATTATCTAAAATTGGTGACATCTATGATATAGTATCATAGCCACTCATGGTAATAGTATGTCTAGTTTTTTTATTACTATTAAACTATCTTTTAAAATTGTAAGATTTTTATTTGTAAAATAAGCATGGCATACAATCCATTTGTGGGAGTTTTCATCTTTGGTGGAATCACTTTTTTACAAATCTAGTTCATTGAAAACCATTACCATGGTTTTTGTGGTTTCTTTGTGCCTGCATGTTCCATGTGATTTTTTGAATTTTCTTGAAAAACACATGCATGCCTCCATATAGCCTCAAGTTTGATTTTCTATATTTGATATCTGCTTGTGTATTTGGCCTCAACTCAGCCTTGATTGATTTTCTTTATTTGTGAGACTATTTGACCTTGGTTCTATGTTGTTTCTAGGTGAGCCTCATATATGTAATTTTCACCTATTGATTCCACTCTCGTTATTGCCTAGTCATAACCACCATTCCATGCATCCTTTACATAAAAGACTCCTATATTTTCAAGCAATAGTACAAAATAATCCTATAGTTTCAAAAGGGTTATGAGTTTCCTCCAAAACAAGATAAGTCTATTCTAAGTTTGCCCTAAATTTTTAAAAAAATTAGCATATTAAATCACCTTTTTTAATAGGTTGATTTAAAACATGGTTAAATAGACTACTTTTATTTGAATGTATAAGTAATGCATAAAAGGATTCATCAAGTTTAGGATTGTTAGTAGAGATTTTTTGATTTTTTTTTAAAATAATATATTGTGGGAAATATTTAAAAAGGAATTATTATTCTTATTTTCACTTTGTTACATTGTGTACTCATCTTGGACACATTTTTGGTAGATCCCAATGTCCTCACCTAGTCTTATAAATCACATATTTTAGACTTTTGCGCTACTTACTATAGATGCATTCTTAGTTGTACCTGAAATCTTTTGAGCATGCATTATTTTCAACATTTGATGGGGGTTCACCATTTCATAGTTTAGGGGGGTGTGATTTCTTTTGAGTTATTCTTTCTTTCTAATTGTACTTTCCTTTTTATAATAATAATAATTTACACTACTATTACAACTCAACTCAACACTAAAATGGATTCAAGTTTAATCCACCCACTAACTCCCTTTAACTATCATGAATGAAAAATAAAGATAGTAATCATTATAAAGATTAATGGTTTTTCTAGGATAACTATGGGTGATGAATATGAACCTATCACAAATACAGATAAAGTTAAGTGGTATAATCATAGTGATGAATCCTATGGGCTATTATGTCTTTTTGTAGCACTTGATCTCCTATTTCACTTAGAGCATACCAAATCACCTCATGATATATGGAACATTCTAAGTAAACTATTTGGGGAGCAAGATGTGATGAGAGGTCATGATCTTGAGAATGAACTCATTATCCTAAGTCCTTGAAACTTTGACACCCTTAAGGGATTTTTTCACTAAGTTGAAGTCCTTGATATTGTTGTTGAAATATTGTGGAATAAAGAAAGAATATGACCAATTTATTCTTTATATACTCTCTAAACTAGGTCCTAACTATTTAATCTTTATCTCTACTTTTCATGTCACTAAAATTTATTTGGGTGTTGCATGGAAAATACCCTCTTTAAATGCTTTCATCATCAACTTAACCAAAGAGAAAGACAAGTTGATCTAAATGGACATTGAATTCCACAAAACCTCAAGCGTTAATTGCTAGGAATGGGAAAGTAAAGACTTCAAACAAAGATAAGAAGAAGAAGAAGAAGAAGAAGAATAAGGATCAATCTAATAAGAAATAATCAACTTCTACCAAAACCAACACTGAAGCCTCCTCTTCCAATGACCAACCAAAGAAAGAGAAGGCTAAGTGTTCCTATTTTAATAAAAATAGGCATGATGAAAACATGTGCATGAAGAAGCAAATAGATCACCTAACTCATCTACTAGATAAGAACATAGGTGTTCCTAACTCCATCAATCAAAATTCATCTACCAAATATTCTACTAAGTAAAAGGGTAAGGGGAAAGAGAAATAAAATGGAAAGGCTCTTGTAATAGTTGTAACTTAAACATCTTCATGGGTTATTGACTTGAGTGCTTCTCAACACATGGTCTCTTCACTAGTTGTTTTGTATTCCTTAGAACCTTGTATCATGTCTTGTATTAGTCTGGGTGATGACACTTTTATACCAATTACAAGGAAATCATCTATTGAAATGAAAGGAGGAACATTCAATAATGTTCTAAGTGTCCCTTCAGTTTCAACCAATCTCATATAAATGTATCAAATCATTCATATCAACAAAGGCATGTGGGTTGAGTTTTTACCATATTTAATTATCATCAAGGAGTTTCATAACGATTTTATAGTGGTAGTGAGTAGGGAAAATAACCAAGCTAGGTTATACACCTTCTCACATTTTTCACCTAACTACTCTCTGACTACATTCTTGACTCACTCAGATGGAGGTAGTAAATTACAGCATGAGTGGTTTGGCCACCTTAACTACTGCTACCTTAAATAACTTATCAAAAATTACATGGTCATAGGTTTCCCTTGAGTCCAATTCTCTAAGGGACTTTATGAGGGTTTATCTCTTAGAAAGCATCCTAAGGTAGCATTTGACAAAGGTAAAGCTTGGAGGGCTTCACAAATATTGGATTTAGTACACTATGATGTATCTAGGCCTCTTACCAATCTAAATTTTATAAGGGATAAGTACATTCTCACTTTCATTGATGATTTTTTAAGATATACATAGGTCTAATTCCTTAATCAAAAGTATAAAGTGATTGAATATTTTCAAGACTTCAAGGAACTTGATGAGAAATAATCTAATAAATCCATCAAAGTTATCAAAACTAATAATGAAGGTAAATATTTTAGCAACAAATTTAAGGAGTATTACAGTGTAGAGGGGATTTATTTGTACCAAATAGTTAATTATATTCCTTCAAAAATGGAGTTGTATAACTTAAGAACAAATCCTTAAAAGAGATTTCTATCTGTATGATTCACTCTAAGTTCTTGGCACCTCAATATTGGGTTGAATCCAATAATTGTGCTTGTTATATTTCAAAAAGTGTTCCTCACAAATATTTGAAAGCATAACACCCTTTGAATCTTGGAATGAAGAAAACTTATTGTTGATAACTTTAATATTTTTGGATCTCCAACTATTACACATATACCAAAGAAGATATGCAAATATATGGAACCTCAGTCCAAGCCTTGCATCTTTGTAGGTTATCTAGATGGTTTCAAGGGGTATCACTTTCTACATCCAACCATACATGAGTTTTTCATAAATATAAGTGTTCACTTTCAAGAGATTTTTAAAGAATCAACACTTATTCTCTTTCATTGGATTCACTTAGACTTGATTATTCTTCTTTCAACTTAGATCATCTAGAGTAGGTTCTTGAGCTAGGCTCTTCTTCTTCTTTTTCTATTTCTAAAAACAAAAGTCATGATGAGGAATCTTCTACATACACCTCAATTCATGTTTCAAAGGATGGGGAGTTAGCACCTAACTCACCCACTTTCAAGCCCCTTTGGGCCAAATAAACACTTTAGAGTGTAGGTACTTGGGTAAGGGATCTAGTAGATGACAAATGTACTTGGGTATATTATCAGCGTTATCCACATGACTTCTTCAATTTAGTTTCAAATCCACATACATTTTGAGAGGCTTTAAGAATACCTAAGTGGGATAGTGCTATGAAATAATATTATTCTTCCTTAATCAAAAATCACAATTTGGATTTGACTTCACTTCCTAAGGGAAGGAAGATGGTTTGATGTAATTATCAAACGAAGTTCTTAGTAGATGGGTTGGTCGATAAGTACAAGGTGAGATTAGTCAGCAAGGGTTTTTCATAGGTACTCAACATTGACTACTTAGAGACATTTTCACCTATTACAAAGATGAATTTTATCCAAATCAAACTTTATATAGCCACAACACATGGTTGGGATGTGCACTAGATAGATATAAAGAGTGTATTTATTCATGAAGACCTTAAGGAGGAGATATACATAAAGCATCCATCTAGGTTTTTTTAATATTCATCTTTAGTTTTAAGACTTAAGAAATTGATTTATGGACTCAAAAAATCCCCTCGAGATTGGTACACCAATATGTATTCCTTCCTCCTTACTTCAAGTGTCACCAGGTGTCACTCAGACCCTGATGTATACTTCTTGTAGTAGGATGATTCTTTACTAATACTAGTCCTTTATATTGATGATATTTTGATCATCGAGTGTTATTAATCATCTATAACAATAGTGAAGATAACTCTATAAGATAGATTTGACACAATGGACTTGGGTCTTCTACATTACTTTCTCAACATCAATATTTCACAGTTTTATTCAAGTATTTCACTTGCACAATCTGAATATGTTGTCGACCTTTTGGCTCTATTTTACATGGATGAATATAATCCATATTTGAATCCCTTTATATCAATATTCAAGTTTGAGGCTAAATTTCCTACACTTTTGGTTGATGCCACTCAATATCGGTAGCTTGTTATTATCCTTATTTCTTTGACTCATACTAGGCCTAATATTTCATATGCAGTGGGACTTGTCTCTGAATTCATATAGGAACCCCATGAGATGTAATACAAAGCAGTAAAGAGGATATTGCACTACATTTAGGTTTCTTACATATTTAGGATTCATTATAGATTTGTCATATAGGTTGACTTGGTTTTATAGATTTAGATTGTGTAGGTGATACTTAAAATCACAAGTCCACTTCAGGTTATAGTTTTTATTTAGGATTTAGTCCTATCAATTAGTATATCAAGAATCAAAATGTTATTAATATATCATCCATAGAGATAGAATCCAAGGGAGATATTAACATGGATATTGAGGCTATTTGTCTTTAGGGGATTATATATAAGTTTGGCATTCCATTCAGGCAGCCCACCATCATCAATTATAAAAATTATGACAACTAGAGTACTATACAGATATGTATGAATCTAGTTCAACACCAGTAAACCAAACACATTGAGATTCACTTGAATTTTATCTAAGAGCTTATTCATGGCTAGGTCATTGACTTGATATTTTTCAAGCCTTCAGAGTAGGTTGTAGATATTTTTACTAAACCCTTCACTAAGATCAAATTCATTCATCTACAAGATCTTCTTGGTGTACAGTCTACATCAATAGTATCATCATCTTCAAGGGGGCTTCTAGACTCTTCTTTTATTTTATGTCTCTCTTTTGAGGGGGGGTTTCTCCTATGGGTTTCTTTGTAATTAATTTTTTGGATTCAAGCACATGCTCACTAACATCATCATTAGATCCTTGTTTACACTGAACAAGCTATGAAATTATGACTTTTTGATTAATGTTCTAGGAAACTAATAGATAAATAATTGAGTTAATTTACAAACCCTGATGGTAGAGCATAAAACCAATCTAGGGCATAGTCCTTGAGACTTCTAGGAAGTAACTTAGTAAAGAATATATCATTTGTAAAAAATTAGGACATGAAACATAAAAATATATAATATTATTTGAAACATCACCCTTATTGTTAATTAATTCAAACTTAGGTTCAATAAAAATGGTAGGAAAAAGGTAGATGAGGACCTCATAAACTAAGGATTTAGGTAATATCTGTAAAGAATTCATCACATGGATTGATATTTGAGATCCTTGGGAAAGTTGTTTAATGTTAGATATTTTTTGTATATATGTCATGTATGACACCCCTTAAATACTATATCACTAGGCATGAAAATTGATATTTGGGACATCACCTTAGCTGGGGAGTTTGGTGCCTACCTCCCCCCAAATCAAGGGTTCAAGATTGGGATCCATTGAGAAAAAATAAATTAACATTTCTGTGATACCCTAAGTATTTTTAGATATAATAATAATATGGGTGGTGTTATGATAAACCATTATCCATTGTATTCATGGTCCATGGTTTTGTTACCCATGTTATTTTAATATTTCTTATGTAGTTGCCTATTAATGTGCCTATATTTACTCACACATGCAATAGGGATAAAATTATAATTGAGAAGTGCATTAGTTTATTTCAAGATGATTAAGTTGATACAATAGAAAAGTAGGTTATTATGTTAGGTTTTTTACCATAAGGATTTCTTAGGTGAAATCTTGTGTAGTGTGTAATATTACGTGTGTGAAATTTCTCCTATTCAATTTTAACATAAAGATTTTATTAGTATTATTTCTCTTGTATTGGTTTATCATTCATTTTCTCTTCAGTTGGTATTAGAGCTAGGTTTTATATTTAATGTGAAGAGTTAATTTTTCATTTAACCATGATAAACTATTTGACAAGAGGGAACTCTATGCGTGGGAATAATTGTGAAGGAGAATGATGATAAACACAAGGATAGAAATTGACAAACTCAATGGTCAAATTTTTGATTTGTGGAAGCTCAATATGGAAGATCTTATTGTGGATAGAGAATAGTGGGTTTTTATATCAAGAGTGCAACCTATGAGTATCAAGGTAGAATATTGGGAAAATATTGATATCAATGAAAATATTTCAATAAATATGTCTATCAAATTCCATTTTTTTGAATGTGTCAATGGAGAAATTTTCTAATGAAATATAGGAATATTTTGGGACTTTGTATTAGATAAAGTCTCTAATGAATAAGTTGTTTCTCTGAAAGAAGTAGCATTCATTGAGAATAAACGATGGTGGCTTTATAGTTGAAATGATCTTAATGATTTCAATACTATGGTAAGTTAGTTACTCTATATAAATATTAAAATGGATGAATAACATAAGTATATTACTTTGATTTGTTCTTTTCCTAAATCTTGGAATAGTTTAGTTATGGTAATAATTACTAATGCATCAACATTAAAAATTGAGGACATAATAGAAGCCTTATTATTAGATCATTTGTTATTCAGAATAACTAAAGCATAAATCCATTTAGGATTATCAAAAAAAATATGCCTTTATTTTTAGAGGTCATTTACAAGTGAGAAATAAAAAGAGGAATAGATAGTCAAAGTCTAGAGATAAATCTAACACTACAGTAAAAGATAATAGGAAATGTTAGAACTATGATAAAGTAGGGAATTTTAAGAAATATTATAGATTTTTAAAGGTTTAAAATGGAATTCATCTAATGATTTACAATCTATAGAAATAAATACCCCTAATGAAGACTAAGGGGATCTATTCTTGACAACATCAAGCTCACATAGATGTTATGATTCATGGTTGAATTGGGTGTCTCTTTCCATATTAATACCCATAGGGAGTGGTTTTGTGAACATGAATAGATATAATGAGGTGATGTCTTCTTGGGATAAAACTATACCTACAATACTTTTGTTTGAGGGAGAGTCAAGTTGATGTTCAAATATGGAAGGTTTAAAACCTTCCCTAGTGCTTTGCACATTTCATATTTGGATATAAATATAATTTATGTAAGATGAATTATGTGGGTGTGTAAGGGAACAAGGAAAGTTTGAATATGGTCTTTGGAGCCATGGTATTTGAAAGAGGTTTCCATAGTGGAACATTGTTCAAACTTGAGGAAAACACTATTAGTGATGGGTGAAATAGATCAATTGTTCCTAAGAATAGAAATAGACCACATCAAACTCTTATGTTACCTGCATAAAAGTTAGTGCTATAGCATCAGAGGATGGGTCATATTGGAGAGAAAGGCTTTCAATTACTAAAAATTAAAGGTATGGTTAAAGGTATTCATTATTTTTATTTAGATTTTTACTTAAATGAACATTGTGTATATGGGAAGAAAACTTGATTAATTTTTTAAATCAATGTTACTAGATAAAATGGTGTTTTGCATTTAATATATACATATGTGTTTTGTACCTAAGAAAGTTCCATATCTTAAAAATCATTTTATTGTGTGTATTTCATATATGACCTTGATAAAAACATGGGTTTACTCTATCAAGCATAAATCTAAGTTTTTCAAGAACTTAAAGGAGTTTAAGGCTCTTGATGAAAACTAGATAGAAAATAATATTAAAGTCTTTAGAAGTGATAATGGTGGAGAATACTACTCCAATACTTTTGAGAATTTTTTAAGGACTATGGGATATAAAGAAAAATTATGCATACATATATACTAAATTATAATATATTTGTAAAAAGAATGAATTAATATTTAATGGATAGGGTGAGAACTATGCTAAGTTTTATTAGGCTTATAAAATAAATTTTGGGGAAAGACAGTTATGATCACATGTTACCAAATCGATAGATCACCCACATTATCCCTAGTCAATAAAACCCTATATGAAGCGTGGACTAGTAATAAACCATCTCATAAAAATCTTAGGGTTTTTGGTTGTGATGGTTATATGTATATTTAAAAATAATTAGATATCGAATCAATAAAGTGTATAGTTGTTGGATGTAATACTATTGTAAGAGGATATCAGCCATGGAACCTAGAAATAGATAATATTTTTTATAGTTGAAATGTTATCTTTAGAGAGGTTAAGTGGGTTAAAAAATAAGAAGGATAACTAAAGGATGAACCTAAAGATTTTCATGTTGAACTATAATAGGGAAAATTTATACCTAAATTCAAAGTAACTATAGAAGATGAACCATAAAGGGAATTTCAACAAGAATATTCAGATATAGTAGAGAAAAAGGAACTAGAAACTATAGATTTTAGATGATCCATTTAAGTTAATTTTCATTTTGTATTTATTATATAAGTTTTATTAGTTACTGATGAAGACCTAATGACTATAAATTAGGAAATTGGCTCAAATGAAAATAAGTCTTAGAAGAAGGCTATGGAGGAAAAAATGGATTTTTGAATTAAGAATCATACATGAGACTTGGTGAAATTAACTCCTAATAGAAAATCCAGTGGCTATAAATGGGTATTAAATAAGAATTATAAATCTTGCTAGTATCAAAGGGATTCTTTCAGGTAGAGGCAAATGATTTTGGTGAGATAATCATGTTACTAATCTAAATTCAATTATATTTCTTCTAGCTATTTCTTCTAATTTTTATTTTAAAATAGAAGAAATGGATGTAAAGACATATTTTCTACATGTTGAACTTGAGGAAGAAATATATATTATGCAATCAGATAGTTTTGAGATAAATGGAAAGGAGGATTTGGTGTGCATGACAAAAAATTATCTTTATGGCTTGAAGAAATCACCAAGGATGTAGAATCATAAATTTGATAGGTATGTGTTGGTACTTGGGTTTGAACAAACCAAAGTTAATCCATGTGTGTATTTTAAATATGAAGGTGATAAAATTGTTATCATATTGTTTTATGTAGATGACATGTTGTTAATTGGTAAAAATAATGAAATGATCACTGAAGTTAAGTCTCAATTATCATCTCAGTTATATATGAAGGATCTAGGTGATAAAAAATTATTTTAGCCATGTAAATTAAAAGAGATCGTGAATATAGATATAAAATTGTAGTTAAATCAAATAAAATATACCAAAATGATTTTTCAAATGTTTAAGATATAGTAAAGTAAACCTATGATTAATCCTTTTCCATTTGGTCAAAAACTATCTACTGAATAATGTCCTAAGACATAATAAAAAATTTAGGGCATCTCTCAAGTCCCATATGCTAGTGTTCTTTGAATTATAAATTATGTAATGGTCTATATTAGACCTTATATTTCTCATTTAGTAGGACTAGAGAGAAAATTTATGTCAAATTTAAGTAAGGAACATTGGATTATGGTGAAGTGAATCTTCAATTATTTATGTGGGACATTTGACTATGTAACATGATATTATGGTAATCTTGGTTAATTCAAGACATTGTCTACATGGATTTTTGGATTCTAAATGGGCTAGAGATGTAAATTGACAAAGATTTTATAATGTATATGTATTCAACTTGTTCAATGGAGTGATAAGTTGGATGAGAAAGAAATAAAAAAGTGTTATTGTATCCACCATAAAGGATAAGTACATGGCTTCTAATCATGCAATCAAGAAGTAGTTTGGATTGAAATTTTATGTTTCACTATGATGTTCATTCAAAAGGTTGTAAGGATAGATTGTGTCAATTGAGTGTAATTTTTCACACAGATAATCTTGAGAATCACTCTCAGATGAAATATATTGATGTTCAATATCATTTTTTTAATAAATTATGGAGGCAAAAAATATATAATGGAGAATTTGGACACATATAATAATGTTTTTTAATTTACTTACGAAGACTATGAGTACTACAAAAAAAAATAGTGCATAAGATCAATAGGCATGGTTGTCCTTAGTTACTAAAACTATATAGGTGTGAACTCCTATACAAAATGTTTACTAAGTGGAAGAATGTTGGATATTTATTGTATACTTTTATTTTGTTAAACTCATTAGGAAAAATATAATTAGACATATAAATTGGGTCCCAATGCACCACCCCGACTAGGGGTTTAGGCACCAATGACCCCTCAATAAAGGAGTTAATAACAAGATCCTATGAGAAAAAAATTGGAACAAATGCAAATTTTGGTGATATTGGAGGTATTTTTACCTATATTAATAATACAAGTGGTGTTATTACCTATATTTTTATGGGGAACCGTTATGGGTTGTATTCTTGGCCTATGGTTTTGGTAGCCATGATCTTTTGATATTAAATAGGTAGTTACTTATTAATGTTCTCATATATATGCACACATTAATTAGGGGTAAAATAATAATTAATAATTGCATTATTGTATTACAAGATAGTTAAGTTAATACAATAGTAAATTATATTAATGCGTTCAGGTTTTTCCCATAAAGGTTTCCCAAGTGAAATCTTATATATTGTGTCATATTATGTGTGCATAATTTATCCTATTCAATTATAGCATAAAGTTTTTATTAGTATTGATTCTCTTGTATTGGTTTATTCATCATTTTATATTCATTGAAATTTTAATTTCTTAGCTTTAATAGTTTTTTGAATCAATGTAACACGAGAAGTACTAAAAGCAACATGTGTAAGAATAGATACTCTATTATTTGAGAAATACAATGACAAAATGATTGAGCTTGATAATAAGTTTGAGAAGGTCAATCAACATAAACATTCATAAAATAAAGATTAATCCAAGAAAAAATATTAGTATTAACCCAAATATAAGTAGTAGGTAAAATAAAAGTAGAAGCACTAAAAGCACTAACTTTATTACATAAATTAGAACCTATATAAGGTGGAATAGAATCATTAAAAAATTCATATACAACATGTAATTATTCAATAAAAAATTCATTAAATAAATGTTTTCATTTTATTTCATTTAAGATAAGAAATATATCACCTATTTGTTTAGGATTTCCCTTATTACTTTCTCTAAAGTGAGAAATTATTTTGACTCTTTCTTGATCTATTTATTCATTTTCTATGTTTTGAGGTCCAATAACACCACTATAATTCATAACATTAACATCGATATCATGATCATAAAAATAATTTGCATTCATAACATAATCATTTGGTGTAATTCCCTCCTATTTTGCTTGGCCTTTTAATAGGTTTTGACCTAACCTTGTGCTCGTTGGCCTTTGTGCACATGATGTGAACTTAGAATAGCTCAAAATCCATATGCTAGATAATATTTTGACCATTCCTTAGTAGTTTCATTTTAATAAATGTTGAATAAATATTTTCCCTTGTTGGCTTGGATTATGGTGTGCTTTTGTAAAACCATGTATTCATGTATTATAAATTAATACTTGCAGACTACTCTTGCAAAGTGAAAATTATAATGTGTAGAATATAAAATGCAACCTATATATAGATCTAGGTCTTACCATATTATTTAGTGGTATATTGTGACATATGTGGTTTTTGAATCAATATCCATGTTATTTAGTGATGATTATTGATGGTTTGAGTTAAGTAAATTATTAATAAATGTGAATGGATAGTGAAAATGTGACCGATATCAAAAGTAACCAAAACCTTACTAAGGGTGAGATATCTTATTTGAAGAGTTTCATGAATAAAATTGTGTTTGTCCCATAAAACTAAGATGATTGAATTATTTGGTTGAACTTTTCTCTCCAAATTGGTAAGATAAACAAGAAAAATTATGATTGTGTTATGTGATGACAACCATTACGAGATTCACATATGTGCCAATTGAATTAAATGTCAACATAAAAAATGAAGCTATCTATCTTATAATCCAATACTAAATATATAATTCGAAGAGATTTGAAATTCTACAATTTGATTGTTGATCTTCTGAATCAAACCTCCAAATGTAGGAATAACAACATATGAAGGACTCATTTTAAATGCATATAATGAATCTTCCTCACCCAACTATTCCAATTCTTCTATTTCATATTTAAGCAGATCACAAGAATTTTTAGACTTGTATTCTTGTATGTACAACCCATTGCTCCTCCAATTTTCACCCTGAACATGCTTGAGACAACTAATGTAATTTCATCATCAGACTCATCATCACCACTACTCTATTAGACTAGTTATTGTTCACTAAATGGAACATTATCATTAAGCATGACCACTTCAACACTTTCTATATTTCCACTCTCATAGACCCTTAATTATGACCTATAAAATGTGGTCTCATAAATCAACCATTGTATTTTTTTGTTGTAAATCTCATAAATCAAATGATATTTGATTAGCAACAACATTAAAAGATAGTTAAACACCAAAAAAACACAAAGAAACATGTTGATTATATGTTAAACTAACATAATTTGATGAATTAAATATAATGGAAGGGTTTTCATTTACTACATGGAGGATTTACTAATTATAAATTTGAGGTAATGCATTGTTAAAAGGTAGAAATTGGCTCATAATATGATTAATGATTAATAAAATTGAATGGGTTTGGGTGTAAACTCTCGACTATCCTAACAAGCACCCTAGGTCAGCACCATGTCCATATAGCATTTTTTTTTCTCAATAATGAATACGTCTAATATGTCAATGCCAAATATGTGAAGTGTATGGATTTATTATAATAAGCATAGAAGTCATGGGATCCATCATTTTTAGATAAATCTTAATATAGATGGCTTTCATTTACACTAATGGGTCTTTCAACCTCATGTATAACTGATGAAGATGAGTGTTGAACATGCTTAAGGGTTCATTGGGATCTCTACATGTGATATAAAACTAATGGTATATGGTATCATGATTGGTGGGTATGGTAAAATGGTTAATAAATATATTTTCAAAGGCAGCCCATGAGGTAATATATACATCTATAAAATTGAGATACCATCCATAATCAACCTCATCAACATAATAATGAAATAAATGGTAGGAAACATCTTCATGCAAGATCTACATTCAAATAATGTCACATTTAAATGCTTGAATGTGTTATTTAGTGTTCAAATCCCACCATGTATATATTTTCCAAAAAAAAAAGGTATTTTTTGTCAACTCATGAATAGCTCTAGGAATATTCACATGGAAGCTACCTCCACCAAACTAAGAAGTATCCATTATTGGGTTTGGTAAATATCTCCAATATGTCATCTCCTTATCTTATCACTTGATTGTTTTGTTTTATAGCTACACAACTGGTATGGATAGTATAAAGTATGGCCATCAATACCATAAAAATACATAGATCTCAAAAATATAGTTCACACCCTTGTTCTAACACCAATCTGTTGATGGGTCATTTAGCACAGCAACTTAGGTAGGGCGTAAATCCTCCTAACCTCTCTTGAAAGGATACCAATGATTTCACCAAGGTCTATTACTTTCAAGTCTTGGATTACATGTTAACTCTATAGTTGATGTGAAACTATTCCAATTCAAGGGGCATGTTAGAATAGGTTGAGATAAATGAAAGATAATGAAGGATCTTGTGGATTTGTTGCCCAAAAAATCATAAAATGTGGTTCTGGCATAAAAATGTGGTTGATTTAAAACTTTTTCATTGCATGCATATATTCAATGGTGCAAAACCTAAAATGAAAGGGTTTGAAATCAAGATAAACCATATAAACATGGATCACAAATTTTAGATCTAATCTACATTAACCTATCATATTTATAAAAAAGATTAAAAGATAAGGGAAAAGAGGAAAAGAGTGAGCATATTTTGTAGTTAAGATAAATTTGATTCATTTGATTAGATGACATCCATGGAATCAATCTATTCCATGACCAATATGCACATAGACATGAAAAAATATGATGCAAAAGTCTAAGGTATTTCAGTTATGAATAAATATGGACAAAATTTACATATACATGTGCAAATAATGAACAAAAAACTTAAATTTTTTTTATTGATATATATTTTATTTAATAACAATGTTTAGATTGACCATAACTACATGAAATGTAGGAAAATTCTTTAGAACAACATTTCTCATATAAAATCTAACTAGAAATGTATGAATTTGTAGAAAAATTATTGTCTAGTCCTCTATTCTACTCTCCAAATCTCATGATCCAACTAATTCTAATACATTTGGTTGGAATTATATAGAAAACAACCCACAAATGGAGACAAACCCTCCACTCAAGATGTGGGTGAAAATATTTAATTCATAGGACTAGATCAAAAGCCCAAATTTGGTGCACAAATAAATGATCACAAGGTAATGATTGTTAATAATAAGATAAGAACTTTCTCATTAAATTTTGGTAACAATGCACAAGTGGAATTGTTATATGTTCTATGTGTTCATCTTCAAGACAATAGCTCTTGATTTGAATTCACCCTTTTTCTATTAAATTTGGGCAACAAAGAAGTATTGGAATAATATATTATTCCAATATGCACAAGTGAAAGTTGAATCTCCTCTTTTTTGATGGATTTTTGATGTATTACATGTTGGGGAAAAATTATCTTCAAGTTTTGAAAAATCTTATTTACTTTGGGTTTATTCTCTTTTTCCAATTCTCTTTTACACGTGTGAGCTCCTCCACCTTGAATAAACCATCCTTTTTTCCCAAGTCGTATCAAAACAACAAATAAAACAAGTTATTACGTTGACAAAGGTATAAAATTTCAAAAAATTAAATGATTGGTTCATAAAAGCAACAAAATCTCAATATGAAAACATTGACAGGTTTTAGACCATGTAAATCTCCCATTTAAAATAAATACCATTGCAAAGAGGACAAAATCAGCTTTCCAATGCAATAAATGACTTTAAAAATGGAATTTTGGATCAAAAGGTATGGCCCAAAAACTAATGCACAATATACTTTAGGAGTAATGTTGGAAAAATGGGGATTGGGAATTGAACATATTCCAATAACATGTTCATCAACTGATTTTATTCCTTCCAAAACTTTAGTGGTCAATGAGCTTTGAATAACCACCATGTTGGTGTAAAAATCACATTGGCATGTATTAAGTTAGAGGTAATAGTATTTAAATCACATAAACACACCACTCAACTTGAATTTATTAGAATATTTTAAAAATATAAATGACTCAAAAACATACTTCATCACAAATCTCTCTAAAACACTTTTTCAATGTAACAAATGACATTGAAAATAGAGTTATAGATCAAACATTATCGATGAAAAATAGCACATGTATATTTTATGCTTAAGGTTGGAATTTAGAGATTTTCAAGGACCAAATATTTCATGAAACATGGTTGGATGCTGACCTAGTTCAAGGAACTAGTGTTTTGATCAATCTTGCTCAATATGGCACGTCAATAGCCAATCTAACAGTCAAGAGACAAGATGATTTTTTAGATAAATAATTATATGAAATTTAATCTCTCAAACTTGGTCTATGTAATGGAATAGTTTTAAATACATTATTTTTCATGCAAACCAATATATGACCAAAACAATGCTCACACACTCTAAAGATAAATTAGTCACACAAGAGTAAAGTGAGACTCAACTAGACTTCAAGGAAAAATTTAAAAAAGGTATCAATATTTTAATATAAATTAGGTCATTTTGTGACATAAACCATAATATCAAGTGATATTCTCTAGATCTGCACCATGTCATGGAATCTGTCAAAAATATTGCATATCTAGAATTAAAGCCACCACATATGTAAGAATACCTACCATCACTCAGTTACAAGATGAATTAATGCCTATTATGTAACCCTTATTTATTGTAACCTTTTATTGGAATGATATATTTGATGTAATCATCTAACCCATAGGGGATCATAGATAAAAGAACACACATAAATACTAGATAGGATATTGTTAGCATGTTTTACACATTTAACATTCAAACACATATGTAACTTTAAATATTTTTAGTTATAAAAATTATTTGGAAGCATTCATATTTAAATTAAAGGATCTTGTATCATATTCTTACTAAATATTTTTACACATATGTACTTTCTCTATCATGGATATGGAATAGATTTTGCATTATCCTATAAATACTTTTGCATTGGAATGTGTTGTTGGTTTAGTATTATTTAGTTTTTATCTACAAATTATATAATCTATAAAAAAAAATTCAATTATAATTTTTCCACCATACCGACATCATAGGCCTCATTATGTTGATCATTCATATCAAATACATATCTCTCATATGCCTATAAACACTTGAGTTGAATGTGAAAAATAAATACTATAATTCATTATTGTTTCAAAGCATTTGGAATAACATCATAGCAAGAGAAATATGGTTGATGCCTAAAAATTCTTTAAATCATCTAAATAAATCCATAAGGTCATTTAATACAACCTCAAGAAATAATGTATTAAACTCTTTGTCCAGTTTTGTGAACTCAATTTTCATATTGGGACACAAGCCACTCATTTTTTATATAGACTACACATCTATTTTTTTATTAATAAATCCCCTTCAAAGTGCAAGTCGATCTTGACATACCATTGTTCAAAATAAAAATAAATGCCATAGCATTATATGTTTGGATTCAAAAAATTGAGGTATAGTTCTTAGTCAATTATTTCACTAACACATATAAGATCACCTTTGAAGTGTTGAAGATGTATTTTTTAGTGTCTCAATGGTTGGAATCATTCAACATGTGACATAAATAAGACTATGACCCCTATGATAATTGGAAGTCTTCTATTCATGCCTTGAAGGATAAGTGTTATCCCCTTAAACACTATGAGAATAAATAAATCAAGTTTCATAAGTTCCACTAGTGTAAGGAGTAATAATTTGAATATTATACTAATGATTTACATGTCTATACTATGTTTTTTCATGAGAACATGATATAGAAACATAAAGTGTTAACATACATCAATGGTATCTCACCTTGTATTTGTGTAAATATGGATTTCTTGAATTCTTTTACATGTAGGAAAGCATACCACAATGTCACCTAGATCAAATCAAAATAAAAGATGAGGCATAAGTTCTCTTCTTCATTCATTATCATCTTCAAGACCTATCCCATGTAAAATTCACCATATATCCCTTTCATGTATCAACAAAAGATATTTGCAAGGGGGAGTAGCCTAAAAAGGTCATGCAACACCAAAATACTTTAAACTATTATATTTTAGACAAAGGTAATAAGAACCAAGGTGATAATTAGTTCTAATGGCATTGCATAAGCTCACATAATGATTTTGAATGCCAAAATAACAATCCTTGATTATGTAGTCTACATTAACTCCCATGCCAATGGATGAAATTGATCCAAATGCTACTTGTCTGAGCACCAGTGCCCCTATTATTGATACCTATGAGGAATGATAGAGATGTCTTATACATGAACTTGTAGGTGAAGGTCAAGCCTCTACATGTCATCATTGATAGAAAGATCCAAAATAACATCATTTCATAAGGTCAACCTATCTAGGCCTTACCACTGAAGAACATCACAAACCATACTCTTTGGGTTGGATTCTAGAAAATGAAGGATATACATGTTTGGTGCAATGCAATTTTCAATATAAATTCAAGTGCATATAGGAAAACATCACCTTCAAAGTCATGCCACTTGAGTTTTGTGACATTTTTATTATAAGGTCTTATTTGTATGACCAAAATGCTACATATCAACCTAACCCATAAAAATGGACTATGCATGTCAAATATAGATTCTTCAACCTTTTAGAGTCATCTCAAATAGTACAAATCATTTTTATTTGTACTAAAAAATTTCAAAATCACATCTTGCACTAGAAAAAATTCAATATGTTCGGTGTCCACCCAAAATAAATTGTGCAGGAGGGCAAGTACACATTGGTAATGCACCAAGCAAAAAAAACATTGGCACAAAAAAAACTACATAAGATACTACCATAACAATATGGAGATGTCTTTTAAGAGATAAATTATATGCAAAAACATTACATGGTAAAGTATCACATCAATTTGGTTCATGGAACACGTATTCCAAATTATCCATTATACCATAGATCTATTTGGGAGAATGATGAATTCAGGTCCTAAATACAATATCTTCTTGAGCAAGGCAAGATCAAGCCTAATTATTCTCCTTGTGATATCCCAATATTCCTTGCACCAAATAAAAATGTTATGTGGAACCTACTCATTGACTATTATGTGTTTAAAAATATAACAATGAAAAATTGATACCTAATACAACACATTAATGATCTCTTAGACTAGTTCTAAGGTGCATAATACTTCACCAATATATACTTTAATTTAGGGTATCATCAAGTGCTAATATATATTGAGTATGCTTGGAAGACAACATTCAATAAAAAGATAAAATCATTAATAACAAAATGTACAAGCCAAAAAAATATAAGCTTTGTATAAATTCACAATTGATTTTGAGGCCATAGTTGTTACTCTTGATGATATCGATGGAGCTGACCAATATGAGATATTATATGATGATGGTTAGTTTAGTTCTAAAATAGAATATGATACAAATCAATTGATAATGGTTAACCTCAATCTTATTAGATTGTAACCTTCCCCTAATCCTGAGCTTAAAAAGGAGCTAACCCCTAGGAAATTAATAATGACCAAGCAAGGATACTCCAGTTCTAATGGTTTGAGACCTTCAAGTTTTGGTTTCCCATTTCCCTTTGTCATAGTGGGACCTAGTCAGCCCTAGAAACAAGTGAGGTTATGTGAGGATAAAATAGAGGGTATGATTTTTTAGAGGACCCTCTAAACAGATATGTTATAACCCAAACCACTACAATTCCCACTAATGGGAACCTAGGAAATCCTATTGATACAAAGGGTGATGATCAAGGGGGAAATAGGGAATATTTTTCAAAGGTACCCAAGCATTAAATTATACTCTTGACACAAAACAAAAAAATCATGCATGCCCCATGTCTTGAAGTTACTATTGATAAGGGAGATAAAGATAATGAGGATACTAGTAAGGACAATTACAGGAAAATGAAAAATAAAACACTCTAAGATGTGAACACAAAGAGACAAGTGGAAGAGCATAAGCATAAATATTTTCCCAACGTCATTTTAAGATGAATTATTAAATTTATCAAAAAAAAAAATAGTGTTTCTATTGTGAAGTTTAGTGTTTTTGTGAGTGTTACCCCAATTGGTGTTCTTCCCTCTCTTATTTATGTGTTTCAACATTTGATCCCCCATGTCACTTTTTTTCCTATAAGTACATCTTATGTTTATAGTTATTTCATTTCTTTCTCTTATTATAAATTATTTTTCAATTATTCATCCCTTATTTATCATGTTATTTCTCCCCATTTGAAGCATTCTTCTTGGTGTTTTCTTTCTTCCCATGTTCAAGAAATTACCCCTAAAATAACACTACAGGGTCCATCCTCCACTCCAATTCTTACCATATCCACTACATCTACTCAAGCTATTTTAATGGTATTTACATTTCCACCATATCCATTTTCCTCATTCATCAACCCATACATCCCACCAATGCCAAAACCATGCCCAAATGGGAAATCTAGGTAGGAATATCTTAGATTTAATAAAATCATGCATGAATTATAGGTGAGTGAATAAAGAGGTGATCCAAGCCCAAAATGACATAGGCTCAAAATACAAAGAATCCCTAACATTCCAAAAACCATAAAATATTTATCTTTTAAATAATATGAACTTAATGCAATAGATAGCAACCATTGCAAGAGAGCTCTTTTTGACAATTAGATTTCTAGGTGCAATATACCCTTGGGGCAGAATGTACTCCCATTATTCCATTTATCCATATTTTACTCTATATATTACAATTTTGTTTTCTAGGTTATTTTAGAATGTAAAAAGTGGTATCATAGATTTATTGTATTTTTGAAACCACTACTGAAATACCAAGGGGATTTTATCTAATAAACAACTCAAGTTCTTAAAAAATTAGGAGATGAATTAATTATTTTATGATTTCGTTGTGGAGGTTTAGAAGAAGATTCATTCATTGAGAAGGAAACCAAAGTGTCTAGCTAATGAAGAGGAGGGAAAAAATCCATTGGTAAATTTTTGAAATAGATCCACTAAATGACGAAGATGAAGAACAAAAAGATCAAGAGAAATATAAAGAAATATCACATCACCATTATTTTAACCTAGAAATGAAGATCCTAAAATATAGGTTTAGACATAAGATGGGGGTACATACATGGTTGAGCATGCTTTAACTATAATTTAGGCATAAAATATTAAAATTCAAGATGAAAATTTGAATTTTTCTCTATAAAATTGGGATGGTGTTATCCATACCTTGGGGGAGAGATGCATTTTTACAAACACTATGGGGGATTTTTTTTATTTTTATATAGCCTTGACAAAGAAATTGAATCCTATCTAGGATGAACCATTTGATACAAATTTGATGTAACTATTTCATAAATATATGTTTTTTGAGGTGTATATAAAAGTAAAAAATAATTTTTGGAGTCGCCAAGCTCTTTTAAAATATGGTGTGGAAGAAATATATTTACAACTTGTATGCTGAAATTTGAATAGAGGTAAGGATGTTTGAATAAAATTATTTTGAAAGTGATATTATTATATCTATAAGAATATAAAATCATGTTGATGGCCTAAAAAATAAAATGATAGGGAATACTACATGTAGATATTTTACTTGGGATAGAAAAAACCCAAAGACCCTAGTCATGAATCTACCCCTTAAATCCACTATTGATATCACATCTCATATGTATCCTAAACCATTGACTAGAGATAATGTATGTAACCCAAAGATTATTTTTATCAAAAATTATGTGTGTTGTTTTTGGCTATAGTTAGAAATGGATAATGAGGATGGTGATGATAAATTTAATGTAGGGTGTGAACCCAAAGATCTATCACTTGTTGTAATAGAAATAGTAGAATTGTTAGTTTTATTTAAT
The DNA here is from genome assembly GCA_037957365.1 of Torreya grandis. NCBI lineage: Eukaryota > Viridiplantae > Streptophyta > Pinopsida > Cupressales > Taxaceae > Torreya > Torreya grandis. The sequence goes on from JARHVA010000602.1 coordinate 4,184,215, forward strand.
GAAATTATATGTTTAAAGCATGATTTATTTTTAAATCTTCTAATTTAATCAACTAATTCAAGTTGATATCATATAAAAATGATGTTGGTGTCTAGCATTAGTCATCAGTAAGGTATGCAAGGTAGTGACTAATAATTTTCTTTTTGGGGGGAGTTTAAATCATCTACTACTAAATATATAATCTACTTGTTTGGACTAAAATCTAACATATTTATTATAAATTTAAACACTCTTTTTGAATGGAAATGTTTTTAAGGTAAGCACACTTTTATGAAATTGAAAGAACTTTGAAAAGAAACACACTTTGCTGGAATTGAAGTTGATTTGAAGTAAAACACACTTCTAATCTAAGTTACTTAAATTTAAGTGGTTTGAAAGAGAAATGCTTTAAAATTCAAAGTTATAAAATTAAAATTGATTAAAACACACATGCATAAACACACAAACATGCACTTTAAATTACAAAACAATACTTTTCATAAAATAATAAATGACAAACTTTAAAACACACAACAATATGAAATAAAAATATAAATACCAAAATAAATCCTAATTCCATGGTTAAGTGGGACCTTGTTCTCCCTTGTAATAAGCTGAGATCACACTAGAATTGTGTAAATATCATGGAATTAATTCTTTTTTTATTCATGAAATGCTTACAATTCTGAAAAATCTTAATTTTATCCTTCAATCATTTATTTGCTACATAAGCTTGTTTTATTCTCTACTACCATATCATAAAGAAGATGTTGTTTTTATGTGATAAGACTTTTATAACAACTGATCAAAATAGACTAACCTCTTGACAAGACCATAATTAACAAAGATCTTGTTTATTGAAAATAGAAAGATAACATCCTTTCCACATTTCAAGGGACAAACTAGTGGAATAGTGTTGGCATTAGTTCACACATGTTATCTTTGGATACATATTATTACAACTCTTTCTTTCAATTAAAAAAAATACACTCTAAAAACATACCTCATTATAGTACTTAAAATTATTTTTATCAAAAAAATTATAAATACTTATGGTTATAAATAGACATACTACTTCTGGAAAGTTTATTTATGACTTCTATAAATGTTCCAAAAATAAACTAGGATGCTTCTAATCAAGCAGATATGGTTTTCACTATGATGAAAAGTCTTCAAAATGTCTTTTTCAAGATCCTAAAAGCCTTTAATACCGATCTGAGAATATATGGAACCAATCTAAGCATCTCTAGATCCAGACTAGTGATTATCAAAGTTGGTATAAACTGGTCTTTTGAAGTCCTTTCTATTTATCAAAACACATTATTTTCCTCTAGTACACCTATATGACCTATATACACAAAATTGGTAGCTTTTCATGATAAAATTTTGGACATGATGGTGTAAAATAGGAAACATTAACTTACGTAGGATAATCTAGGTGAAATATTCATTTTTTATTTTGAATTAGTAATGAATTATAGAATGTACATCTAAATCCATAAAAAAATAAGATTCTTTAGGAAAAATAAATCCATTTCTTGGATATAATGAGATGTTTTATGGGCTCAGCATTCCACCCTAATATACCTTTTTCAAGTCCTCTTACAAGTTAAGATCCCATTTATTCTCTACTGGATACAATATCTCTTAATTTCTTACTGAGGTCATAAGCTTCATAATAGGTATCCCAATGTATTTGTGTTGTGATAATATAACCTTTGTATGTTCTAACATAAGTTGTACCCCTTTAAAATTATTATTTTTCTTGAGCTATTATATTTTTCCATGAGGGCATAAGACTGAGAATTAATGGTGGCTTATATCACATGACAATCCATTCTTACCCAGATGTTTGCTCAATTATTTGTATCATTTTTGTGATAGATCTGGCTCACCTAAGACACCATTTGAGGTTTTTGGGATAAGTAACCTCCCTTATTTTCAAAGGAATAATCAATGTATCCCATATGTGACCACAAGTAGCAAGGGTAGTAAAATGACATTAACAATACTCCTCAAAATGAAAAATACATTTATTCAGGATGTGTGGACATTATTCCCTAATTTTGGGGATATATAAAATATTGTAGAAAATTGTGACCAGCTTACTAGATTAGGGAAATCAGTCCACATATAAAGCTCAATAGTTTTGACCTATATAATTTTTTTTTTCTTTCACTCCTTACAATCTGATTTTACAGGGTGGAGATGAAAACCTTAATATGTACTTATAAAAATAGGTTAATTAGGAAGGAGGACATGTGTCCTAGGAAAATTTTACATATTTTGGTTTATGGTTGCTTCTAATTTTAACAGAATCATGGCCTGTTGTATTTATTCTTCCTCATCATGGCTAAAAGGTTGATACTATTCCTCTATAATTAGATATTTCCCTTTGTCTAATGATGGCTTATATGAAGAATATGGAAGGGGTTATTTTATATATTCCTCTACTAAAAATACTTATGTCATGGTTGTTAATTCCTCAATACCAATTGAGGTTTCTTACATAAATTCCTCTTTTGTAGGTTACTCTACTATCTCTAAAGCTATAGCAACTTGTCCTATGTTGAGACTAAAAATAATCTTTGTATCACTTCTATCCACATCATCCTCTTCAAATAGGATGATCGTTCTCTTTTTTTAAGGTAGAGTTTATAATCTTGACCTCTCCATTGGAGTCTTCCTTCTTACACTTCTTATTAAAACCCTAGGCTAAGATGTCTCTGGAAATCCTTCCTCTTCATTATATATTTTCACAATGTATACTTGGTGAGCAATAGGTTCTGGATTGTCTATAGAGATCACTCTAGATGTCCTTTTGCTCAATTTTTTTATCACCAATTCTAGAGATGGCTTTTCATTATTAGTTTCCTCCTTTGGAACAGTTCTAGGTGTGAGAGAGGAGGAGTACAAAGGTATAAATTTTAAATTAGTTTTATTATTCAACTTTTTGTGCATAAATTAATCCTATTTAACCTCTCCATCAACTTTATTTAGGAAGTGGTGTTGGCATATGAGATAAATTAATCCATGGTGTCTAATAGAGGTTGTACCTTGTACATACTTTACTTCCATAACCTAAATGGATCCATATAGAAAATATGGTAAATTGACCCTCCATTTGGTTTTATGAAATCCTTTCTTTAGATGATTTAAAATTTTCATTTCATCCCTACCAACAAAATCATATTTTCCATCATAGGTAAATAATTTGATGACCTAAAATGCAATAGTCCTCCATGGCTTTGGAAAGCTTTTTCTCTTGATTACTTTGGTTATACCTTGAGGGATAAAAATTAATTTAGTCATGGGTTATCCCTCTTCATGGAAGATATGAATTAGTTCTTTGAACATGGATTTCCCTAAGATCCTCATCCCTATTTATAGAATACCTAAGAGTTGATTGATTATAGTGTTGTTAATAGGGATATTGATGCCTTTAATCTTAGTGTATTATTCCTTAAGTTTGAGAATAAACTCCTTGAATAACTTCTCATCATAGCCTTGTAATTTCTTAATAAACTTTAGCCACCCAACTTCATCAAAAATGACTGCTACTGCCTCATCTTATAACAACAGTGTTATAGATGTTTGTTCTGACTTCTTCTAGTCTATCATGTGTATTTTTTAACGAGATTTTGATGCTATGAGGAAGCCTTTGGAATCAATTTAGAGGATTGAATTATAAGGTTATAAAATGAGATAAATTTATGATCAATAGAGCATAATATTTTTTAGGAAGAATAGAGTAAGGCACAGTGAAGAATTCTACAATTAATTACCTTGGCTCACAAAATGTATAAAACCTTAATCAATCTATGAGATGGGATATTTTGAGGGGAGATAAATAGTTATTGTCCACGTGTGAAGTGACTTTAGAGGACCCAATCCTACTCCTACCATTTTCCCTCATACAAAAATACACCATTAGTCCCTTTCTTAATTTGGTTCATGATTTGATCAGTCTCCATGATGATGAGTCATTTGAAAAATGATTTTTCCTCATGATTGCTTAAACCTCATCACCTTAGTGTCATCATATATTTTTATGTAAGTTGAAAAATAAATCCAAATGGTACCCCTACTTTTTTTGTTAAATATTTTTTCAACTTTTTAAAAAGACCCCTTTTTGGCATGTTCTTACTCGGATGTATCTTCTTTTTAGGAGTGGATTAAACAACATCTAAAACTCAAAAATAATCCTACTCGTAGAATAATGAAATACAACTACCTTGAACTACCTATGGTTTATCTTTGTTATTGTCTCTGCCACTTATCTTATGATAAAAATACCACATAAGTTAATTAAATGTTTTATACAAGTCAAATAAGAGTACTATTTTATTTCTTTGTTCCCTAAAAAAGTTGTCATTTACTAGTTTTCAACTTTTTCACCTTTATATATATATATATATATATATATATATATATATATATATATATATATATATATATATATATATATATATATATATATATATATATATATAAAATTTTGGTAAAAGTAACACCATTTATTGGTTTTCAACCCTCCTCCATTATTAGACTCAAAATCTCATTCCTTGGCTATGATGAAAAGACAAGGTTATTCTATATATCTAGTTTCTTTTTGAGATTGAATCTATTTGAAGAATTCATCCTTGCTTGGAATTTTATGATAGAGCCTAAACCTATATCCATTTACCAAGAGTTTTCTTTTGTTCCCATAAATTTGCAAAAGTTGAATTGATCAATTATCAAAAATCATTTCTACTTGGTAAGGACCTAGCCATCTATTATAGAGTTTACATTTGAAATTATGGTACTTTAAATCCAACAACAAGGCCAATCTCCCTCCTTAAATGTCATTTAATTGTTGTGACTATCATGCCATGCCTTCCTCTAATGTTTAAGAAGTTTCATTTGATGTAACACCTCTAGTCTCATCCCATCAAGTTCATTTAGTTGAATAATTCTATTTGTTTGTGCTTCATCCATATCTATGCCTATATCTATTGTTGTATTTATTGTCTGCAATTCAAATTCAACTGGAACTAATAGTTTTTTACATACAAAATTTCATATGATGAAAATCATGTGGTGGCCTTCCATGTCGTTTTATAGGCTCATACTACTTGAACAGCTAGTTTGCTTGGTCAATACTTTCTACTAATACTCATTATCTTGGTCAAAATATTTTCTAGTTATTTATTGGTAACCTCCACTTGACCATTAGTTTTATTATTTTATGGTGAAGAATTTACATGAGTGATTTGGTAGTGTTATATGAACGTTTTGATCATGTTAGATTCAAATTAAGGACCTTGATCTGATATCATTGATCTTAGTGATCCAAAATGTTTCATGATCATTTATTAAAAGAAATCAACAACTATTTCTTCATGAGCAAATGGTAGAGATTGGACTTATGCCCACATGGTGATATAATCAATACATACGAAGATTTACTCCTTTCCTTGAGATGGTGGATCAATGAGACCAATTAAATCTAGCCCCCATTTCTCAAAAGGTCATAAAACCACTTGAGGGTGGAGGGGAATCTCATTAGACAATGTGGGTTTCCCCATCCTTTGGCAAGGATCACATTGCCAAATATATCTTTTTACATTTCTATGAAGTGAATGCCAATAGTGTCCAACCCCAAAGATATTGTGAATAGTCCTTTTGGTTGAATAGTGGCCTTTTTATGGTTCATCATGGCAAGATATTAGGATGTCATAAATTTCATCCTCTTATACACCTACAGAGCACAATATCAAGTCCACATTTAAACAAAACACTATTAATCCATTTATATTTTTTACTTTTTCTAACCAAACATTTTTTATGATTGAAATCACAAGGAAATTTTTTTATGGCTAGATAGTTATCCATATCATCAAACTATGGTGTGTGTGTTGAAACTATGAACATTATTTACTCTAGAAAACTATCCTCTTTTGGCTCATCTTCACCTAAAACATTCAACCTTGACAAAAATTCAACAACTACATTAGCCTTCAATAACTTATCAATGATTGTGATATAAAATTCATGCAAGAGTAGTAATCATCTAATGATCCTACCTCCTACCATTTATTTTTTCATTAGATACCTTATAGCAAAATGATCTGCGTAAACAATTATACTATATCTAGTGATATAATGACAATATATGTTCATGACATAGATAATAACTAGTAACTCATTTTTAGTAGTAGTGTAAATCCTTTCAATAGGATTTAAATTCTTGTTAATGTAAAAACTAGAATACATATTACCTTCCTCATCTTTCTCTCTAAGGACTACCCCCATAGCATTTTTAGAGGCCTCTATGTGTATGTGGAAAGGTTACTCCCAATTAGGACCTCTCAATACTAGAGAAAATATCATTTTTATTTTTATTTATTCAAAATTATGTTGATGCTTGTCATTCCACATAAATTCACTATCTTTATTGATCAAAGAAAACATAGGTGAAGCTATCTTACTTAAACCTTCTATAAAATCTCTATAGTATCTTGCATATCCCAAAAACAAATTGATATTAGTTTGGTTTTTAGGTGTAGGTAGATGTGAGATAACTTCAATATTTTTAAGGTCAAATTGTATTCTTTGAGTTGAGATGTGATGACCTAAGCTTATTCTTTGATCAACCATCACCAAAAATTTCTCATGGCTTAAGGATAATTGATGTTGTTCACACTTGTTTAACACTTATATATATATATATATATATATATATATATATATATATATATATATATATATATATATATATATATATATATATATATATATATATATATAATTTAGGATTCGTCAAAAGAATCACCATGCACTATAAATTCATCTATTTACACTTCAACACACTCATTTGTAATATTAGCAAATTTAGCTAAGATTGCTCTTGGAAAATTAGTTGGTGCATTGCATAGGCCAAAGGGTAAAACTCTATATGAAAATGTCCCTCAAGTAAATGTAAATATTATTTTATATTGGTACTTTAGAGCTACCCTTATTTGATTATAACCACTAAACCCATCCAATAAAGAAAATAATTTCTTCCCAGCTAAGTTATATAGAACTTGGTCTATGAAGGGCAAAGGGAAGTAGTCTTTCATGGTGGCGTTTTTGAGCTACCTATAATCTATACATATCTACCATTTTCCATGTTTTTTGGGTACTATTACAAGTAGTGAGACCCATTGGCTATCTGATATGGGATATATGAATCCTACTTGTAGTAGTTTTTCTATTCTTATTTTAACCATGTCCCTTATTGTTGGATTGATCCTTCTATGTGGTTATCTTACTGATTTTATGTTTTCCATGTAAATATGATGAGTAAAAAACACTTGGGTGATTGCCTTTCATATCACTGTATTCCCAAGTAAAGCTTGTGTATGTCTTTTCAGAATGTCAAATACCTTAATTTCTTACTCATTGTCTAGCTAACTATTAATATTTATCAATTTTCCTAGTTGGACTACTATTTGTTTTGTCCCTGGATAGATGGAATTAAATTACCTAAATTCACTCATGAGAGAGTGCAAGGGGAAAGGATGAGTTTTTAACATGTGGAAGGTAGTTATGTATTTAAGAAAGGATTCTCCCTCTAAAATCACACCTACTAAAAGAAAATTTGAAACAAAGGTTTCTTTACTATTGTGTGCCCAACTAATAATGCTCTATTGGAGAGGAGTGTGATCATAAATTTCATCATGAGTGTCCTCATAATTATTTTGGTAACATTATAAATATGGTCCAATAATATCCAACTCTAGACTAGGCATCTTTGGATCAAGACCGAGTGTCTTTAGATTCAAACTAAGCATCTCTAGATCCATATTGATCATCTTCAAAGCCAAACCAACTTCTTCAGTGCAATTAATTAACTCATATTCTAACTCATTTACATGGATTTTTACAACTACCATGGCCAAAGAGGAAATACTTTTTTTTGTCCAGTTCATCTATCCATAAGTGATCTACAGAATCTACAAATGATTTTGTAGGTAGATACAAAAAAAAAAAAATCTTTTTAATCCATTTTAAATAGTATTATCTCTAAAAATGCAATCTATGAGGGCTATAATTGTGTCTAGCCATGGTCTCCCTAGGATCAATGGATAACATAATTTTTTACTCTTTGTCTTAAGAATCATAAAATCCATGGCTTGGTATTCCTAATATTCCATTGCTACTAATAGATTCTATATGATTCCCTCTAGTTTGGAAATACATTGATTAGTCATCTATAATACCATAGTAGTTAGTTGTGCTCTAATGAGGGAGAGTGATTTCAATGTGTCCAATGTCATAACATTGATAAAAACTCCTAGGTCCACTAACACATTTTGTATTTCCTTATTTCTTATAGATACAATCATCACTAGACTCCTTAGGTCTCCATATTCTTATAGAAGTAATTTTCCCACTAAGAGGTTAGCAAGTTTTCCATCTACTTATATGGTCTTAGAATATTAATTTTTTATCCCTTAGATTTTAATGCACAAACCTTTGATGATTTTATTGAGTTATAGGATGTCCCTTATTATTTGAAATTAGGGGTATCTCAATACTTAGTTTTCTTAGTTCCTAGATTAGTTTAGATTCACTTTTATTCATTGTTTGCTTAAGTCTTTCAGGAAAAGGAACTAGTGAATGAGTAGTTTCCTGAGTTTTTTATTTTTATTGAATATCTTATTTTTATTTTATTATCTCAATAAGAGGTCTTGGAATTAATTTTTGAATCTATATCTATGTAATGGTGATTGGATGACTTGTCAATGTCTTACTTGAGCTTAACTAGACATTACTACAGTCAATAGCATTGACCCCATAGTTACTTATTTTTTAATCCCATAGATAGGGGATACTTGTCTATTTTTGGGGTTTTCTAAGTTTGTGCAAAAATTTGAGGCTGAGTTAGTTGTTCAATTTGTGGAGGTTGAGTAGGTATAGGAGGAAATAATACTTGTTGATGTGGAAACCTCCTTTATTGATTGAATGTTTGAGGTACCAATTGTTGGTTTATTTATAGAGTACATAGTTGTTGGATTTATTATGATACCTATGGATGTGGTGATTTCCACTCTTTTAGATCCCAAGTTAGTGGTCCCCATGTTTGTGGAGGTGTTAGTCTAGGCCATGGCATAATCCATAGATTGGAAGGAGCTTTGGGAAGAAAGTGATTTGGATTTTGATTATAAAATAAATTTTTCTCTTATCTTTATATATGATTGAGCTCTTTCATTGGTTGGGTATCTTATTTCAATTGATTCTTTATGACAAGTAGGAGGGTACATTTTTTATATTATGGTCATTTTTATCACAAATTCCACACATATTTGCCCTGTTAAGAGGGAAATCTCAAAGTTCATGTTTCAATTTATAGTTTGGGCAATAAATATTTAAAGGTTTAATAATGGTGTTAAATTTTTATTTCAAGTCATCTGGTGTGGTATTTAATTGAACCAAAAATTTTGTTTTAAGGTTTGAAAATTCATCCATGAGTTATCCTACATCATTTCTTCCTTTCCCTATTTTCTATTTTCTAATGTTAGCTCTTGTTCTTGTTCATATTTATGTCTCATTTTCCCATTACATTCATGGATTCTCTAGTAGCATCATCCAATCCTTTTAAAAAACTATTTTTTTCAAATAATTCTCTAACTTATATCCACATATTATATGTGCAAAGAGGAAATAGTCAAGATAGTCTTCCATATTCTCATTTTCTTTTTGTTTATTATAATAATTCTTATTTTATATCCCTTAATCTACAATAATCTTGATATTTGTCCAATATTATATTTTCTATTCATCCGATGTGTGAATAGAATTTTTTTTGTAAACCCATAAACCATCTCATGGCTAAATCTTTGAGTGTAGAAGGGAACAATTTTAGTTTTTGATTATCAATTTTATAATCATAAGTTCGATATAAGAATTTAAATTTAGAAGGAAATTGGTCATGGTCTCTATGGAAAATCACCTACAATTAAGTAGTATGGATGGGGATATGTTCTTCACTATAGCTTTTTCATATTGATCTAAGACAATAGGATAGGTGAATATTCTCCCTGGTGGTTGAGCTCTAACTCCTACAACCCTATTTGGTGGATTATTTCCTATATTATCTACCATAGTTTCCCAATAAATCTTGTACAAGGTTCTGCTTGGAGGTGTTGAATTGTCAAAAGTGGATGGAAGGATTCTTGATTAAGATTCAAGAATCTAATTTAAAATGTTTTTTATCATTAATTGATTCATTTGTAAGGATGCACCTACCTCTGTGGATTGATCTCAAAATTCAGGTAAGGCTAACAATGGTTCTTCCTCAATAGTCTGAAGTTATTTTCCTAGAAGGTCTTCTAGCACACGTAATTCTTGTGACCTATTAGTGTTTGTACTTTATGTAAATGATATTTATGGATTATATAGCACCTTAGTATTCTAATATTAGAAAACTCACACCTTGGTTGTTCCTCTTAGTTCTAGACATTTCCCATCTTTTTAAGTCTTATATTTGCTCTATCTTGGTCCCTTTGGGCTATCTCTTGGTATGACTAATCTTATTTCAAGGACCCATACTTTTTATCTTGCCCAAAATTCTTAAAACATGTTTCTTTTCCACTTTTTCAAGTTTTCAGCATGTACATACTTTCTTGTTCCTTGGACACTAGTATCCTAGATAAACATCTGCATTTGCATAGGTGTCCTACTCCAATGCAAGTATCTAGTACCCTAAATTCATCTAATTTACAAATAAAATGTATCTTAATGGTTATCTTAAGTGATTTAATGTGAGTTACTTCTCTAAATGGGTTGATATAGATATAACATCAATACTCATTCATTCCACACCTAGAAAATTCTTACCTACTCAAATGGAAACTTATCAAAATATTCGATCAAGCACTCAAGTGAGAAAAGTTTCCCTATTTTATCATATTTATATATCAGTCATAGGGATAGCACATACATAGGTCTAAATTACTGAAGGAGCACCTCAAGAGCTATATTTGACAAGTTACAAACTAGGCCACTATTGTACTTTATTTCCACATATTTCATGATTCAAACACAAGCCAACATGTAGGGTATAACTACATCAGTCTGAGGCCCTCTTCAAATTATTGGCTATCTAGGTAACACTCATTGATAGAGGGGTCTTTGGGATCAAATTTAAACCTTGTGCCCACTAAACCATTTTTATCCAAGGTCAGTATGAGGATAAAGAACTAAGTTTTAATAATTTCACAAGGAGTGAAAGTCTAAGACCTAGATCTAAATGAACTAGAGTGAAGGCCAAAAGAAAACCTACAAGCATCTAGTTGGTCACATCTTTTTATTGTAGGTATTTTCTATGTGACACTTGTGTCATGTTCAAATAGTAGCATCGATGAAGCCATCCAAGCTTTATGTTAGTGATTGTGACTCCAGAGGTACTCAATCTAAAAATTGGTGATTGTTTCAGAATCCTCTTCTAGTATGCTTCCTACATGTTCTAGATATATAAATGTGTTATCATCAAAAATAGATAACTACATTACTTATTTCTAATTTCCATATCTAGCATAGTTGTAATTACTATTTTTATCCTATCTCAATTTAATAAATTTAGCATATGTTATATCTGAGTTTAGCATCTAATTGGCCTAATATAGAGATAGTTTATCACCCTTGTACCTCAGGTTATCTATATCCTTTTTAACCCTATGTAACCTCAATATACATTTTTAAGTTTAAACATTTGGTGAACTTGATTCGTATGAATGTAAACATTTTTTATTCTTAGGATTTTTAGTCAACTAGGGTTTCATATTATTATACTTTTCCATTTCTTGTTTATATTATTTTTCATGTAACCGAGGCATAGCCCTAGATTTGGAGGTGTGCCTATTGAACACATTAATCTTCCCCTATCACCAACTAAGATATCCTAAACTAATGAGGGACATAATCCCATGGATCATTATGATACCAATGTTGAGAATGAAAAACATACTAGTGAGGTTATCATTGAAGAAGATTCTAATAATGAAAACCATGAGTATAATGAAATAGGTAGGGGTGGGGATTGGATCTATATATAGGGGGATAATAATTAATAATCTATAATCTAAAGCTAATGCACATGATCAAATAGATCATGAGAAAATGAAATCAATTGCATTATTTCATGATCATATTCATCAAAATCCTAAAGATCTTGATTGAATCCTAAAAACCATTTTAGAAACTAACACAAAAATCATAGATGACCAAGCAGGTCCATCTAGTGATCTTGATATTATAACTATGGGCCATCTCCATATATCAACAACCCTCCCTAGGAACACATTACAACTTAATACTTCTAATGGGGGCATAGGATATGTATTTCAACATTTGTGTCCTAAAAATACTATTTATACATCTACCATGGGGTTAATAAATGTTTTAACTCAAATATTGGTTTCTATGCCTATTCAAACCATGATTACATCCCCTTTGATGACTAGTCAGCTTGTTAATCTAAATCCCAATGGGTCCATAATTCAAACACTCCTTCAATTTATAAATACCTTAGAGGACAAGGTTATAAACATTGAACAAAATGCTTTAAATTCACCTTATGCTATTGATTCTCAATATGTGTTATATAACCCTCTTGCACTTGAGATATATTTGTACCCTTTGCCAACTAGGTTTGTCACACCTATGTTCACATTTTATGATGGCAAGGGCAATCCTTAATAGTATATTCAATCCTTTTATGTGGCATCCCTTGGCTATGCCTCCAATGATAAACTTTGACTCAATTATTCCCAAGAATCCTCAAGGATCATTCTTTAGGGTGGTTCTATGATTTACCTCTCCAATATATGAAATCATTCAAACCTCTTATAGATTAGTTTTTGGCACACGTTTCCATTAATATTTCCAAATAGCTTTCATTTTCTCAAATTTCCAAAATCAAACAAGGAACAAATGAACCTATCAATGAAGATGTCTTGAGGTACAAGATAATGTTGGCTAAAATGACTAATCCTATGGTAAATAAGGAGTTGTGATACATATTCAAGCAAATTTTTCTTGCTCATCCACATGATTCCATTATTTTCAATAAGTTTGAATATTTTGATGACTTATGTCATGTTTTATGAGTCTATGAAATGAAGCTTATTTCATTGAATAAGTTCAAGTATGTAGCAAACACACCATCTACATTTACATCCAGTGCCACATTTACAATAAAATCATGTTATAAGGTAAAAACTCCTAAGCCTAAAAAGGAAAAAATAACCATGGTTAACACAATTTCATAGAATCCTAATTGGCTTATCTTATTTAATGTAAAAAATATATAATTTACATGCTTACCTATTTATCCCACTTTATTACTCCCATGGATAGTAGAGTGTCATCTTATATCTCTCCCTCTTCCTATAGATGTTGATATGAATGGACCTTTACCCAAAGGATATGATGTGAATGCTTATTGTGATTATCACCAAGTATTAGGACATTATACAAATATATTTTTTACCTTTAATAATAATATCCAAGACTTTATTTATGACCAAAAGATTACATTTGATGATCCTCCCATAGAATTAGGTTCACAACCCAATGATCTCTAGAAACAAAAAAATAAAAAATCCTTTGTGAGATCATTCTAAGAAAGAACTAGAAGTGCAAATGGAATATAATGCACATCCTCCCCCATAACATTATGGGAACACATTATATGGTATTATTGGTACAACACATACATCGTATGGTTCATTGAATTTTTATTACTTTTGATGACACTGAGATTAATGGTGATGAATCTGATCTTCATTCTTTACTCATTTGATAATTCCTTGATCACCAAATTATATATAGTGTTATGATTGATAATGTTGCAAGTGAAAATATTTTCACCGTGACATTACTTATCCATCTAGGTTATACTCATCATGATTTGCATTCATCTACTAGATCAATTACAGCATTCAATGAAACCTCATAAAATGTTCTTAGTGAGATTAAACTACCTTTATAGATTGGTCACGTACATGTGGTTACTACCTTTTTATTTATACCTTTCATGGGAATATTTGATATGTTATTGGGAATACATTATATACATACATTTTGATTAGTAACTTCTATAGTTCATGGTGTTTTAAATATATTCATGTTAATCAGCTAATTGCAATTTTTAAAACCCCATATGAGCATCCTCTTTAACAAGAAAAAATTATACCTAGGGAGGTAACTATCAAACCTACTAAGGTTAATGCCCCGTAAAAGGTAAGAAACAAACAATTCCATTTACTAGGTGGCTAGTGCTTGAGAGACCATTACATTAGAGACATATAGTGGATTCCATAAAACCCTCATCTTGTATTATGCATCATATTCAGACATCTTAAACACCTAAACATGTTTCTACTACTATTATTTCAAATAACCATAGAGCACATAGAGATGGGTTATATGAACCCCTATTCCTTATGTGTTTACTTCACAACCTGATATTCTTGTTATACATGCACAAAGTATCAAAGATACTACAATGACAAATATTTCACCTATACTTACTCCTTGAAAGTACCACAAATATCTTGCACTAGGTTCCAAGTGGGGAGATACCTATGATCATCCTTTAGATGAGATCATGGATGATCTTTCCTCTTCATAATATTCTAAAAATACCAAAAAATTAAAAAAAAACATTTAAAAATCCAAAAACATTTTTGACATCTACATATTTTATTAGCTCATTAACATCTATGTGTTAGTTCCATGTTAATGAATTGCATATCATTTACTCCTACATACACATTTTTTTCATTCTTCTACATGAGTGTGATACAAGCATACATAGATACATGATATATTCCTATTTTGGATGTTGGGTCTTCTCTTTAATTATGTCACATGTACACTGGGAAAATCCACCTCTATGGTCACAATACTTCTAGGTTACATCATTTTATGGTCACTTTACATTACTATGTTTTAATCTCATATATATACTTACACATCTCTTTATCCATGATTATATCTTATACAAGGTACTTGATATGTTATGCACTTAACATTTTTTCTAACACATTTGATCCATAGGCTATTATGACATGTTTGCGATAGTTGCTTATACTTTCCTTTATGCAATTCCTTGAGTGTCTTTCATTGTTATTGTCTTTCTTTTTTGAGTATTTGAATATGTTACTTTATTTATATCTCCCATGCCTATGTGTGATTTCTTTGACATTTGAATATGTCATTATTTATGGTATGGAAATTTGAATATGTCATTATTTTTGGTATGGATATTTGAATATGTAAATATTACTTTTGAGGAAATTTGACTAAGTCATATCCCTTTGATTGTGTGACATTTTAACATGCCATGTTTTTATTCCCCTAGGACCATTATACGTTGACGTGATTTTAAGTGCCCTTGTGTGTGTGATTATTTGCTTGTTGATCTTGTACTATTATTATATAGACATTATTATGATATTTATCATGCATATTAGGCCTTCATGTGATCACATTGTTTTGTGTGCTTCAATGATACATTTACCTAGACATGTTCTTCTATATGCTACCTAGTTCCAATCACAAATTATTTAGTTGTCTTATCATTTTGAGGTGAGGTAATTACCAGTTTATATTCTTCCCTCACCTCAAAGGGGGGACATATCATTGGGTGCATGTCATAGAGGCATGTTCTTCACATTTTGCACAATTTTTATATTCAATGGGGTTATTCTTTAGAAGCATGTTCTTCACACTTATTCAGTACTCGACACACCCAGATTCAAGGGGGTGATTTAGAAGCATGTTATCCACAATTATTCACATTTGGAAAAAAAAATTGATTCAATGGAGGCATGGCTTCAACACATTCATAGGTTCAAATTAAGTGGGGGCATGCTTTAGAAGCATGTTCTCCACACTTATTTAGTATTTGGCACACCTAGATTTAGTGGGGGCATGTTTTGGAAACATGTCCTTCACATTGGAACTTATTTCAGTTTTAAAATTTCTCCATATATAGTGGGAGCATGATTTGGAAGCATATTCTCTTCACACAATTTTGAAATTGGCTAAAACATAATTTTATAATTCATATTCATAGTTGTGGCAGAATTCTATACATTGGTATACATGGTTCCATCATGAGACATATCGAAGGTGCATATGTTACGTAATATGTGCCTAATACTTCAAATTCCAAATAAATTTTAGATTTCAAAACACTCTCAGGGACTATCATCACCCGGTAGGTTAGTGTTTTATATACTATATCGAGCCAATCTACTGTATTAGTTGGTTCACTTTTGTATGGTTGAAGTGATTAAATCACTCGATCTTGCCAAGTTTTTAGGTTGGACATGATTGTATCATCCAACCTCACCAATTTTATAGTGTGAATTGACTTGGTTCACTATCACTTACTAGGTTATAAGTATGATTGGGTTATATGATTGAGCTAATCTTAATTGATGGGTGACAACTCACCTTTTCTCCAAGCCTGGGGGCATGTGCCTTTCAATCTCTCTTTCTCTATATCTCATTAGATATATAAACTTTATAGATTTATATATATTTATCCTAATGTAAATTTTAGAGCGTAACAATGATACATCTTTAAAATCAACTTGGAAATAGGTAAGGTAGTTACATCAATACACAAGTGTACTCCTAAATCTTTCTCTTTCAATTTCAATTTTTTCAATACTTTAAATTTAAGATTATATGAACTAATTATGTATTATAACATATTCTTGGTTACAATTTAGTCACTAGTAAATCACTCAAGTCAGACTCAAGCAAAGGCAAGGTGTGTTATACACACCCAAGTACATATTTATTCTCCTTTAAAGTATAAATTATATAATTACATTAAAGGAGGGGGAAATTTAGATGATATTTATGGATTATATATCACCTTATTCTTGTACATTTGGAAAACTTAGACTTTGGTTGTTCCTCTCAATTTTGTACCTTTCCCACTTTCATAAGTCTTGCATCTGCTCTATCTTGTGCCCCTTAGCCTATCTCTTGGTTTGACCAATCTTATGTTGATGACCTAAATCTATTATCTTTCCCATAATTCTTAAAATTTATTTATATTCTACTTCTATAAGTATTGATCCTATACCTAATTTCTTTTTCCCTAGAAACTAGCATCCTAAACAGACACCTACCTTGACATAGGTGCCCTACTCTAATGCAAGTGTTCAGTGCCTTAAAATAATATGATTTTCAAATGAAATATATCCTAATGGTTAGCCTAATTTATTTAATGTGAATTAATTATCCAAAGGGGTTGATATAAATACAAGATCAACCCTCATTCATTCCACACCTATAAATTTATTACCTACTCACAAGGCAACTTATCAAAGTATATAATCAAGCACTCAAGTGAGAAAATCCTCCCTATTTTATAACTTATTTCCATATTAGTAATAGGGATAACTAATCCACAAATATTAAGTGACACCACTTATTAAAAACTATTTAAAAATGGATACTCTTTAATTAAAACTTGATCCGAAAATGACACTTGACAATTTTAACCAATTTACTCCATTTTTATGGATAAGGAACAATTTCTCAATTTCCCATAAAATCATATGAAAATTGGCATATTAATTTAAAACAAACAATTTAATGATTAAAAATAACAAGAAGTAAATGTTCAAATACAAATAATACACTTGCACTTGATAATAGAGTTCACCTTTTTAGGGGCTACGTCTCTAAGTTCGATAAAACATGAACCAATATATAAATGACGTCAAAATAAATTTAATTATTACATCACAATGTACTCCTATAATGGGCTGCCAATCAACCATAATGACTTTAGAAAGTCCCGCAAAAGATAGGTTCTACAAAATCTCCACTCCACACTGAGTTAATTCTGATGAACTTGTTTTCGATTCTTATTCTCCTTCAATGAGTGCTTTGAGAACTTAGAATTATTTTTAATAATTTTTCCAATTGGAGTCATGGGTTTATATAGCTTTTATAAACCCAAAAATCATGAATATTTTCCCTATCCATCCCCAAGCATAAGCCTTTGTTTAAGATGTTTATCTATTTACAAAAGGATTTATAATTATCCCCAATCTTACATAGTTTGTGGGATTAAAATCCCTATTACATGAATATCCAATATAAATGGGTTTAAAAAAAATATTAAATATTTAATTTAGCCTTTACATGAATATATCCCATATCCATGGTATTTCATAAAATAAATAAGGCTTTTACATAGCCGTCATTTTACTCATAGTTATTTATTTTAAGCCTTTTCCATAGGCATAGCCATATTTATCATGAACTCCTTGAATTACCTTTCCACGTATTGAAATTGTCAACCAAAACTCTTCCATGTAATAGCCTTTAGTTTTATTCCATGCTTTATTAAGGCTTTATCCTCATCAATTCTTCCATGTAGCATATTATGTTTCCTACATTTATGGGTTTGAAGGCTTTTCAAAGGGCATAAATAAGCCTACCAAATTTCCATATATCTCCATACCTTATTAAAAGGCTTCCACGTGGGGTTTTACAAACTATCTTTTGTTTATATCCACATATGGGTGAAAATTCGGTCAAAAGCCTTTTTTGTCCCACATGTGAGATAAAATAATTTTTTTAAATAATAAACTTTTATCCCATGTAAAGTGGTCTCACCTTGCCACATAAATTTGCCATGTAGAGGCTTGTAATGTCGTGTGTCTATACCAATGTGTGCCATGTGTTCATATCGCATTGGTTCATTTGTTGATCTACCACATCCATGTCATGTCACTTGTTTGTTGACTAGGTTTGACTAGTGTTGACTCATCCTATTGACTTTGACCAACCATAACTTCTACATATGGACTCCATTTTTTGAACCAAAAAATGTGCCAAACTTTTGATGAGATCTACACTATGTGAAAGGTTTGAATAAGAATTGAGACCTTTTATTTTTAGCCCTTGTAGATGATCTTTGGATCACACCTCTCCACTAAGAAGGATTTTGGTCTCCAAAAGTCCAATAATCAATCGAAACCTGAAAATTAAGGTCTTGTTACCCTTCCATAAAGTTTCCTATCTTACCAAAACATTTTTTACATGAAAATAACATACAGGATCAACATAGCATCGAAGGCAATATTATCTTTCCTTATCAATAATGTTCTCCTATAATGGTCCAAATATCAGAAGTATAATGACAAGTTATCAACATTGCCCTTCTTTCAAGCGATGGGATCTCATGAGATATTATATCCCATCTTTATAATGCCAAACTAATTTTCCTCTTTAGAGAAAGTTGCATTTCTTAGTGACAAGTATGGTTTACCTAGGATCATGCCACTAAATTGAAGTGGAACCACATCTAATTCAGCTTCATCTAGGACGTTGGAGGTAATTGCAAACCCTAGTTTACATGTTTTTCTTATATGTAGGTTTAAAACATCATTTATTCCAACCAAAGAATATGGTCTAAAATTTGACTTAGTTTTCAAACCTAGGGTTTCTAAAACATCTTCAAAAATTAAATTCTTTTGATAATTTATATCAAAAATAGCATCTATCTTTGAATGCTTAGCAATTATTCTTTTGAAGAAATGTTGTTTAACTCTCTAGGGTAATAAACTATGTGTTGCTAGCTTGTCCTTGACTATCATATTTCTAATTTTTTTTGTCTTAGGTTCTACTTGATGAGGCTCTATCTTTTTCTTGACTAAAGATGCAATTATAACCTTTTCCTGAGGTTGTGATTGACTTTGCTTATCTTCTTTCAGCATTTTCCCCTTAGTATTGAAGTAAAAATTAAACTTCATGTCTTATTTAGGCAACTTCATTTCATCAATATTATTATTTTATAACTTGAAATGTCTCTTAAGCATATTTTTGGGGCTTTCTTTGACATAATTATAAGATACATTTGAGTATTTCCTCAATTCATACCTCAATAAGTACTCTGAAGATGTCTCATTAGATTTAACTTCTTCATCTTCTAAGAATGCTTCCTTCATCTCTTTAGAGTATTGTAACTTACTACTTGAGTAACTCTTCAATTCATATTCTTGGGAACATTGTCCTTCATTTCCATATCCTAATCCTATGTAAAGTAGTCTCTTCACAACTTGGATAGGTTGGACAATTCCTTGACCATTAATGTCAATGCCCTTTCCATTAAATCTCATCTT
This sequence comes from Torreya grandis, assembly GCA_037957365.1. NCBI lineage: Eukaryota > Viridiplantae > Streptophyta > Pinopsida > Cupressales > Taxaceae > Torreya > Torreya grandis. Next base: position 4,204,389 of record JARHVA010000602.1, read on the forward strand.
GGCTAGAAAATTAGAACCTTTTCCCCTTGTCTACTTCTCAAATGTATCAACATAACTACTTGATGAATGTATGGAGTTAGAATACAAAGTATCCCTAACATTCTTAGTATATCTAGAAGAATTAATTTCATTACTTTCATTTTTTTTATGTACATCTGATTCAGAAGACCCATTGGTAATTAGAGCATTATTCACTTTTGGAATATTGTTTTCATTAGGATGACTACCAATACTATAAGAATCAGAGGAATCATTGATATAACTAGAAATTACCTTAGTTATTTGACTAGTCCTAAACTTAATCTTGTAAGCATGATCACTAATCAGATGGATTCCATCTTTTGATGTTGTGTACTTGGCCTATCAGGATGTGAGATAGAAATTACCCAAAATGATCTCCTTTGATTATTTTGGGAATATATCAAGAGTAACTTGATCAAATAATATACCTTCATTACCAAAATGTAGGATATAATAATGTGTGATGCATCCATGTATTGTATCATTAACTGATCAGAATGTCTTAGTGCAGGGTAATGAAAGAACTTTCAATCCCAGACATTGTACAAGACCTTCATTATTGTAATTTTCTCTAAAGATCCAATCAAAATAAATCTACATGAACTTACCCTCAATAATAGAAGTGACATTTTGCCTTCACATATTCTTATACTATAGCATAATTTTTTACAGTTCGACTGGCTGAAGTTGTCATATTATAGTCTCTAGAGTTGATTGATGACATACTACTATTCTAGATGATTGATTGATTTTTTTAATATTCGGTGCCTTGCCTTTGTGCTCATTCTAATTCTTGAATCAGTTCAATTCCTGACTTGGATATAATATCCAACATTGCTCTACAACATGTCCTCTTCTAGCACAATGTCTACAAACTTTTGAGTCTTTATGCATGCTCTTCCTTTGATGGTATTATTGTTGTAGATCTTCCTATAGATCATCAATGATCTATTGGATTTTCTCAATCTACAACTCATGTCTTCATTTTTTAGCTTTATATCATTGTTCTTGTGATTTTAAGTATTGCATCAACGTAGTGACAATGGTATTCAGTAACAACTGAACTTGAGCTAACATTAGATCCATAGTATTCCATAGTATGTGATTAAGATCACAATTACACCAACATGAACTTAGCTTTGATACCAAATCTATATGTAAATAGTAAGTGACCCCACTTATTAGAAAATATTTTAAAATGGATATTCATTAATTAAAACTGATCCGAAAATGGCACTTAATAATTTTAACCAATTTACTCTATTTTTATGGATAAGGAACAATTTCTCAATTTCCCATAAAATTACATGTAAACTGGCATATTAATTTAAAACCAACAATTTAATGATTAAAAAGAACAACAATAAAATGCTTAAATATTAATAATACACTTGCACTTGATAACGGAGTTCACCTTTTCAGGGGCTATGTCTTTGAGTTTGATGAAACATGAACCAATATATAAATGATGTCAAAAGAAATTTAATTCTTACATCACAATGTCCTCTTGGAATGGGCTACCAATAAATTATCTTGACTTGAGAAAGTCCTACAAAAGACAAGTTTCACAAAATCTCCACTCTGCACTAAGTTACTTCTGATAAACTATTTTCGCTTTTTGTTCTCCTTTAATGAGTTCTTTGAGAACTTAGAATGCTTTTTAATAATTTTTCCAATGGGGGTCATAGGTTGATATAGATTTCAAAAACCCAAGCATCATGTATATTTTCCTTATCCATCCCCAAGCCTAAGATTTTGCTTAAGCTTTTTATCCATTTCTAAAAGGATTTATAATTATTCCCATTCTTACATAGTTTGTGAGATTAAAATCCCCATTATATGAATATCTCATATAAATGGGTTTAAAAAAAATATTTAATCTTTAATTTAGCCTTTACATGAATATATCCCATGTCTATGGGATTTCTAAAATAAATAAGGCTTTTACATAGCCATCATTTTATTCATAATTATGTATTTTAAACCTTTTTCATAAGAATAGCCATATTTATCATGGACACCTTGACTTACCTTTTCACGTATTAAAACTGTCAACCAAAATCATTCCATGCAATAGCCTTTGGTTTTCTTCCATTCTCTATTAAGGCTTTTATCCTCATCAATTCTTCTACATAACATATCATGTTTCCCACATTTGTGGATTTGAAGACTTTTTAAAGTGCTTAAATAAGCCTATCAAATTTCCATATATCTTCATGCCTTATTAAAAGGCTTCAACATGGGGTTTAAAAATCTATATTTTATTTATATCCACATATGGGTGGAAATTTGATCAAAAGCATTTTTTTTCCCACATGTGAGATAAAATATTTTTTTTACTAATAAACTTTTATCCCATGTAAAGTGGTCTCGCTTGGCCACATAGATGTGCCATGTGGAGGCTTGTAGTTATACCACATGTCCATATCAATGTGTGTCATGTGTCTATATCACATTGGTTTATTTTCCATCTACCACATCCATGCCATGTCACTTGCTTGTTGACTAGGTTTGACTAGTGTTGACCAAAATTGACTCATACTATAGACTTTTGACCAACTTTAACCAAAAATTTGACCAACCATAACTTCTACATACGAACTCTATTTTTTGAAATTAAAAATACACTAGAAATATTTCAGTGAGCTCTATGTTGTGTGAATGGTTTGAAGAAGAATTGAGACCTTTTATTTTCCTATACCTTGTAGATGATCTCTAGATCAATAGCCCATACATAGTTCTGAAGTACTGAAGAAGTATCCTAAGAGCTATATTTTATAAGTCACAAGCTAGTTTATTATTTTACTTGATTTACACATATTACATTATTCACACACAAGCCAACATATAGGGTAAAACTACATCGATCTAATGCCCTCTTTAGAGTATTAGCTATGTAGGTAGTGTTCATTTATAGAGGTGTCTTTGGGGTCAGCTCGACACCATGTTCCCACTAACCCATTTTTCCCCAAGGTCACTATGAGGATGAAGAAGTAGGGTTTTATATTTTCACAAGGAGTGACAGTCTATGATCCAAATCTGAATGCACTAGAATAAAAGTGAAGATGAAACCCAAAACCATCTAGGTAGTCACATTATTTTACAATAGGTATTCTATACATGACACCTGCATCAAGTTTAGATAGTGGCACTGATATAAATATACAAGGATGACACTTGTATCCATAGATATAGAATTACTCAATCCAAAATTTGGTAACTATTTTATCATCTTCTTCCAGTCTGCTTCTTCCCTATTCTAGATCCAAAACTGTATTAGCATTAGAACTGACTAAGTACATTACTTCTTTGTTATTTCCATATCTAGCATAGTTATACTAAATATTTTAGTTTAATGTTTTTGAAGTATATAATAAGATGGGGGGTTGAATTAGTTGTATAACAATGCATATTCAATTCCATTTACCATTCCAAGAAGCATACATTCACATAAGAGATCAATGCATAAGCAAATAACTACACAAGCATACAAGAGAACACAAGAGATATGTGGTAAACCCTTTCAAGATATAAAACCCAATAAAACATGCACAATAACTACTATCCTATAATTTCAAGATCTAAATTTTAGTGAATTACCAACTTCATAAGGAGCTCTAACCCCTACCTAGTTGAGCACCCACCCAACTAATCTTCTGCAAGCTCCAACTTGAAAGGAGGCTCCAAACCCCTAGGAAACCAAACACAAACTTAGATACATTGAACTCTGATCATATTAGAACACCTATTGATAATATTCTACTTATTATTACCTCATTTTTTTTTCACTCTTTCCCCTTCACTCTCACTCAACCAGCCTTTTAGGCCTTCTCACTCAATTAGCCTCTTCTAGGCTCATTAGGTCCATTGACCTATGTATCCACCTACATTAACTTAATTATTTATGAATGAATAATATGATTCTATATATTATCATCCTCAATTACTTACCTCTTCTCCTTGATTGATTTCTTTTATTCACTTAAGTCCACATCACTCTAACTCACTCAAATAGACCAATTTAGGCCTTACTTTTATACCACTCACTTGGTCTCACCCATCCTAGTCAGACAATATTTTTAACATAATTTGATTATAATTTGAATACTTATTATCACATGTTACACAATTTAAGAAACCCTCACTTTGGTTTTATATTTCCCTTAAGGGCCAAATCATTCATTAGGCCTAGTTGAGACTTAAACGAATTAGGCCTTCTCTAAGGCACACATTATACTCAGACCTCTTGGATCACATTTAACCTTTACCAATGATTTAAACATTTATAATAAATCTCAAATATACCCTTTATCACTCCCACATAGGTACTTGCCAGCTGTAAGTCCAACTCATCTTTTGAACCAAGCCATTTAGCCTACTCGTTATTAGGCCTTAAAACACAGAAAAGTCTATCTCATAAAACTAAAGCATATATTTGATTTTATAAAATAAACCAATATAAAACACATAAATATATCATTAATAACCTTAAAAACTTACCATTTCCATTTTAAATCACCACTCAATCTCTAACCATCCAAAACCACCTCTATAATTGGACCACTCATATTAGTCAAACATAGTCAAAGTACCGTCAAGCAGCTTTGACCACCAACACCTACATATGGAATTATTATGAATAAAAACAAATTTACATGGGAATTTTATAATTATATGATAACTTAAAACTCATTGGGTTCTCTATTTCGGTCCAAACAACCTCCAACTTACCTATGTAAAGTGATCACTCAAACTCCCTGTAGCCTCAAAAAATACATCCATGTAAACATTCATGTTTATAACTTGTAAGAGTGATTAAAATAAATATAATTCACATAAATACTTCCTATGTGATATCTATGACATCATATAATATATGGATCATTGATTTTGGGATCAATCATTGGTCTTACAGATCAATCTCTCAGGCATCTAACTCAATGTCTTAACACAGCTAGATAAGCCATTTTAGATTTAACATCTTAAATTGTTTATCAACCTTAAAAAAGAATTAATAATTAAAATAAATTCCAAACCACAATAATACATTCATGTAATTTATCAACTCTTGTCAAAGAGTCTCAAACTCTTCATCTCACCTAGCATACCTATAGCAGTCATCTTGGCTCAAAACATAGTCATGGTGATCATGAATTATCACATCTTTATGGACACAAAAAATAATATGTAATTCACTTATATGATCATAAATAATTATAATAACATCTATAATCACAAATATTCATAGGTCAAATGACAAATATAGACCCAATAAATCAAACTTTAAACCTCACTCTTTCACTAACCATCTCCATTCAGACAAGCCATCCTGAGAGCACTATTTTCACAATATACAATGAAATAAAATAAAATAATCAAAATATAAAATATTTATATTTATTTAAAAAATAACCCAAACCATTGGATTCATTCCTATTCACTTACACCTCATCCTTAAACTCTTTCTCACTCAAACTTGCTTTTTCTCACTATTTTCACTATCTGGAAGTTTAGCGATAGGCCAACTTGATTAACCAAAATTATTTAAATAATTAACATAAATTTATAAAATAAATCCATTTAAATCAATAAAAACTATTTAACTTCAACCTCTATATATTTATAAGTATTGACATGGTCAACCCTGCCTATAGCAATAAATTCTTCAAAAATAAGCACTTTTTTATACCTTCTTCTCACTACCTTGACAAACTAAGACCAATTTGGGATGATTATATGATTTATATACATTATAAAAACATAAAAATTTACTTTCCAATTCATTTTTGTAACTTTCTAGCAAGTTCTTCATCATCCAATCAATATGAGGGTTTAGAGAGGGTTTAAGACCAAATTGCATTCTTAACGAATGTTTATAAAGATTTTTACCTAAAAAAACTTATATATTATTTTATAAAATTATTAGGACCATTTTAAATATCTTAAAAAAGGATTATGACACCATGAAAAGTCTATACATGCCAATGATCACCTAAACTTCCTTCTTTAGCTCTCATATCTTTATGCTGCATATACAAGAGACCTTCCAACATGATTTATTATCTTCTCCTACAATACATGAAATAAAACTTGGTCCAAATGATTTAAAAACCATTTTAGACCTCATTCCATGATCACATGGGATTCAACACCTTGGAAACTCAAATTTACCCTTCATGTGGACCTCACTAGGTCTTTATGCACAATAGGTCTAGAACCACCAGTCATACTTGGATCTTGAATGCTCTTGGAAACTTCTTGATTTTCTCTCAATAATTCATACACATGTAAAATGACATAATACCATGAGCATAAAATCACTCTTACCTTGTAATCTTATCCTCATCCTCCATTTGGCCTCACTAGGTGCCTTGGCATACTAGGCCTTTAGTTGAAAGTCACTTTAGGTCTTGGAGTATGACCCTCTCACCATTGTAGATGCTCTTTGAACCTTATCTCATGTTGACAAGATATCCAATCTCTTTTATAATTATTCTACCACTGATTTTCACAATGTCAAGCTCATATATATATATATATATATATATATATATATATATATATATATATATATATATATGTCAACATCATTATGCCTCATAATGCTCCATGCCTATATCAATGCAATACTAGGCTTTTTAATACATGATGTTCACTTTTATTCACTTCAAAAAGAAAAAGGACCTCACCATAATTTCAAATCATTATCTAAAAGCTCATAATATTTTACTCATGCCATAGCCTCTCATCACCATAAAACTTGCCTCTTTATCATTAATGCATCTAGTAACCAAGTCAACATAAGACATCAATGACAACAAATAACACCAATGACCACATTCGAACATAATGAATTCAAAATATGTTATATATGAGTTTACAATATAATCATCCTACTATAGAGATAGTTTATCACCCTTGTACATTAGGCTATCTTTATCCCGTTTAACCTTAGATAACCTCAATCTATATTTTTAGGTTCAAACACTTTGTTGAGGGTTCTTAGGAATATATATTCCCTTTGAATCTCTTTATCTATCATAAAAAAATCTGATTTATGAGAATTTTTTCTTAATCAACTATCAATTTAGGATATTATATCATATTCACACCTATAACAACCCTACAAATGGTGTAAAAAATTATGGGGTTGTCAATCCTCTCATTTAATTAATTGAGTCAAGTTGATGTCATATGAAACTAAGGTCAGTGTCCAATGGTATTTAGTAGTAAGGTATGCAATATAGTGATTGATAGTTATATATTTAGGGGGTAGTTGTATATAATTAACTACTAAAGATCTAATCCACTTTCTTGGATTGAATTCTAACCTACTACTTGTAAAGGTAAACGCTTTTGTTCAATGGAAATGCTTGTAAGGGAAAAACACATTTTCTTAAAATTAAAAGTACTTTGGAAAGGAACACACTTTATTGGAATCAAAGTTCATTTGAAATTAAACATACTTCTAATCTAATTTACTTAAATTTAAATGCTTTGAAAGATAAATTATTTTAAATTCAAAAAGTAAACTTGATTAAAATACACATGCATAAATACACAAACCTATAGGTTAAATTAAAACATAGTACTTTGCATAAAATAATGAATGACAAACTTTAAGACACATAAAAATGTGAAATAAACATATATATAACCAAATAAATCCTAATTCCTTGGTTGAGTGGTCCCTTGCTCTTCCTTGGAATAGGATGAGATTAGACTAGACTTGTGAAAATAACATGAAATCAAGTCTTCATTAATTATAGAAGTGCTTATAGTGCTATAAAAACTTAATTTTATCCTCCAATCATTTATTTTTTATGTACTCTTGTTATATTCTCAACTAATATATCAACATGAAGATCTTTTTTATATGTGGCAACACTTATAATAGCTAATCAAAATATACTCTCCTCCTAACAAGACCATAACTAAGATATTGTTTATTGAAAATAGAAAGATAATAACATACTTTTTATGTTTCAAGGGACAAGTCAATGAAAGAGTGTTGGTTTTGGTTCACATGTGCTATCTTTGGTTGTTTATTTTTTACAACTCTTTCTTTTAGGTAAAACCATTTATATTCTAGTAATGGACACCATTTTAGTACTTAATGTTATTTTTATAAATCATCTATAAATACTTATGGCTATAAATAGACATATTACTTTTATAAATTTTATATATGACTTATATAAATGTTCCAAAAATAGATTAGTATGATTTTGATCAGGTAGATATGGATTTCATCATGATGAAAAGTATTTAAAACATATTTTTCATGATCTTGGAAGCTTTCAATACCAATTTCAGCATCGTTGGAGCAAGTCTGAGCATTTGTGGATCTAGACTAGTGATCTCTGGACCCAGATTAGTGATCTCTAAAGCTAGCCTCGTGATCATTAGAGCTAGTATGAACTGATCTTTTGAATTCATTTTACTTTGTAAAAACATAATATTTTCCTCTAGTACATTCAAATGACCTATATACATAGAAGTTATGGCTTTTCATGCAAAAGGTTAGGATAAGTGGTGTAAAATAGGCAACATTAACTTGCATACAATAATCAAGGCAAAGTACTCATGTTCTATTTTGATTTCGTAATGAGTTATAGAATGAACGTCTAAATCCACAAAAAGGAAAGATTCTCTAGTAAAAATGAAGTTATTTCTTGGATGTAATGAGCCATTTTATGGACTCATTATAACATATGGACACATTAAATTTTTTTTCTCATATCAAGAAATATCAAGTTTTGGTCATGGTCAATCCATAAATTACACTTAATATTTAGGATAAGAAACAAGTCCATAGGTTAGGTATCCATTTAGACACTTTGGAGAATTTCCCCATTCTATTTCTATGACATTAAAGTATTGAATGCATAGGATTAGTCTATAATGTGTAATTTTTAATGGTATATTGTTTCCTTAAAGATAAATTATGTGGTCAATATTAGGGGTTTGGATGTTACTCCATCAATCATTAGGAGTGATTATTTAAATTTAATTAAGTAGACCATGATTATAATATCGAGTCCTTTCCATTAATGATTTTAATCAAATAAATAAAAATTTTAAGGGGTATTTTGGATTTATGGCTTACCATTATATTATAGATGTAGAATAATATATCCCACATGAAAAATCTGTATGAATTCTAGAGATGCTATGCAAATATAATATAGTTTTCTAGGATCTACCAAAGAGCTTTCCACTAAATACGGAGTTGAATCACATTATTGATCTTGACCCTATAGAAGGCCCAATGATGTTACACCCTCATAGAGATGGGAATTTTCAAAATTCAAATATTAAAAATTGATTTAAGTGTTCAAATCTTGAAGGTTGGCATAATTATCCCTAGTAATATCCCATATGTTTTTTAAGTGGTATTGAATAGGTATAAATATTAGTTCTATATACTTTGTATCGATTACATGTCTTTAAACAAAATCACAATAAAAAAATAATGTTTTGGTGCCAAGGATTGATGATCTGCTAGATAAGTTCCATGGGCAAAGTATTTCTCAAAGATATATCTCAAATATGTGTATTATCAGTTACTAGTTCTAATTCAAGAACAAGATAACACTACCTTCATAACTCTTCAAGGCAACTACCAATTTAGGGTCATTCTCTTTGCTCTCAATAATCCACTAACCACCTTTCAAGCATTGATGAAGAAAATATTCAATAATTTCTTATGTAATTTTGTGATGACATCATTGTTTATAGTAATTCATTGGCATTCCATCTTGAGCTTTCAGATGTTGTGTTGGATATATTATCGAAGGAGAAGCTGTATGCCAAAGAATCTAAGTGTGAATTTTCAAAGTCATATTTGAAATATATTTTTTATTTTATTTTTACTGAGGGGTTTCACACTAACCCTAAAAATATCAAGACCATATGTGATTTATATTTTCTTAAGAGTATTAATAAACTTCACAATTTCCTAGGATTCGTAGGATTTCATAAAATATTTGTAAGGAAATTTTCAACAATATTACATCCCCTAATCAACCTCACTAGGAATGATCCATGCAAGTGTTTCATTTAGGCACAAAAATCCTTTAATGATCTCAATCACACTCTTGTAGCTACTCTAATTTTAGAAAATCATGATTTCTCAAATCCTTTAGTCTTTGAGTATGATACTTTTTTATTTGGACTAGGCATAGTTATTTCTCAATATGACCAACCCATTACAATTGAAAGTAGGAAATTTAATGAAATTAAATAATGGATGTAAACACATAGTAAGGATATGATATCCATCCTGCATTTGGTATCCAAATGGCATTTGTTTCTTTTGGAAGGTTTTTGTTAATACCAACCATCTCAACCTTAAGAACTTGTTAAATTTATGGACATTAATAAAGAAGCAATATAAATGGATTGATCACCTACAAGCCTATGAATTTTATATCCTTTATAAGAAAGCGATATATTATGTGGTTTAAAATACTTTATCCTACTTAGTAGAACCACTAGTATTTCAAGCCATGTCCATCAACCAAACTATGTGGATACATAACCTTCTACAGGACTACTCAACTTAGTGTCCATCAACATAGGCAATAAATTGAATATGATGGAAATGAGAATACTTGGTCATATCATAATGTCATTGTATTTTTATAAGGACATGTTTACTTAAGTGATGATTCTCCCTGTGTTTAAAACATGCTAGAGTATAGCCATGAGTCTCCATTTATAGGCCATGTTGGGTTATAGAAACATCAATAGTAATTTTTTTGAACTTCATGAAGGAAAACATTTTATGCTTTTTAGTTGAGTGTGACATTTTAAAAAACATGTGGTTGAGAGCATTCCTTTTATAGGCCTTCTACAGCCAAATTTGATTCCACATCAAAAGTGTTAATTTGTCTTATTGGATGTTATCTCATGTATTTATAGATCTAAGGTTAAGGATGAAAATTTTGTGGTGGTAGATAGATTGATAAAGTATGCCCATTTATTTTCCATAATAAAAGTAGAAAAAAATGACCCTAATGTTGGAAATTCTTATTTCTAACATATGTTTAAGCTACACAATATCCCTAAACAAATAATTTATAATTAGGATCATAATTTTTTAAGTCATTTATAGCATGAGTTATTTCAAATGGACATATTACATTTAACATAATCACGACATACCATCCCCAAACAGAGGTGGTGAATAAGTGTTTAAAAGGGTATCTAAGAATGTATGAAGGGGATAAGTAGATTGAGTGGGTATAATGGATAATTATGGATAATTAGTTGTGTAACATGAAATACTATTCATCCATAAAAATGACACTTTTCAAGGATTTATAGAGTATAAGGCACCATTTCCATTAGATTGGGTGATTCAATAGGGAAAGGTACCAATAGCATAGGAAGCATTCCAAGAGATGAAAAACATTATATATATATATATATATATATATATATATATATATATATATATATATATATATATATATATAATGAGATACAACTTGGTAATGAGCACCAATATGATGAATAAACAAGTTGATTAACATAGAACATATAGGAGTTTCCAAATTGAGGGCATAGTGTTTTTATGGGTATAACCATAAAAATAGAATGTGTTGAAGGAGGTAAGGAAGCAAAAATTACATCCAAGTATTATGGGACATATAGAGTGTGATAAAATGAGGGATAAGTTTTGTACGCATTGTACATACCAGATAAGGTAAGGTTGCACAGTTATTTTCATGTGTCATGCTTGAAGATGAGGATAGGGATGCATGTGGTTTCATAGATAGAATTGTCAATCATTAATGAAGAAGTAAATTTTATACTAGATTTGGAGTGCATTATTGGGGAGGAATTTAAGAAGCCTAAAAATAGGTTTCTTTTGATGTTCAAGGTGAAGTGGAGAGGGTTTCTATGGAGGTTGCAACTTTAGAAATAGAGGAGTTTTTAGGTAAGCATCTAAGCGTGAAGTAATGCTAAAAAAAATAAATGAAAAAAAAATATTTTTTTTTGGAAATGATGTGAAGATGTGTGTAAGTCATGAAGGAGGGGAAAATATTGAAATAAAATCTTGATGTGGGAAAAAATGGAGAATCTGAAGGTAAGTATGGAATAGGATGAGTTTATTTGGAAACATGCCCAAAATACAAGGGAAGCCTTAGGAGTTAAAAAAAATCAATCATTATAATTTATGTGTTATGTCAAGTATTTTTCTATGGTATGATTGTCAATTTTTATTGCGTTATGTATAGGTCATGATCTCCATTAGCATAATGTAAAATTTAAAACTTTTAGAGTTTGACTAGCTTTGAGGTCAAAGTTCTTCAAGGGAGATGGTGTGTTGTAGCATGTTGCATACCGAAACACAGCGTATATTTATGTTCTTAGTTATAATGAATTTTATTATGTTATATTATGGGTTACTCCATTTAGTGAAGGGTTAGGCATAAGTTAGCCAATTTTTTAATTAGCATTTGTAGTGGTTTAATACAAAATGGGAAAACCCCCTAAATAATTCATCTTTTTAACAATATAAGCTTAATAAAATATATAACTACCATTATCTAAGAGATAATTTTTATAGTTAGGTTTTTAGGTGCAATCCACCCTTGGGTAATTAGACACTCCCATTTTTTTGATTATTGATGTTTTACTCTGTATTTTGTAGTTTTATTTTATAGGTTATATTGGAACACAACATTGTAAGCCAAATTATCAAATATTACATTTGATAATGCATAGACTAAATGCTTGGGATATATCATTGACCATGAAGGAATCCAAGTATATATAGATAAGATCAAGGTACTCCACGTTTATCCAACTTTGTGTATCTCATTTAACTTAGGAGTTTTCTTAGACTTGATAACTTTTAGTACTTTTTTTCAATGGTTTATTTCACATAGCATGGTCTCTTAATCAAATCATATGAAACACACTTGCAAAATATTGTAATTTTGAAGAACTCAAATAATGCCACTAAGTATTAATTATATTAGAAATTCTTGATGTTTTCCACTCCTTCAAAATTCACACTCATGCATTTGACTATGCCATAAAAATAGTACTCACACAATATGGACATTCAATCACATTTTACTCAAAGATATTTAGTGACACCTTTTGGTGGTACTCCACCTATGAGAAATATTTATATATTATTATATAAGTAGTAAAGTAATGGAACCACTACATATTGGGTAAGGACGAAATCATTCATTTTTATCATAATCCACTTTAGTTCCTACATATGCAAATTAATCTAGAGAATGAACATCACATGAAGTGGATATATCACTTACATCAATTCCATTTGGTGATAAATCACAAGAGAGGAAAGGCTAATGATTATGCATATTTCCTTAGTCAACTATTAGTACATGCACTCATAAAAATGATGGACACATGTGACCACAACTTCATTAATTGGGTAACTCTTTAGTCAATAGACAAGACTTCATGGAAGCATACACCTCCCTTGTTTAGAGTGAAATTTTTTTGGAGTTATGCTGTTCAACAAGCTTGGATATATTTTTGATCTTAATAGTTCACCTCTCCAAAGACTCATCTAGGAGATGTACTATGCCAATATAGTTGGACACTGTGGCATTACTAAGACACTAGAAACATTATAATAATACTTATAATAGCCACACATTTGCACAAATGTTGAACACCACATCTAGTTTTTCATTGATTATTACATTGCCAATCCCATTAACAAGAAGTTATGGATTTTCACACTTTTTTTGGTTACATCCAGGCCATGGGAAACAATTAGCATAGATTTCATGACTAGAATGCTTATGATGAAACACCAAAACAAGCTTTTATTTGTTTTAACAGATAGTATTTTTAATATGCCCATCATGGTTTCTTGTAAGAATAGCATCAACATGTAGGAAACTACATGTTATTTATTCAACCATATTCTGGTTCATTTTGGGTTATCATCATCCATTGTGTCTAATTGCAACCTGTAGTTTGTCAACCACTTCAAGAAATTTGTGTGGGATATATTGGATACATAATTAGACTAGTCTATAACATTTCATCTCTAGATATATGGATAAAATTTCACCTTCATGAAGTATATAATGTCTTTTCAAGAGGAGAAATATACAACATTGTGACTCAACTTTCCTTTGTTTTGTTGATCCTAATTTGTTCTTGGGTTTAAATTTATTTATTGATGACTTACATGGATCCATATGGAACAAGTATTATATTTTATTATTCATGAACAAGATATTTCTATTTTGAATGGCATAGTTGTGTTTGTCTTATTTCTATTTTGATATATCTTATTGGATCATCAATTAATTAATTATTTGTGGCTACTTATGATGCATAATGATATACATGTCCATGAGTTTCTTCATGGAAAAGTGATAGAGTCTATGCAATAGCTGGGATTGGATGTGGATCATTGGGAACACTAAGATGTCATATTTTTGGGACCTATGTGTAATTTTACAGGCTATGCAATATGACTTACATATGTTGAAAACATTAGTAGAGGTAAGGAAAAGTGACACATGTTCATTTTGGTTTCCAATGTGAGAGGTGATTGTGATTATAGATTATTTATGGTGTATTCTATGGATTCCAATCAAAGGAATGATAATGGTGATAGAGGAGACCACTTAGGCTCAGCAAGAGGCCATCCGTAGGCAATATATCAGAGTTACTTGAGGGAGATCAAGTATCACTATAAGTGATATCTTTTTAGGTACACACCATGAATTTGTAAGTATATGATTATTATTATATCTTCATTTGTAGTAATGGATACTATAGGTGTGATTTTTGCATATGGTATTTGGGCCATCATTAGAATCTAGAGGAGAATCATATTATATAGTTTTGGGGGAGATGTATGATTGCCCAAATGTATAGATATTTACATCAGTTTACATATGAGGATAATAGTGGTGGTCTAGTATCAAATACACTATTATATTCATGGGATCATCAACACTTTATAGTGATGAGGCATGTTGATTTTTATTTGAATAGATTGGATATAGAAAATCCTTATGTGGGGATATGGGTCACATCTCATATCAAGATTCCATGAGAGAGAAGAATTACTTGATGGGGAATCATACTAGATGAACTATATGAGAGTGATGTCATTTTGTGACCTTATTTGGGTCATATAATTTGGGCCAAGGACTAGAGATAATTATTGTAGATTGAAGTTATTTGATGTTATTAGGACTAGTTTACTAGGGTGGTTGAGAGGTTTCAGTGTGAGAAGGTTAATTTTTAGTTTGGTATTCTATAGGGTATGCCCCCACCCACATTTTCTTGAAGGAGATAATAGAGGTGTCCACATACGCCTGTGAATATGATAGATGTATATGATAATTAGGAGTATAAGTTACACCCTAATCATGGAGTAGATGATTTTGGGGTGATAAATGAGTGGAGAGAATGATGAGATAGGAACCATCCAACACCAATATTCCCACCAAGGTAGGTTGAACCCAAATTGGAGGAGTTAAATGAGGATATGTATGAAAAGTAACCACCCATTGAGGGTGATCATGAGGTAGGTAAGGTTATGGATCAAGATTTGGTTAAAGTTTCAGCCCTATTGACAACATGAGGTGTTTATGAGCACATAGATGATCAAGTTAAATATTTATATGTTTTAATTTGTCAAAATTACAATGGTATTTTTTTAATTTTTCATTGAATATTAATGTGTTTGATATGAAATAATGTGTGATGATTGATGTGTCAATCATATGATTTACACGATATCCTAGAGGACCTACTTAGGATGCTCAAGTGAGTAAATTTTGAGGTAGGGAGGTATTCACATCTCTTTGATCTTATGAGAAAGGATAGAGTGGCATATCTATAAGTATTAGAGAAGATATATGAGATTGAATTGAATAATACTCATCTACATGCTCATGATTGGGAGAACAAGCCTAAATCAACAGTTATTATACCACCACCAACTAATGATACATTGTTTCATGCCATCTTTGAACAATATGTGAAGTTACAATAAAATCTTATAGAGGATATACTTGAGCTTGGGAGGTTTCAAGAGATGGACTATATGATGCTAAAATCAATGGGTATGGCACATAGTACGACAAACATGTTCATTGTATTGGTTCCATCTAAGAATAGTAGGAAAATGTGAAGAGATCACTCTCTTCCATGCATGGGATAAATTTTTAAAGGCCATGTGTTCCTTTTTTTTTAATGGATTAAGCAGTGAAACACTTAATATTTTTTTGGCCAATTTCTTTTGTTGGCATGTCTTATTCTCATGTATGGATATGTATAGTTTCAAATTTTCATCTAATAAAATATAGTAGGAATAAATGATTGTTACTCATGTGTTTGTTTGGTACTAATGATATATAATTTATGATGACTAAAAGCTAATATAATACAATATATATTTTAATAGATATGGTAAGTTATCAAAACTAACCAATGATGTGACAAAGTCCAAATAATCTTCCTAGGATATATGCATTGAAGTATGTGATCTAGGACTATAAGTAGAAGGTAAATATAGCAAGACATCATTATCACAATTATAACCAATGTCTCATTTATATTGGCATGCATCATTCATTTTTAATTATCTTAGAGCTAAATTATTTGATACTTTTTTCTCATTTTAATTGTTAGTTCTTGATGCACCTTTGTCTTGGGTAACCATTTGAGTATTTATTGTAGTTATTTTTTAGAGAATGTGATTGGGATACTCTTAGATTCCTTGAAGTTAGCATTGATCATCCCCATAAATATTCCAAGTGGAAGTAGTGGGTAATCCATGGGAATAATCATGTAGTTAGGTTGTTGTATGTGGACATTAGTAGAGTGTTTCTTATGGCTGGATGTTTCAACTATTGCACATGGATGTGTGTCTTTAATTTACATATATCACCACAATCAATGAGGCCTTGGATTTTACACTTCAAATATAAACATTTATTTTTGCATTATATCTTCACTCTATCTATGATTATCACAATACATGTTAGCCTTAAAGTATCGTGATAATGGTTTTGGCATATTGCACCTTTTTATTAGTGGCAAAGTAAGCATGCTATGGTTCATTAATTTTTTCAAGATTTTATGTGGACTATCAATATGTTTTGTGAATCTCCTATGTTCCTTGGAAGGAATCACAACTTTATTTTGTGGTTTCTCTCTGGTATTTTCCATTCTCTTATAATCATTATTTTTTAGTGCATTGTCATTGCTTGAAACATTAAGACTCGATTCATTTTGGATGGTGGAATATTACAAAGAAAATATTTCATATGTAAGCATGCATGATAGTAAAATTTTAACCTTAAGTGTTTTAATTGTGTGAAAATGTTCATTGTAATATAGATAATCATTAAAAATAATTTTTATTTGAAATTTGATAGAATAATTCTAATGAATATAATTTTTAGCTCTCTCTCTCTCTCTCTCTCTCTATATATATATATATATATATATATATATATATATATATATATATATATATATATATATATATATATATATATATATATATATATATAATCAGTGATGTTTTCATATGAGGCCTATTTTTAAAAGGGTATTTTATCAAAGATAAACCTAAGATCAATGTTAATTTAAAAATTCACTAATATATAATGTAGTAATGTCAAAAAAGAGTGGATGGATCCATTTGGTAACCTATATAGAACCATTCTAATGCATAATCCTTCAGGTTTCTTATAAAATGTTTAAGTAATAACTTATCATTATGAACATAATCCAAGAAATATGTGTACAAGGATTTGAGGTGATGAGAGGTGTCCTTATTTCTATTTAATAAATCAAACTTAGGCATAATAAAACTATATGAAAAAAGAGAATTCAAAACATCATGTGTTAAAGGATTTGATAATACAATTAGAATTCTAAGACCCAAAAGATAAAATTTGGACTTGTCTTTGTAATTCATCTATTTCATTCATTACAATGACTATTCAAGAAGTTAGTATAGTTGTATAATAATGTGGAAAACTCAAGGGAATATATATATAAGGAAGAATCTAAACGAACCCTAAAAGGTTGAGGTTGTAGAATTTGTAAAAATAATAGGGAACCTAAAACATTAGAAGTCATACAATCATCAAAAACACTTGGGTGAATATAAGAAGCTGGAAAATTAGTGGAATAATTTTGAGAATTATTTGAAATAGAAAGAATGTTTTGGTAGGAAATTTCTTTCAGCATGTTCATAATTTTAGAAATATCAGTAGGATTGTTCATAGCATAATGTCTAATAGTTTCAATGAAATTTTCTTTAGTTTTCTCTTCTTTTTTTGTTTCAAATTCATACTCATCATCATAATTGTAAATATCTTGCATATCATTATCATTATAAATATGTGTATAATTTACAACCACATTTCTAGAATCCATATTCTAAGCTTAAAATGGAAGGATTAGGCTAAACAAAGGCACACTATAATAGAGACACAATCACACCTTAGGGTTTGAATAAGAATAAAGTGATTAGGGTCTAAAGAGATGTAACAAAAAAATCCACAAACCCTAAGCAAGGTACCACTATGAACAAACAAGGGGTAACCCTAATGGGAGGGCACAACAAGCCAATAATTTAGGAAAGCCTAGGCATAAATCATATCCAACATGCAATATAAGCACAATCTAACACCAAGAGGTGTAAAAGGGTATGATTTCACGTCGGGTTCACTACAATATAAAAACTAACTTAGTTTAGATGCATAATTCACTAGACTAAATGTATGTAATGGATGTAGTTCAAATCAAAATAGCTTTACCCAATAAATATTAAAACATACATAGTTATAGTAAAGTTGTTAGATTTTTGAAAGGGCCCATGATATGTGGATCTATTATAAGTTTTAGGATCTGTGAAGAAGCAACCCCAAGACTTTCACCCATGATTGTATGTGCATGCATGTATAAAATTTAAAGCAAATAAACATGCATACGATAAAGATATAATGACTATCAATATATTAAGCTTAGATGTGTATTATGGTCAAAGGCCCTCCTCAAATAAAGAATACAATACAAAAGAACTTACTTTTATTCTTTCCCTCATGTTTCTTATATAGATAAGTAAGGAGATTTAGGATATGAACCAATCTTCTCTTTAGTGATATAGCTCAAAATAGATAAACCCTATTTTGAACATAATCACTAAAGATATTCTTATTTATAAGTAATTATAAATAAGTTATGGATAATGTTGTGCACATAAGGTGTGAATGATCCACAAATAGTTTAATTACAAGTGAATCTTAGACAATATAATAGTGCATGTCTTAATATACACTAATATCCCCCCTTAAAATGTAATTTATGAAAGGAGAAGACTGGAGCTACACTAGCCTAAGTAAGCTTAGAAAATATTTTCTACGTAAAATTATATGCACATCACCCCCCTTAAGAGCAACTTAGAGAAAGTGAGAAAGTGAGGAAAATCTTTGATATAGATCTTAAAAACTAAGTCATGTTAGGTACCCACATATAATAAATACAAAGAATGTAATAATCATGAGAATGATTGAATTGAAGATTATGCTTGAATTCTATCTTGATCATATTTGTGTCTATTTAATTTAAATTTTATACATGTATGCACATGAAATCGTGGGTGACAATATTGATGTTTCTTATTCATAGATATTAGAACCTATACCAAATTCACACATCATTGTCCCTTCCAAAAATATAACATGATGCCAGAGCTCAAATGCATATGAGGGCCAAAGTCATCCTCACATGAAGAATACAATTTTAAAAAAAATTGCATTCATCCATAACTTCTAGCTTCTTATATAGATAAATAAGGAGGTGTAAGATAGGAGTGAATCTTATCTTTAAGGATATTAGCTAAAAATAGACAAACCCTATTTTTGGAATAATTACCAAATATATTCTTATTTATAATTGACTTATAAATAGGTCATTATAAATAAGTTATGGATAATGTTTGCACATAAGGTGTGCATTATTTATAATTAATATAATTACAAGTGTATCTTAGACTATACAATAGTGCATGTCCTAATGTACATCAGCAAAAGCAAAGTATTGAAATAATTAAAATTGACAAAGTAAGGTCTCTGAGAATAATATTGAATTGTATCAAATCTATGGACTTAAAAAAGTTAAAATAAGGTGCCAAAATGTCTAGGATCTAATTCAGAGATAACCCAAAAAATCAAAAGAATCTGATAACTTTAAAAATAAACTAGGAGTGGGTTGATTTGATCCTAAAAACTATCATTTTTCTAAAATATTTTTTATGAATGTGGTCCTCTACTCCTATGATTTAAAAACCTTACTCTCTTTGTCATAATCTGCTACAAAACACCAAAAAAGTCTTCTCCTTTCTTGAAACTCTAATTTTTAAAAACCAATAAAAGGGGGGTGGGGGAGGGGGGGGGGGGCGGTGGTGGGCGGGCGGGCGCGGATTGGATTTAGTAGCCTACCTTAGTTAGACCACCTTTTAGGAGCAATTTTTAAAAATAGTTAAAAGTATATATGTAGTGCAATAGGCAGCCTATTACAATATGAATATCCCAACCCTTATCCTTACAAATAAGATGCAAACAACTAGTAGATGTTATATCCTATTTCACTAATATTTGATTTATGCTTTTAGTACAATGGTTGTTCTAACAATGCAATCATTTTCTTGTGAAATGTTAATAAATGAATCTTGAAATCAACTCCTTGTTCCAAATGCACTTATGTAGTCATAAACTTCTTGAATTTAAATTAGGACCCTATTGGTGTGTATGCTGACAAATACAAAAAGGGACATAAACATCAAAGTGACAAAGAGAAGGTTGTATGGACCCACAAAATCAAAATGCCAAGAATATACTAGTACGCTCTTGGAAAAATCCCAAGAACAACAAAAACTAAAGAATGAAAGAACGAAAGAGGAAAATAGGGCAAGGGGGAAGAAAACAATGAATAAGAGAGAAAATCATAAGAATAAAGAGGAGCCATGGCACAATAGAAAATATTAGAGAATTGCAAAGAGAAACATAAAATAAAAGGTATCATAAGTATTATAAGTCAAGCAAAGGACATGAAAACATGTGAATAAGAGCCTAATCGAAGCTAATAATCCATAAATATACATACCAGAGCATATAACTAGTCATGTACTAAAATTAGTTATCTATAGGATCTTAACCCACATTGAAATGTTTTGTATAAGAGAATGACCTCATTACGTGACCATATTGCATTTCCTCCTCGTACATCTTAAAGGTACTAATTAGTGCATACTTATCCACAATCTATTATTTTATAATAATAAGTTGTGGGTAAGTATGCATTAATTAGTGCCTATCTATAGATTACAAATAATACAAGTTCATCTTAAAACTATACAACAATGTATGAGTAATTAAATACACTAACACATCTTATGAAGAGCTATAAAGGGTACACCACATGTCACAATTTTGTATAGCTTTTGGAAGAAACCAAGCTTCCTTCTACATCATTCGTAAACCATTCAAAATGTTTCCTAAATATGAATCAATATTAGTACTTGAAAAAATATTTTTAAAAATCATAATTGAATAGAATTAAAAATTAAAATAATTCATTAATTAGTGTTAGATAGTGTCAAAAAATTAAACAAACATTCAAAAAAAACATAATAAAAATATCTTTTTCTTCAATCCCAAAATTTGTTTTCTCTATCAAATCCCTTTTATTCTTGCAAAAAAAATTATGTATAAAAGTATTATGTGGTGCATAAAAGTAATTGTTATACATAAAAGTATCATGTGTATAAAAGTCTAATCTTCAAGTCCTGTTAATTGGTGTTTTTTCTCTATTTGGTAGCCAAACTAGTCATGTGTGTGTGTGTGTGTGTCTCGAGCAAGAATTATGCATAAAAGTATTACGTGGAGCATAAAGTAATTGTTATACATAAAAGTATCATGTGCATAAAATTATAATCTTCAAGCCCTATTAATTGATGTTTTTTCTCTATTTGGTAGCCAAACTAGTCATTTAATATATGTATATGTTTCGAGCATGAATTATGCATAAAAGTATTATATGGAGCATAAAGTAATTGTTATACATAAAAGTATCATGTGCATAAAAGTTTAATCTTCAAACTTGTTAATTGGTATTTTTTCTTTATTTAATAACCAAACTAGAAATTATCTCAAGAGAACTATAAGTAATCAATATATCATATACAATACTTCACAAAAATCAGTAGAACAATTTTTTTAATAATAATCCTTAAAAAATTTCAATTCGATTGAAAAAAAACCTCAACAAAATATCTTTTAATAAATTATAACCATATTTATCAATGAAAAAATATATGCTTATTGAAAAAGCATCTGCAAATCGTTTTGGAGGCATAACTCAACAACTTTAAGCCAAAATGGGAGCTTTGGAATTGGGGTAAGGAGAACCATCAAAAATTAATCGAAAGTTTATTTAGACTTTTGATTATCCTCATCTAGACATGCATGGAAAACATCAAAGCACCCACCCAAAAAAAAACGTGGATCTTTAGGGAGAAGGCTAATAGCTTAAGAATTCAATTGGGTCTAGAAGGCGGTGAGGGATGCAAAGCAGATGTTCTACATTGTATTCGAATTATTAATTTAACAAGAAATATAATTTTAGTTTCTATTTCTTTCTCACATACCCCAGAAATTCATACATTGCAGAAGTGGGGTGTCTAGTTTTCCTTCCCTTTTCTTTTGTAAAAATAATTTATGCAAGTTTTTTTTACAGGGAGCTATGTATTTAATTTGTTGCAATAATACAATTTTCACTAATGAAGTCTTTAAGTTGTATGCCATTTTTCATTGCTAAATACCGGATGTTACTCCTCTAACTATTGCTATTTCTAATTCCTATGATATTTTTTTGTTATTTCAATGTAAATCATATTTTGGTTGATTCATTGTTTTTGTATGTATTTTGGAAGTGAAATAGTTCATCTATATTATGATATTTATCATTCTCATAAATTAAACATAGATTTGCCATTTGTAATTGATATCTTTAATACCTATCGAAGTTTTGTAAGTGATATCTTTAATACCTATTGGGGTTTCATAGCACCTTGAGTGGCAACTGTTAGTAAAATGCAACAGTACGTGCAACTACGTCTAATTATGTGATTTTCTTATTTGTGGAAAAAACAATAGTGGGATTCTCTTACAAAAGGAAAGTTCATGGAACTCAGGACCGATAGAATAAACAGGGGTATAAGCAGGCCTAAACAACCCATAATCCATTTTCCACATGTATCTCAAAATCTTGTAATCCATAGAGCAATTACATGCAGTCAGCATGTTTTAGGAGAAATAGCCAGTAACAGACTATTAGAAGCATATTTCCTTTTGTCAGTTCTTGCTTTCAACCATGGGAAATGGACAATGACCAAATACAAGATGTGCCTTCAATTATATTATTAAACATCTTCTAACATTGTAATTCTCAATGTGAATGTAGCACACAAAATATCAGTCCATTGGTTGCCGGGTATCAGATTGCGATAAAGACAAACTTATATCATGTCCTTGGTTGCAAGGTTTGCCAATATGCCCAAGTTTTAGAATCCGTGACATTCAGGGCACACCACATGTGCAGGGTTCTCAACACCACCGGGGGAATTATTTATGCTCACACCACAATTCACCATCCCCAGCATGCGCTACTGCTCCGGTCACATCTGGCTTGCATGCGATCCCATTAGACCTGGGGCATTCTCTAACACATATAATAGCAAGGGATCCACCCCTAAAAACTACTGTCCTATATGCCCGGTAAAACCCAATTTCTGTCACCTCTGCCCACCCGGCAAGAGGGTTTGCTTTTCCCAACTTCCAAGCTGATTGTCATGCGAGTTCATGTTATTGTTTGTTTAACTTCAAATACCAGTAATTCTCATAGCAACAGTGGCCATCTTTAAGATAATGGAAACACACTTTACAACAATTTCTTCGTCATCTTGCCAATGAACTTTGTGGCAGAGTGACAATCCCCTCTGACTCAATGATCCCTGACAACCATTATTTGGTGAGGGTAATTGTACTTCATTTAGATCATGCAACTACTTAATATGGTTCAATTGCCTTTTGTTGACAAAGGGGATCCAAAATTCCGGGGCTCAAACTCCTTGCTCAATCATTGCACCACTGCTACAGAGCGACAAAAGGTCCTTGAGGATCTTGATAGAGATGTCACTATGATGGGAAAAAGTATACCCCTGTTCATCATAATGGATCCAGAAGCCAATAGATTCAACATTTTCATCATGAAAATCTACATGATCTTATACACCTGTTCCTCCTCTACATCCTCCATAGCATAGATTGTCGTGCATATTCCCTTCCTCTTTCATCTACCCACACAACATATCCAATCTTGCATAAATTCGATATTTGTATGTGTGATCCATCTCATGTGACAAAAGCATGTACCCTGTTATTAATCTCAATCCAGCTACACCCAGGCATCTTCCTAACCCTTCTGTCTTTCATCAATCTTCTAACCCTTTCCACACCGTCCCACTTGCCTGCTTCAGCATAGATGTTTGACAACTGCACATAGTGTGCATCGTTTTCAGGATCTAACTCAAAAAGGCATTTGGCTACATGTTCTCCTAACTCTACGTTGGCATAGGTTCTGCAGGCACCAAGCAAGGACCCCCAGACAGCAGTATTAGGCTCCATTGGCATGTTGTTGATAAAGTCTTGGGCTTCATCCAAGTTCCCAGCTCGACCAAGAAGATCGACCATGCAACAATAGTGCTCAATAGTAGGCAAAAGGTTATAATCTCGAGTCATGCAATTGAAATATTGCCTGCCATTATCCACTATCCCTGCATGACAACAAGCACATAGAACACCAACAAAGGTGACATTGTTCGGCGTTGTACCAGAGTGCTGCATTTCTTCAAAGAGCTGGAGTGCTTCCTTTGCACACCCATGCATGGCATATCCTACAATCATTGCAGTCCATGATACCACATTTCTCGTCGGCATCTTTTCAAACAATTGCCACGCATCTTCAATGCAACCACATTTAGCATACATGTCTACAAGGGCATTCCACACAAAGATATCAAATGGAAGCCTGCTTCTAACTACACTCCCATGAATCTCCATCCCTTTGTGGAGAGCTGCCAAATTGGCGCATGCCGGAAGAACACTGGAAAAGGTCACATGATTCGCCCTAACACTTCTCAATTGCATTTCTTGAAAGAGCTTCAGAGCTTCATCGAATCTCCCATTCTGTACATACCCTGCAATCATGGCAGTCCACGAAACCACGCTCCGGTTAGGTGTTTTCTTAAAGAGTACTAATGCCTCCTCAATACATCCCAACTGCGCAAAACCCGTAACCATCACACTCCATGAGTACACATTTCTCTCGGGCATGATCTCAAACAGCTCCATGGCCTGACCCACATCCCCAGTTTGTGCATATCCTGCAACCATAGCAGTCCACGAAACCACATTTCGTTGAGGCATTTTGTCAAACACTTTACGTGCAATCTCAATAAATCCACATTTCACGTACATGTCAACAAGAGCACTCCCAACAAACAGATCAGACACAACACCCCTTCTGATTATATCTTCATGCATTTGCTTTCCCTCTTCAATGGCTGCCAAATTGGCGCAAACGGGCAAAACCGTAGCAAAGGTGAAATGATCCGGCTCAATTCTATTCTCTTGCATTTTGCCAAACACTGCCAAAGCCTCTTCATCATTGCCATGCTTTGAATAAGCCTGAATAATGGCAGTCCAAGAAGCCACGTTTTTTACATGCATTTCATCCAAAACTAGTCTAGCATCTTGCAGGCTCCCACGCTTGGCATACAAAACTACAAGCTTGTTAGCCAATTGCAAATCCAGATTAAATCCTGATGGCGTTATGTGGGTGTGGATGCTTTTAGTTTCTGGCATGGATTTTTTATGAAGACACCGTTGCAGAAGAGATGCATATGGGCAGGAATTTAGCCTGAGGAATTTTGGTTTTGAAACATAGAGAACATCTAGTCTTAGCAAACCTTGTCTATGAAGTGTTGTGCTCTTGTCACAAATGGCACTTAAGGTTTCAGGGTTATTGTTTAGGGATTGTTGTGTGTTGAGTGCATCAGAGGAGAAGTTGCTTTTGGCATACCGATAGTGGAGCATGATCTGATTCTTCTTCTGAATTCTTAATGGATATGTCAATGCCATGGTGTTACCATGCACAAAAATGACTCAAACTTGGAACGTTTTATCACCCTGTACATGAAGCTAAAATTAGGTATATTTTATTTTTTCATCTTTATGTGAGGTATTATTAGTTACAATCAATTTATTATTATTTTTTGCATTGAAAGTTTTGCAGTTTTTCAACACTTAATATGTGTATTTGTTAACGAAAATTATGAAAAATGTTAGTTATATGCGTTTTGATTGGTTGAAATTGTGGAGATGTTATTAAAAGGTAGAGTGTTGATTTCGTGGACATTACTTGACTGTTTTGCTGGCAATAAGAGTAAATACGCTATTAGGGTGCATGATTAAAAAAAAATGGTAATTTTAAAATTGAATGTGAATATAAGCAGTTAAGCCAACAGTTTAAGCGAAGATTGAGTTGATTTCATTTAATGTTTGGCATCGATCTCAGTGACTGACCTACCACACACCAATGACTCTATAATTGTTATCAGTTTGTCTCAATCAAACAGTTCGTGTCTAAGCCATTGATGTAGATGGAGCATTCGATCTGACATAGGATTTACGAGCCTAATCAATGAATTTCAATTCACCAAACAACCACCAACTAAAATAAGCCATGCATGAAAGGGTCACTAAAATAGTAGTGAGCCCATTATAGTGATAGTGCATATATATGGATCAAATGAGGCTTTTTGTTTAAATTTTTAAGGATTTTTCCCTTGAGTTCTAGTATACAAATAAATTCCCTCGTCTTAATGAATTCGCTAATCCCGCTAATTAATCATATAGCCATAATCCTAACCAATTAATCAAAATCTTATTTCCTATTAAATATTTCCTACATCCTACTAACCTTTCTACAATCCCATGACATATTAATCCCCTTGTTATCCTACAAACATCCCACTTAACTATTAATCCGACCTCATTAACTAGCCACTATCCCACTTGCCAAGTAAAAAATCATATTTATTCCATCTACCCCCCTAGCCAATCTTCCCTAGCCTTTCACTAATCCCTATTATCCCATAATCTAATCTAGAAGTCTATAGATCTAGAGAACTCTCCCTAAAAGTCCAAAACTCTCTAAACTAGAGAATTATAAAGGAATTAAAAATTCTCTAAAACCTCCTCCATCAACCTATAAATAGCCATGCTTGGAGCATGGCTAAACTAATTAGAAATCTCATAAGCCTTCTTTACATCTATATATCAGCTATCCTAAGCAGTCACACTCTCTTGCATCCACTCAAACTTTTTAAAAAGCCATTAAATCCATCTTGAAGCCATTATCAAGAAATCTAATATCAAGTCAAATAACATTGAAGAATCGGTTGGAAAATCTTGGAGGGAAACCATTAGGAGCAAGGTGATGGTAAGAATTAAATTATCAAATTGTTGATTGTTCATATATTTCCCTCTCTTTGATGTTATTATATTTTTGGGTTAAAATTGTTATTTATAGTAGTTTAGATTCATAGCTCAAAAATACAATCATACATTGGTGACCACAATAGGTGCCCTCCTTTAAATGATCATTATGCATGATAGATGTGTTAAACTAGCTTGCAGGACTGGTTGAAAGAAGATTGAGCTTCGAATTTATCAAATTTTTACGTCCCAGGTAAAATGCAATTTTGCTCTACAAAATGCATTATTGCATAGGTGATATTGACAATTGCAGCTACAATTTTGACTAACCATATGAATTAACTGCTGACTGTTGGTCTTTTGGCAGGTTTTTAACTCTTTTGCAAAACCACCTTTCACAAAAGGCAAATTTGATCCTCAGCTGCAATTTTGGTTGTATAAAGGTAGTTTTAACATAACACTATATTAAGGTCGAATAATAGTCATTATATCTTCCTGTTGGTTTCTATAGCTTTAAGCTAATCTAGTGGTCTTGCAGGAGTAAAGTTTTATTACTCTCAACATTAGCAGGCTTTTTATCCTAATCAAAACTACATCTTCTTAGTCCTGTTATTGATTGTCAGTGGTGGTTTTGCCTCTACAAGAAGTAGTTATGACTTTTAAAATCATTAACTTAAACTACTGACTTTTGCTTTCTAATAGTTTTGTTGTCTCTATCTGATTGTCATTTACTTATAGAGAAGGGGAGGTGTTGTCTATATTAATATGAAACATCTCTAAACCCCTTTGAACTATCTAGTGCAATATCACTTATTTACAAAGGCAATATTAATTTCTAACTGCAGTTTTCTAGGTTACAAAGTCATTTTTGAAGCAAGATAAATAGCATTTGTTGTCATTTTATTTCCTAATTTTTAGTCATATACACTTAGCTTCTATGATAGATAAAATTATTTTTATTCATAAATAGTTTTCATATCACCCTGAATATTTTGTGTATATTAGCAATTTTTAACTTTTACAATGTCACATTTTTTAAATGGTGATATTGATTTTCACAGTCGAATTTGAACATATATAGTCATTTTGACTTAGGAAAGTTAAATAATATATTTACATAGTCAGTGTCAGATATAATCTTGTTTTACTCACTTTGTGAATATTTTCAACATCCTATAAATAGTTTAATCACTTTATAAATATTTGTATTCTACTGTTAGAATCATTATGTTTCCCCTAAGTCATAAAATTGCATCTCGCAAGTTGCGGTATTGATTTTGACCTATGGTATTACACTGACCATAAGTGGTTTTACTAAACTACATGGTTACAGTTAGTTGATAGCTTACAAAATTATAGATCGTAAAGTTATGGTATTGCCTCTCAGTTAAGATATTGTATATTCTAGAATTGATTTTGAATTAATTGACTTTGTAAGTGTAGTTTTGTAGGTCTAAAAGGTGGTTTTGACTGTTGTGTTCAACTACTAATAATTTTTTATGAAGGACACATTAGTAGAAGGCTCTAGATCAATTTACTAACATGTTTTCTTATAGGATCAGGGCTTAGTCTAGAATTTTAATCTTGAATATATATATATATATATATATATATATATATATATATATATATATATATATATATATATATATATATGTTTGCTTGTATAAATTTCTCATATAGTGAATTAGTCAATTAAATAAATTTTTTGTGTGCTTGTTTGTTAATCAAATTTTATTTTTTACGAGTGCAACATGACATGGAATTCATCCCTATGCACTTGCCTAGTCACTAGGGGTTGGTGATATGGATTTCATCACCACACTTTCAACCAAACTCCATGTTTTGACAAAGTATAAATATTAGGGACAATTATCATTAGGATAAGTGGTTGACCCGATATAGGTAATCCATGAAGGGGAAGACTTTATTCTTTAAACCAGATATTAGAAAACAACCTACACAAATTTTATCCCCATGTACCTTGTGTATCTCAAGAACACCCATAAACACCTTGTGTAAACCTAACTTAGGACCTATCAACTATAATAGACAACTTATTATCAGAGTTAGGATCAACTCCCAAGTGACTATCAAGTGCAGACAGGGTCGAGAGGGTTTTTTAGATTTCATAATGGGTCATTGACCTACAACCTCACCCATAAATCCATTAAATGGTGCAGTCATCAGGCCCTTTTTGTTGACTAATATTAGGGCTTGTGATTGGCTTGATTGTGTGCATGTTGTGCTAAGACCCTTATTTTTTGTGAGCCTATTCAACCTTATCCCTTTATCACCAAAACATCAAGAGATACTTTTAGGACACCCTCCATCTTAAGACTAAAAATAAACTATTTCATCTTTATCCCATCACCTACACTCATAAGTATTAGATTTTGTCTTTAAAACTAAACTATAGCTGTCGCCCATCACCCTTAATCATAGTCATCACTTCATCCATCCTACCTTGATTAAACATTATCAAATTTTGCAACCTTGTTCAGTCTTGTCTAGCACCTCATCATCTCAACATCTTGCCTATTCATACCTAACACCCATCTAATTGTTGTCTTGCTAATGTGAAAAGGCATTTAGTCATCTCATACCTTAGTCTCCTTGCTAGATTGAACCTTTATAAGGTTATTACCTTGGTAATATTTTATCACCTTAGTCTTCAATCTTCAAATATAAATCCTACCACATCTATATCGCATCTCTTGACCACTCTAGTCTAAGATTTAAGACAAGTCTATTTTTTAAAGTCACATCCATTTTCATCCTACCTCAAAACAACACTTAATCACCCTCACATCACCTTCACTATCCACCATGCCTATCAGAACCCATGCCTAAATCCTAAGAATGGGACAAGGATCAAACCAAGAGAACAATGTCCTTAAGACCATAGGTGAGCAAACTCAAGAGAATGAATAAACACGAAGTGATATGGACACTCATAGAGAAGAGGAATGGTTCACAAATGACTTATTTAATAGTAATGAGGTTAGATCACAATTATATATATATATAGAGTGCGAGACTTGGATTAAAGTAAGGGGTAGTTTACCACCCATTCTAATTATGTGTGTGTGTGTGTGTGTGAGATAATCATGACCAAATCTTCATCCAAGTCATTAGAATGGGCGGTAAACTAATATCACATCTCTTGACCACTCTAGTATAAGATTTAAGACAAGTCTATTTTTTAAAGTCACATCCCTTTTCATCCTACCTCAAAACAACACTTAATCCCCCTCACATCACCTTCACTATCCACCATGCCTATCAGAACCCATGCCTAAATCCAAAGAATAGGACAAGGATCAAACCAAGAGAACAATGTCCTTAAGACCATAGGTGAGCAAACTCAAGAGAATGAATAAACACAAAGTGATATGCACACTCCTAGAGAAGAGGAATGGTTCACAAATGACTTATTTAATAGTAATGAGGTTAGATCACAATATATATATATATATATATATATATATATATATATATATATATATATATATATATATATATATATATAGTGCGAGACTTGGATTAAAGTAAGGGGTAGTTTACCACCCATTTTAATTGTGTGTGTGTGTGTGTGTGTGTGTGTGTGTGTGTGTGTGTGTGTGTGTGTGTGTGTGTGTGTGTGTGTGTGTGTGTGTGTGTGTGTGTGTGTGTGTGTGTGTGTGTGTGTGTGAGTGTGTGATAATCATGACCAAATCTTCATCCAAGTCATTAGAATGGGCGGTAAACTAATATCACATCTCTTGACCACTCTAGTATAAGATTTAAGACAAGTCTATTTTTTAAAGTCACATCCCTTTTCATCCTACCTCAAAACAACACTTAATCACCCTCACATCACCTTCACTATCCACCATGCCTATCAGAACCCATGCCTAAATCCTAAGAATGGGACAAGGATCAAACCAAGAGAACAATGTCCTTAAGACCATAGGTGAGCAAACTCAAGATAATGAATAAACACAAAGTGATATGCACACTCCTAGAGAAGAGGAATGGTTCACAAATGACTTATTTAATAGTAATGAGGTTAGATCACAATTATATATATATATATATATATATATATATATATATATAGTGTGAGATTTAGATTAAAGTAGGGGGTAGTTTACTGCCCATTCTAATGACTTGGATGAAGATTTGGTCATGATTATCATACATATATATATATATATATATATATATATATATATATATATATATATATATATATATATATGTATGATAATCATGACCAAATCTTCATCCAAGTCATTAGAATGGGTGGTAAACTACCCCCTACATTTAATCCAAATCTAGTACAACACCTCATTCATCCATCGTCTAGACCTAACACTCCACCTCATCTAAATAACACTAACCAAAAATAGGGGGAACTTGACCTTGTAGACCATGAACAATAATTGGAATAAAAATAAGAACCCCATTAGAACAACCACGTTGAGGTTGAAACAAGGAGATCCACCTTGGAGGATTGCCTAGATCAATTGACCTAACAAATTAATTCCCTCACATCCCAATTCTATGTTGAAAACAAAAGGCCCACATCACCAAGATGAACCACTATAAATACTAATCTTAATCCATTAAGACTAAGAACAAGCCAAACAAACAACCCTAATCCCTTGTTCGCCTAAGAGTGGAAAATGATGAAATAAACTCTTCAACAAATTGACCCTCACACTCAAGCGAGAGATATAAGTATAAATAATTTTGTACATCCCTATTAGATATGAGCATTTTACAAATACCATTCCCAACATACTTCGAGATTTCAAAATTTGACAAATATAAAGGGAGAGGGGACCCACGCGATCATGTTCAATATTTTATGTTGCATGTCATGAGGTCACATATAATGATGCTTATTTACTTAAACTCTTCCCAAAAAGTCTCACATGACCCACACTTGAATGGTTCATGCATCTACCAAAGGGATCCATCACTAATTTTGGAGAGCTAACAAAGAAATTTGTGAGACATTTCTCTTTTAATATACAACATGATATTTCCCTTATTGATTTTTACAACACTAAATAGATAAATGAGTAAATCCTAGCATCATTTACACAATGGTGGAGAAGCCCTTCCAGCCAATTTCATTGCACAGTCCCTAAAAAAGAGCCAATGAAGATATTTATCGATAATCTAAATGATAAATTAAAATAGCAATTGAAACTTCAGTGTGCCAAATCCTTTGATGAAATCATAGAAAAGGATATTATAATTTAAAAATCACTCATTGAAAAGGGGAAAATCAAATTATATACCCAAAATGAACAAGGTCAAAACCAAGATAACACTTTATTGGGTAAACCCAAAGTCTTCAATAAGAATAAAAATGTAGTAGGGGATGGTGTCATAGACTCAAAGCATGTACAAATAGTTTAAAAGGCTCCCCCTACCATCAAAAATCAAAATGTCTCCAATATAAATGTACCAAGAGGGAAACCAAAGCCTAGAATAGGAAAAAGACATATAACTAGTCTTGGTGTACCCACAAAATGGTCTTGCAATAATTACTTACTACTAATATGATCACTCTCCCAGAAATTTGGCCATTGGATGATAACAAGCCATGCCCTAACTAGTACCAAGAAGATGAATTTTTATAATACCACCAAGTCAAAGGGCATGACAACAAAAAATATATGCAATTATGGCACTTCATCCAAGATTTAATATAAAAAGGAGAAATAGAAGTCAAAGGGGAGATTCCAACAAGTCAATCTAAAAATTAGCAATTGGGAATATGTCAGGACCCATTACCTAAGCATGATTAGATATATAAGAAACCACCAAAGGATCAGGGTCAAGCTTCCACTTCTAATAGAACTGATTATCACTCCATTCTATATCATTACATTACTACCATTAAAATCTAAGTCCCCCAAGGGCCCACACATCTACCATCCACCATCCTCAAAATCAACATGACAATAACTAATTATGTAGTCATTACACAATGTGGTAAAATCATAGTTCTTGGAGCACCTCCAAAGGACCCATCTACCTCCTCATCTCAAAAAGTCATTATCCCTAGAAAAGTCTCAAGTTATTCCAATAAATCATATGATATCATTTGATAACTACCCCTGCCCAAATCTCTCTTATGGATCTTATCAAGACATCGTCTGTGCATTAAGAGATACTAAATCAAGTCTTGAATGAACTAAAAGTTCCTATGGATATTGACACAAGTCAATTTAAATCCTTGGTGGGTCATTTATGCCCTTCACAACAAATTACCTTCAGTATGTAGGATATTCCACTCATAGGCCATCACCATAATTATTCATTGAGATTTCCATCGCCATTCACAAAATTCCATTGGTACTTATAAATAGAGGATTGGCCTTGAATTTGTGTAATTTCAACTTTCTAAAAAATTTGGGGTATTTTGAATCTTCGCTAGGGCCCACTCTTATAATGATTAAGTCATATGATGATAATGAAAGGTTGTCTACAGGCACAATATATCTTCATATAGTTATGGGACCCATAGTCTACCAAACTTTAATTCATGTAGTGGATGTGGATCTCCCCTATAATCTAATTTCAAGACACCCTTGGATCCATGATATGAGAGCGGTACCCTCTACCCTCCACCAATGTCTAAAATTCCCACATTTTAGAATAGAGGTCACAACCCCAAGGGAAATTAAACACTATCATAGCTACCAAATGGACCAATCAAATCCCACTTATTATTATACCAGTACTCAAAGTTACTCTTATAATACTAAAGTTATGAAATATATCCACTCTAATAATTTATCACCCACTTCATCTGAATCCCCATATATCACTCACCTCAAATTATCTCCAAGTGTTATGGGGAATATGAATACAAAACTGTTTGTGTTGGAAACCTGCCATTATCCCCACGTAGTTATGGGTCCCCAGCTATGAGGTAAGGCAAATCCATTATCTATTAGCTCAGGTATATAAACTTTACAATCCCAAGGATGTTATCAGATGAATATTTTGAAGAACTTGGTGATTCTTGGCTCATTCCCAAATATGAGGCCCTAGAATTTCATAGGCAAAAATATATCTAGATTTAGAAAATGCTTCAGAACATGAATTACAAGGGAAAAGGACTAGGTCAGGAAGAACAAGGTAGGATATAACCTATTAGGGTTTAATAACATCCAAAACATATTAGCCTAGGGTAAAAACAACTAGGCATTGACCTAAATACTATCGTCATGGATACTTCTTCAGTTCTTAAAGAATCTACTTCTGATGAAGAGGTTGAGACAAGTTCCATCCACAGTCTCTACCAATACTTGGCCACCACAAACCTCTTCTCTGACACCACCATTTCCACCATCAACATTTCCCTTTATTACCCCACACTCATAAAATGGAATTATAATAATAAGCCATCTTTTGATGTGTTCCAAAATGATAAGGCCATCATTGAATATTTGGGACCTCAAGTTTTTATGCCATAAAGAGACCACAAGAAAGGATTCATTGTCCATTTAAATGAGTGTACTTATTTTGGAGAGAAACAAGAGTCACAAAATCAAATAGAATAAGAAAAATATGATGAAAATGATCCCTCTCCAAATATGTAAGAAATCTAGTCAACTCCTGATGAACAAGAGTCTCATCCAAAAATAGATATAGAGCTTCCAAATGAATTTAATTAAGGATAAAAATTTCCATAGCCCCCAACCTATGTTCTAGAACAGTCACCTTCTCTCATTAAAGAGGCCATAGTAGTAAATATTGGAACAAATGAAAATCCCAAAATTGTCAAACTGGTGGCAATTCTCACATCTAAAGAACAACAAATTCTCATTGAGATTATTTAAGAGTTTATAGAAGTATTTGCATGGAGCTATTTGTATACACATAATATTGTCAAACTTTTATCGATTACTGACACTTTGTATCTTGTAGGAACCCATCGAGTCTCAATCTCTTTGAGTGCATGCCTTAAGGGGTGCACTGAGAAAGGGGTGGGCAAACCATTGGTGCTTCGTAAGATTTTTGTCCCTTTTTCCACTTGAAATATACACACTTGTCTCCTAAAACCATTTACCCTACGCTTATTCTTCTCTATTTTACCCATTCCAAACATTTGTCATGCTTTATCCTCCTTATTTTTACTTTGACCCCCTTTCACCAGTTGACTATACTAGGTCAAGTGACTCAACCCTATATAGTTTTTAACCTTGGATTATTGTATAGGGTTGAAAGGGTCAACCTTTTAATGTTTATGGATATTTTTCACATATAGTTTCATTAGCCCTTCGGTCAACTTAGCTCAGGACCTAGTGGTTTACCTCTCAAAAACATACAGGGTCGACTGGGTCAACCCTATACAACTAACATATTTATAAAGATTTAGGGGAATATTTTCCTATATATACAAGTTAATTTATAGCCATTTGAGAAGAGAGAAACAAAGAAGAATAAGTGCAAACAAACATCTAATTATTGACCATTCTACTTGAGGAATAAATATGAGGGTTCCATACTTTCTTTGGAGATACAGATCTTATTTTGTGGAAAATTCTTTTCGATGCATATATAGGTTGTGTAGCCTAGATATAATTTATCTTTTTTATCCTTACATACCACAATAATATCTTACAAAACACCTTGGCCAAGGGAGAGATTAAGGCTTGGCAAGTTCATCTTCAAAGGTAAGTATTCAAAACTTTATTTCTCCTTTGTAAAAGTAGATAGATAATGTAGTTGTGCTTCTCTCCCATGCATTAGGATTATGTATACATTGACGTGAGTATATGTATTTTATGCATATTTAGTTTAGTTTAGTTTATTTCTAACCCCCACTTTGTGCCACAAGCTTTGGTGTGCACTGGATTAGATTTACTTTCTTGTTTATTAGAATAGAGTGAATATCAAACCTAGGACTCTTTTAGGGTTATGTGATTGTGGTAGACTGTATGCTTTGGAACCCTTCCTAACATGGTGTATTATGACAATTGATCCCATAATTAGATCTAATGGATCCCCATCTTGGTCATTCTCCTGCTTAACAAATGTATTCTCAATAAAAAAATGTAGGTATGTTCTATCTTCTCCAAGCTAGGATTGATTTATAGGCCTGATGCATTTTTGATTGCATACATTATGGTGAAATTAATGTGAACTAACCCTTGTATAATTTTTTTACCTTATTTCATTCTTTCATCATCATTTTTATCATATATTGAACATACTAGATAGACTCTATCGACCCTGTATCTAAGTTCTGTGTATAGGTTTTTAGGTACATGATACTAAATCGATCCTATCAACCAAGTACAAGTTTTTAAATTTTTAGACATTCACTCCAAACTACTAGGTCGACCCAGTCAACCCTATACATTTTTAGGCACTCAAAATCAAGTTTTTACAAAGCTTGATCGACCCAATCAACCTAGTTAGTAAAATTTGCAAGCATATATCAAGGTTCTTAAACAACAATCTTCATTCTCTACATATCTAATCCACCAAGGTTCCTTTCTATCTCTTTTTCTCTTTCTTTTCAGTCTTTCCTTTCATAGTTTGTAGTCTTTAAAACTACCTTTACATAGTCAACATGATCGACCTTACTAACCCAGTTTTGTGTTCTATGTGTTGTATAGATAACTGGGTCGACTCTACTGACCTTGATTTTGTAGTACATATTTAACACTGTTGACCTTGTTCTTTATTTTTTGCATAAATTATTGACTATAACAACATTGTACCTTGTTTCAAAGTTGGAATTAACCTTATATGCTAGTAATTAGATCACACTTTCATTTCTTGTTGCTTGCATGCTTATAATAGATCACATAGCTTAATTTGGTGGTTTTTAATTAATCATTTAGTTTCACTATTTTATATATTATTCAAACATGACCAAATCACAAAATCTAAACAAGAATTTCAACATTTGACTGCCCAAGGCCAACCTACTTAGATTTCATCACCAAGGGGGAAGCCAACTTGATGTTCTGGTCAAGTATAAAATGTGGTTAATTGTTTATTCTAGCTAAGCACCTGACACCCTTATTTCTATAGTGTGTGAAGTGAGGGGGTAGACCCCAATACCAATCCTGTATCATTACCACTATAGATCCCTTTTAGCTCAAACTACCTAAAACCATCCTTAGATTGTCATTCTAGTTCTTTGCTTACAACCAACTTCCCATCACATTTAAAATCATATCTTAATAATCTAATAAACATTTAAGTTGACCAATTATAAATCTATTTAAATTCCAAGTTTATTTCTTCCTCTTTGATCAATTGTATTTTGTATTGTAAAAACTTGCATTAGCCAACATTGGTGCAAGCTTTTATGATGTGTACCTTAAATGGATTGTCCAATGTTAATACAATTAAATGTTTGTTTCCATTCAATTATTTATTTTCAAATTAATTTCAAAATTTATCTTGTTTTTGTTCACAAATTTGTTGTAGGTTTCTTAATTTTCCTTATCTATTGTACTGGATCAGCCTAGTCAACCCTGTACCTTTTTCTAGCCTCTGTTCACAATACTACATCAAACCAATCGACCTTGTACTATTTATGGACCTTGTTTTCTCTCTTTTTATTTTATGTTCACTATACTAGATAAACCTAGTTGACCCTATACTATTTGTAGACCCCATTTTTTTGTTAGGTTGACCTAGTCAACCCCATACTATTTCTATCATTTCCTATTTTTTTGTTGTCTCATATTTATTTCTTTCCCTTCATCATGAAATTTTTGCTTGATGATAATACTGAGTTTCAATCAGTAGACATGATGAATCTTACCAACCCTCATAGGGTCTCCTATAGATAGAGTAGGAATCCTCTCTTGGGTGGTAGTAATGTTCATATTACCACTTGTACAATGAAATATGGGACCCTTCCTAATACCTATTCAAATCATAATCATCTCTTCTCATTAGAAGACCAACCTGAGTTAAAGTATACACCCAAAATTCTCTTATTTATATCTAAATTTCCTCAACATCAAGGAAAAGATCCTTCTACTATTTATAATCTTATGATTAGTGGTCAAGTTGAAGAGCCTCATTTACCTATTCTTACATTCTCAACCAGATTTGGGGGTACCAATTTATTTTATTCTCAACCTCTTCCTTCTATTATAAACCCTTCTCATACCATGAACTCTTCTTCTCTAACTTCTTCCACCTCCATGCCTAGTATATCCACTAACATGGCAAGTTCTACATCTAGTGGGTCTCTAATAAAATCCACTATCCTTAATCCCTCCACTAGTGAATCATTTTCTACCCAAGGTAATCATGCTACTAGTGCTTCTTATTATCAACCATTCACTAATCCATCTTTTTCTACACAAGCAAATTTTTCTACTAATGCATCACATTCTCATAATTCCTCTCAAGTTCCTATCAACACCAATAGTGGTACCTAAGCCACTACTACCACCTCTAATGCTTCTAATAATGTTAATAAAACACATCAAATATTGTTACAAACACTTAATCAAATGAATACCTTTCAATATCATAACACAAATCAAATGATGAGAATGCAAAACCACCTTCTTCATCTTCAATCTCATCCTCAGCCAATGGCTTGGGGCACACATAACCAAAATGTTCCCCCTCTTCCTCTTTGAGATTCTTAAGTCAATCTCATTCCTCAACCTCCTTTGGTCAACAAAACCATTAATCATCTCCAAAATGAACCTCTCACTACTTAAATTTCTAACATTGATATAGGAGGTATTACACCTATAATTTCTTATAATGGATCAACCGATCCGACCCTTCATCCTAAAACATTTGGAAATATTTATAAGGATTGGGTCAAATTAAACACCTTTTTGATACCAAAATATTATCCAAAACTCTCACAGGTGATGCCTTGGATTGGTACAACCAACTTAGAACTCATTCCATTACTAGTTCGGAGGATTTAGTGAATGCTTTAGTTTAAGAATTCCAAACTAGTGATCTTCTCAAAAACACTTTGGCTCACTTCATAAATTGCAAACAACTTGAAAATGAAACTACTCAAGCCTTTGTTAAAAGGTGGAAAATTTTATTGAACAAATGTGAACATAACGTGACTAATGATAATGATTCAGTATCAGGTCCACACTCTCTCTCCATATACATTAGACGAGGCTATTGACTAAGCTAAAAGACAAGATTTCCTTATGCATTAATTCAAGCCACTCCACCATTCTGTGGGTCCTCATCTCCTATTTAATAACAAAAATCTCAATGTTACCAATGATGATGTTACATATTATTATGACACTAATAAAAATATTTAAGCTGTCATTCCTACCTCTTCATCAGAACTAGCTCCCCCTTCTCAACAATAAATCAATCCTCACTTATCTTCACCAAATAACATTAATGTTCATAAACCTTTATCCTTAGATAAATTTATTAAGCTTATACCTAGGCCTCTTCCATGAGATCTTGACCCTACCTATCTTATGAAATCCTGGTATGATCCTAACAAGTTTTTTCGATTTCATGCTAGTTAGGGTCATTCACATGAGACCTATAGACAACTTCATAATTTAGCTATGGAATTTATTTTAGGTCCTAATTTTGATCACGATTCTATCATTAAAAAGTTTCAACAAGCTTATGAAATTTATTTTAAAGATTATAAATCACATGATAAAACTCAATCCTTGAACCAAGCCAATGCTCATTTGGCTATCTACAAAGACCCTCTTCCTAATCATCAACCTATTCAAGAAAATCAAGACAAAGCCACCCCTTCCACCAATAATGTAGAAAGTCTTATTGAATCCACTTCTGAAGATAATGTGGTTCACATGACTAATGTGCGAAGGGTGGTTGGTTTTATTGATTCTAAACTTATCTACACTTCTCCTTCATCTAGAACATATCGTGTTATCTAGGATTCTTCTCCATTTCATTTAAATGAGTTGGGTCAAGATGACCTTATTACTTTTGATGATCCAATTTCTTATTCTCCCTTGGATAACACTTTTTTTTCTATTTTTACCATTATTTTGTCATCTTATAACAGTAATGATACTCAAATTTCTACTAACACTTCT
The DNA here is from genome assembly GCA_037957365.1 of Torreya grandis. NCBI lineage: Eukaryota > Viridiplantae > Streptophyta > Pinopsida > Cupressales > Taxaceae > Torreya > Torreya grandis. The sequence continues at coordinate 4,245,082 of JARHVA010000602.1, forward strand.
ACCAATTCTCAAAATCAACTCGAACCAACTACTTTATCATCACAACATGGTTTACAACCTTATTCCAAACCTTCCTCTTCTTATAAACATAAATTACAATGCACTTCAACTCCTCCTTCTGAAGACATCCTTAATCATTATGCATCTATATCTAATAACCTTATTATGGGTTATGATGAGTGGGATCCCATCATGAAACTCGCTAACATCCCATCCTAGATTTTTTTCACTATGCTTATGAGGACTTCTCCATGTCATATAAATCATATTATACAACTATTATTCAAGATGAATATCCCTCATCCTCCCCTCATAGGATGGGAGGTGTCCTTATCTGGATTCGAGGATAGTATATTATAACAATGTGAAGAGATGTCTATCAATGTTGATGAATCTATAGACACTTCTCTTTCCTTAAAATTTCCCATAGCTTCTATGATTCTTGATGAGATTCTTCTTTTTGTGGATGATCCTCACTTATTCATTAGTGTTCAAATAGGAAATATCCAAGTTAATCATGTATTGATTGATGAGGGTTATATAACTTACATTACCTCCCTCAACTTCATTAAAACCTTTAGATATTCAGAATGCAATCTCAAGTCTACATGCAACACCTGCCAAGGATATGATAGAAGGTAAATACCTCTTCTAGGTTGTGTGTGGATTTGCATTACCATCCCCCTTGTCATCATACATGTGAAGGTGATGATCTTCAAATTTACCCTTTCTTATAACATCTTGTTTGGTAGGCTGTGGACTCATCGTATGAGAGCCATTACTTCTTCTAACTGCTAATAAGTTAAATTTACTCATAATGGAGCCATTTATAGGATTTAAGGTGACACTAAACCTTAGAATTTTAAATAATTCCATGACCATGGTGTCTTCAAGATTCTTACTCTTGAACCTTTACCTAATGTTCCATTCTATGAATCTCAGTGTCTTAATTTTCCTATTAATTTAATGCAAGGTTACAATGAACATCCTGAAATCATTAGGAAAATTCCTCTTAATCTCTTAGATTCTGATGATGATGAGCCCAATGAGATTAAACTAAAGATTAAAACTTCTGCTCTCTCACCTCATCTCATCTCATAGCTTCTTGCTTCCTTAAAACCTTGTTCTTGCAAGCCTCCTTGTGATGATATTCCTATAGTATTGACCAAGACAAAACATTCTATTCACCACACTTCCTCATATAAAAAGGTTATCCCTACTTGTGTCATTGATATTCACACCCCAAATTATGATGATAATTATTCCCTAGATTATCCATTCTTAGGTGATCTTATATAGGCCCTTGATGTCGAGATTGTTCATTATAATTATTCTTTAATTGAGTTTTTTCATGTATCTTCTTGTCTTATTTCATTTGTAGTTCCTAATTTTAGTATTTTTCCTCTTTATCACAAGGTAGAGATGACACCAACACCTCTAATTTATAAGGAGCCTCTTAGGAGTATGCTCATGGATCATGCTATGACTGGGCCTTACCACTTTACTAGGTTCCCTAATCACCTTAGTTAGTTTACTCCTAAGATTAGTGTGAACCTTATTAGACCTTATGTAGAACCCACTCCTCCCTTAGCAAAGCTATTATTAGAGCCCATTTCCACTCCTATTATAGTTTATCCCATTCTTTCTCTTCATATAATTGAGCTTATTCCCACTCCTGCTCTTACTGAGTCTACACTTGCTTCTCATATCATTGCTCCTTTTGTTGAACCTAGTTCCATTCCTCCTCCATTACCACCTCCCATTGGTGATGGTTTGATTCCTTTGCCTAATATGGGTTTGTTACCCACAAAATGGGATAATGATTCCTCTCTGACTTCTTCCACTCCTATTATACCTATTTTATGAGTGTTTCTATTAAGACCACTCACAAGCATATATGTTGCTTCCATGGAATAGATAATCATTCTTTTGCCCATTATTACAAGTTATGATAATATATTGATACTTTGTGTCCTTCCTCTCTTTCCTTAGACAAAGCCATGCCTCCCTCAAAGGTTCTACCTGAATATATACCTAAGTATGGTGAGGTATATTGTCTGTGATACCAAAGTGACACCCATTACACTGATCATTTTTGTATCCTTCAACAACACCTTAAAAATCACCTTATAGATATTACTAGACTTTCTTTCATTCCTCTCATAGTAATTCTCATAAGAAGGCTTCTCCTTCTTCTCCCATGGCTCCATCTTAGATGGTTCAATCTCCTCCTGTTGTCCCTTCATCACCTTCTGTGCCTCCACCTGTGATTCCTTCACCTATGGACCTTCCCTCACATGTGGATACTTCTACACCTATGAGTCCTTCACTCATAGATCCTTCTCCACTGATGATTATTGCATCTCCCATAGAGCCCACTTCCATGAATTCTCTTGATCATCCTTTGCTTGATTTCCCTCCTTAACATAATCCATCGAGTATTCCTAATTTTTTAGTTGAGGATATTGGAAGAGAAGTCTTTTCCCAGTTTTCATTGAAGATTGATGAGACATTAGCAATAGTTCATATCTAGATTCATAGAGATTTATCTGATGTCGTAGATAATGTGTGTGGGTAGATTTATCAGTAATTATGAGCACATGCATGGTCATTTTCATTTAAATTTTGATTCGATGTGTGCTCCAATTTTATTTTTATCTATCTGTTATATCATTTGAAACTATGTCAAATTCATATTTTTTTATATAGTGATCTTATTTTTTGTACTATATCCTGCTTATATTATTGTTTATCTTTGCATATGATTATCTTTATTTATCATTTATTTCTCTTTTTTCTTGAGTTTTTATAAAAACTCTCTTCTTGTGCCTTCATGATTTTTTGCTTTCTTATCTCTATTTTTCACAGATAATTGTCATTGTGACTTGGTTATACAAACCCTATTCCATTTGGTCATTGTCTCATATTACCATGTGATCAATTAGTAAAAAATGAATCTCATTATAATCTCCTTTCACTAGTCCACATTTGGATTTTCCCTTCTTCCTTTTTTCTAAACTAATCATATATAGGGTTAAGACTTGATATCACATGCTAGTTCATTGTTAATCCTGAGTGTCCTAGTCAGTCTTTATCTTTGGTTACTTATCTTCCTTTAGCCTTAGCCTAAAACTCATTCATGTGTATCACTACATCTCTCATTATTGGTCATTCCAAATCTATATGGAGGAGGAATCTTAAAAATCCATAAAAATTTAAAAGCCAAATCATTTTATAAAAGGTAATGATATAAAAGGAAAAAATACTCTTAAAAGTCAAATCACATTAAAAAATGTGATTCAAAGCACATCTCCTTCTTCTAGTCAAATCTCAAACTCTAAAGTTGGCCTCATGATAGAGTTGAGGTCCTTTAGGGTGCAGTAGGTCAGTAGATTAGAAAAGGAGAATTAAAAAAATCTTTTAATGATACCTACTTTCTCATGTAAGTACCCAATCTTTGCAGTAAATCGACAACTCTATAAGGGGTCATGAAGAACGGGGAACATGTCATGGGAAGGTAGGTTTGTTTTACCTTTTCTTGTACTAATATACCTTCATGAGTTGATCTTAGTAACACACTTATATGCCTACAAAGCTTTATGTATATAGAGAACAAGTTTCCTTTGTACACTGATGGTCACTAGTCACTTAGTGTCTTTTCATGTCCTTAGTATGCCTCTTGTCTCCTAAGGTCTTCTAATAAAATTCTTAAGTCTTGATTTTTATAATCCCTTTTCCATTCCCTATTTCCCTCATATTTCCTCTTGAGAGATATTTTTTTGTATACTAATTACTCCTTTTGGGATTTCATTTGTGAGTTGCATCGTAAGACCATGGATAAGACCCAACATTCCTCATAAATTACCACCTTTTTCCTTCCTATTACCCATATACTTTTTTACCTGATTATCCTAATTTTTCCACTCCTATGGTTTTTTATTTGTGATTTTAGATATAAGACCATGGATAGGACCCGAAATTTCTCACAAAATTTTCCAATAATACAAGTCAGAAACAAAATTACATGTCTCAAATATGAGATAAGATGTGATTGATTATGAAGTTACACGTCATTAACATGCTTCCCATCTTGATTTAGTGTGTTTTATGATTACTTCATTTCTCTTTCACTTTTATCTTCTTATTTTCTAAGTGCATGTAAGAATACAACCATTTCTTGATTTTTTCATATTTCTCAGTTTGAATTAGTGTGATAATTTTAAGACCAATCTTTTACCAATTTTGTTTTTCTTTTTTACTTCCCAACGTGATTTAGTATAATTGATTGGCTTAATTAATTTATTTTTATACCATGTATGCCCTTTTACATAGCTTCCATTTAATTACATTGTTTTCATACTTCCCATTGTGATTTAGTATGACTTTACTTGTTTTAATTTGGTGCAAAAATCTTTCACTTTGGTTTAAGAACAAATTATTTTTTACTATCTTGTTTTACCATCCCTTGGTTCTTTATACTTAGTCATTTTTTTGTTATTACACATTTTCCAACTTTAAATAAGTGTAGTACATTTTTGATTGATTATATTTTACCAAGTCTTTTTGTTTGTTTCTTTTTAACCATGCATGTGTCATACAGAATGCTAGAAAATAAACCAGATCTCATATATTTCCTATAGCATATACAACAAACAAGTTATATACATGCGCTATAAATAAATATATCCAAAGCATCCACAACCAAAACCATAATGACAAAAACATACACAATCAACATCAACAAATGGGTGGGTAAACCATTGGTGTTTTGTAAGATTATTTTCCCTTTTACCACTTTCCATATACACACTTATATCATAAAACCATTTACCCTAAGCTTATTATTCTCTATTTTATCCATTCCAAATATTTGTCATACTTTATCCTCCTTATTCTTGCCTTGACCCCCTTTCACTAGTTAATTGTACTAGGTCGAATGGGTCAACCCTATATAATTTTCAACCTCTAATGATTGTACAGGGTCGACAGGGTTGACCCTATACTATTTAGGGATATTTTTCACTTAGATTTTTTTTAACCCTTTAGTTGACCTAGCTTGGGACCTAGTGATTTACCTCTTGAAAACATATAGGGTTGATTATGTTGACCTTGTACAATCAATATATTTGAAAGGATTTAGGGAAAGATCCACCTATATATACAAGTTAATTTCCAACTATTTGAGAAGATATAAGTGAATAAGAATAAGTGTGAATGAACATCTACTTATTGACCATTCTACTTGAGGATTAAATCTTAGGTTTATATACTTTATTTAGAGATATGGATCTTGTATTGTAGAGAATATTTTTAGATGCATAGATAGGTTGCGTATCCTAGAGTTGATTTATCTTTATTATCTTTACATACCATAAAAATCTCTTGTGAATCACCTTAGGAAAGGGAGAGATTGAGGATCAGTGGGTTCATCTTCAAACATAAGTATTCCTAGCTTTATTTCTCTTTTGTAATAGTAGATAGATAATGTAATTATGCTTCTCTCCCATGCATTAGGATTACATATACATTGACATGAGTATATGTATTCTATGCGTGTTTAGTTTAGTTTTTTTAATTTCTAACCCCCATTTTGTGCCACAAGCTTTGTGTGAACTAGATTAGATTTACTTTCTTGTTTAGTATAATAGAGTGATTATCAAACCTAGGACTCTTTTAGGATTTTTATGTGATTGTGTTAGACTGTAAGCTTTGAAACCCTTTCTAGAATGGTGTATTATGACAAGTGATCCCCTAATTAGGTCTAGAAGATCCGCATCTTGGTCATGATACCACTTAACAAAAGTATTACCAATCAAAAGTGTAGGTATGCTCTATCTTCTCCAAGCTAGGATTGATTTATAAACATGATGCATTTTTGATTGCATACACTATTCTAACATGCCTAGGTTAAATCCTATCTTGGTGGTAAATTAATTAGTAGTCCATCTAAAAAATAAATTAGTTAAGTAGAAACTCTATAAAATTCACCCCAAGGTATCATTATCCATCATAGAATAACTACAATAATTCTTGAAATCTAGGTTTAATCCTCCTATTCCTATGTGCAATCCTCCTGTCTAGATGTGTAATATTAAGATAAGAACGTGGTATAAAGACTATTAGAACCTTGAAATAATATATAATGAACTATTATATAAATAGATAAACATAATTAAACCCTAATATATATTATAATCCAAGCATGATGGTTTAAACTCATAGATATGTAGGCTAAGCCTACTAGGTCTTGGTTAGACCTAATGGCTAAGGGGGTGATAATACCATTTATAGTGATAAGAGAACATTGAAAAGACTTGTAATAGGTTTTTATGGAGATATAAGGTGTGTTCAAATTTTTGTAATGCATAGGAAAACATAGGAAAGTCATTTCTTGGCTCAGACCAACTCAAGCTTGCACAAAATGGAATGAGTAGCTCGAGAGGGCAACTTTGAGAGCCCACACCTACATGGATACTTTGCATGGGAGTATAAGGAATTAGTATACATTTAATAATATATTTAACATTATATTTTTGTAATTTTTTTTCAAATCTAATGTTAGACCTGTATAAACAATCCTTAGAGGGCAAAAGTACTCTAAACTCTCAAAAACCCTTTATAGTGACCAGATTGGGAAAATAAAGGAAAATATTCATCTAGATATACTATAATGGCTTAAAAGATGATTTTAATTTGTATATGACTCTCCAGGTATCCTCCCCATGATATTGAGTTTTACCCTACCTATACAAATAGGGTGGAAATTAGTTTTTCTTGATAATTTTTGGTGTTTTTCAGGTTCAAGGGAGATTCAAAGGATGAAATTCACTTTGGGATATATATTGGGACCTAATATAATCCATAATGTCTATATAATTCATCATAAAATTTCATAAGTGCCTCTGCAAGTGCCTTCATCTCAACCAGTCAAAACTAGCATAGTGAACAAGCTATTAAGAGAGTGAAAAATTCAAGTGAGAGTCCTTTTAAAGTCTAGATGAGGAATATAATGACATGAGTGATAATAATAGGTCTCATAAACTCCTATTTATGGATAAAATTTGAAAAATTAGGACCAAATTTGGTGCTAAGTGTGGAGGGTGAGTGAAAGAGGAGTTATTTGGGTTATAGGCAGTGATAACTCATGTCCAAAATAATTTTGATGATTAGGGATGCAACTAATGAATGTTGGAGAATGTATAAAACTACTCCCTATTATTTAAATTATCATATCTATCCCTATTATATTTTTGGACGTTCCAAGAAGGCCAAATGATGAAGGCAATTTTTTGAGCAAGCAATTGAGGAGTTCTATGCCATATTTTAGGAGTTTCATGTTTCAAGGGACAATTGTCCAAGTAGAAATTAAATGGTCTATTTCATATTCCTCTCTCATTAATTTTTAACTCCTTTTATCATCTTGACACATGTTCTAGTGACTCTTGGACTTAATTCCCTTCTCCTCTCTCTCCAATTCTATAAGTAGTAGTCATGTTGTCTCTTGTAAACTAATGCCACACCATGTATGGTGAAGCCATGATGGAATGACATTATGTTTTTCCTTTGAAAAATTAATGGAATTATGGTTTTGAGTTCATGAAAAATTTTCTAAGTGTGAAAATTGATGTATGGTATTGTCAAGTGATAATCTTCTATCTTTACTTCTCCTTATACTCTCATGTTTATGCAAGAGTTCTTATTCTAATAGGTCATATAGAGTGTAACTAGTGTGTAAGGATATTTTAAAGTGTATAATTTTTCTTAGAGTGTGAAATATACCTTATGTTTCACTTACCTTGTGTTGCCTCATGCATATCACCTCTATATTGAAACATTGATGTTAGAATCTTTTAGGACTTGGAAACTAGTTTGCATATCTTGTTTCTTAGTGAAAGAAGTATGATGGTATTTTGGAAATCCTTCTAGTTTATCACCCCTTAGATTAGTTTCATTTCATTCAAACTTATATCTCTTTTTCCACAAGAAACTGGTTAAGTAGGTGATAAGCATTTCAAGCTATATTTAGGGAGCTAGCCTTTAAACCTAGAGGTATACTTCTACTATATGTACACCCACATACCTACAACTATTCCCATGTTGCTCAAATATGGAGGAGACTTGAAAAACCTAATATAGGGTGCAATATTTGGTGATAACAAACATCTATGAGATCTTCACCTTCATTCAATTTGAATTTGACTGCCCTATCCTAGTGTGCATGCCATGTAGGATGTCTTGTCATGTGGGGTGTCATGTTGTAACCTAGATTATCACCAACAAAATTATCAACCCAAAGGGGAAGAACCTCATACCTACCACTAAGTTTAGGATGGGGGTTTGCATTGGGAAGTCCTTCCTAAATAGACTTTATGGTTTCTAAAGTGTCCATTTTCTTCACCTAGAATGGGTTTTGATTTTGGACATGTTGATGACCTTGGCCTTAATTTTTACCCTAGGAGAAATAATTAGTGTCAGGATACAAAAAATGTTTTACATAAGGATAAGTGTCTTACTGGTGGCCACTTTTATATGATGTCATATCTCTTGGGTATAGAAATGGTAACTATATACATGCACTATAAGTCACCCTAGAGCCTAATTTCAGATTGCATAAAATTCACATTTGTAATTATTATTCATTCTTAGAAGATACCTTCAACATACCCTTGAATGTATGAAAATACCCTTTGATATATCTCCTAAGATATGCCTTCAAAGGCCTTGAAATACCTTCATAGGTAACTTAAATGTATCTCCTAGGAGATACTTTGAAGGTACCCTTGAAAGTATTAAAAGGCCCTTCAAATTATCACCTAGTAGTGCGTTCAAAGTGAAGGAAAATTCTACTTATGTGCATGTTGAAGGTATCTACTTGGATATACATTCAACATCCCTTTGAATGTATGACAATGACCTTTGAGGTGTCTCCTAGGAGATTGATTCAATGGCCTTAAAATACACTTGTAATACCATTATGGTTAACTTGAATGTATCTCCTAGGAGATACCTTGAGGGAAAAATTCACTCTTGTGCATGTTTAAAAGGTATTTCCTAGGAAATACCTTAAAGGTACTTGTTGATGGGAGTTTTGACACTTATTAGAAACATACTTCTCACTCAGCTTTCTCCTTTGAAACAAATGTTTGTAGATTCCTTTACCCATCAAATTTTATTGGCTGGTGCCTTATATGTTAGAAATGTACAATCAATTTTTAGACCATCCCATTTGAATGATTTTTACATCTCTCTACATATAATTTATTTTTTGTTTGGTCATACATTATTAGTTTAAGTGTAAGTTAGTGTACATATTTTGAATATTTTATATGTATTTTTTATTATAGTTTAGAATTCACATTTGTTGATATATAATTAAATCACTACTTAATCATAAATAATTTCATAATTGATGCAATATGAAACTTGCATTTTACAAAAGATCAATATTTAAATCATTTGAATTGATTTGAAAAAGGGTATGTGCATAGAGTTGGGAGACAATTTTGTGGACATTTTAGGTAACACGATCACGCTAATAAATAACATGATCGCATTATTTAAATTATGGCTCATGGTCACATTATTATTAAAACCATAGTGTGTACATGTTACTATAAATTAAAATAATTCATATGCATTACTATAAATTCAAATAATGTGTATGCATTATATAACATATTATATGTGTATGTGTTGCTTTGTAATAAGACCAAAACCATCTCCAGAAGCATGTGGAAGTTTCACATGAAGGAAACATTGGCCAAAAGCTTAGTAAATATAACAAATTAGGGTCACTCAATATCTGATAGAGTTGATATCATAGTTGCATGCCTTACTAATCTGGGCAACAATTTAGGTGACAATTCGGGTGACGGTTCTACCCTAATTGATGATAGAACTTTTGGGAGCTGTAACTTTTGCACTATAGTTCCCATTGACTCACCGTTTGAACCATTGGAAAGCTAAGGATGGGGAGAACATGGTGAGATGGCATAGATCTATGATTTATGTATTTTGACCCTCAAAAACCCAATAAAAGTGCCCCAAAATTTTAATTTTAGTAGTGTAGTCTAAAAATAGTAAGTTTCTAAAAGTAGTAATTCCTCAAATTTTGTATTATTGTAAATCATAGAAGTTAAACTACTTAATCTCCCTTGATATTGGTGTCCTTACACATCCTCCTCATAACTTCAAAACATGTATAAATGAAGATGTAACTTGAAATGGAAATTAGACATCTCTTTTAAGAGATAGGCATATGTTTGGGTCTATAAATTTAATGACTAAAACATCTCTTCTCAGAGATAGAATTATTATTATTGTTTTTTCTTGTTTATTGAATTATCTTTCAACCAAATCTTTTGAGTTTTGGATCAGTGGTATCAAAATGCTTTGTCTTTAGAGTGTATGATCTTGAGGATGAGGTCAGATTACAGGAAGCTTGGGAGAAAAATAGAACCAACAGACTATCCACCTATTCACTCCAAATGACTTCAAATGGTGGACAACACTAAGACATCCAATCCTTTAAAATAATTGGTGAATTAATCCCTCCAACAATAAAAATCATAGATGCTACAACAATTCACCCAAATTCTCCAACAAATTATAATAGAAAACTCTAGCTCCTCATCTGCAACCCCACATCTTTTCAGTGCCTCAACACCCTTCAAAGTTTAGGTGAATTTTGATATCCCTACATTTGTAGGCAAAATCAATGCTGATGCAGTAAAAAATTGGTTGGATCAATTGTCATCTTATTTTTTTGTAAATAAATTCACTGATAAAGAAATGATCACTTTTACTCTTTTGAAAGCATCATTAACTATCAAAAATTGGTGAGAAGTGTACAAAAAGAGATTCAGTACAGATGATATTGGCCTTGAGGTAGAACCTACTTGAGATGATTTCATAGAAGCTATAAAGGAAGAATACTACCCCATTGGATCATATGATGATCTGTATATAGAGTGGCAACAACTTCACCAAGGTAAAGAATAATCTGTTCAAGATTACATTGATTTTTTTATTCTCTATCTATGAGATTGGGTGTCCAGGAAAGTGAGAAACATAAGGTTCTCAAATATCATGGTAGACTACAATGGTACATATGGTGAGAAATGGAACTCTTCAATTTGGAAACCCTCGATGAGGTATACAAGTTCAGACTAAAGATTGAATAGAAGCATGTAAGAATGAATATGAAGAGTCAGCCTTCAAAATGGTAAAGTGACAAAGAAGGTCAAATATGAGGCCAATATTGGAAGCAAAAGGAAGGAAAGACTGAGAAGTGGTGTGATTATCACAAATTTGGAACTCACTCCAAAGAAGAATGTTGAGCCATCAAGTCCCTACTTTTTGAGTCACAATCCTCAGTATCTACTACTTTACCTTATACACAGCCTATAGTTGAAAAGGATGAAGAAGAGATTATAGATGTTGATCATGATACCATCATTACTTCATCATAAACCCACGAGGAGAGGCCAGATGACAAGGAAAGGTTGTTTCATTCTAAGTTATGGGTGAAAGAAAAGCCTTTGCATTTCATTCTTGATAGCAGGAGTCAAAAGAATTTAATCTCTGCTAATGTTTTGAAAAGCCTAAATTTGTCCATGAAGCCTCACCCAAAGCCATACAGTATTAGATGGTTGAGTCCAAGGAGAAACCTCTATGTCACCCACCAATGTCTTCTCTCATATGCAATAAAACCTTTGCAAGATGAGGTCTTATGTGATGTGGTCAATCTAGATGATTGTGATATACTCTTTGGTCACCTCTTCATGTATGATCAACATGGCATCTATGAATCAAGAACTTGAAGGATCATTCTCTCTCTTGGAACATGACACTATAGGGTACTAAAGGTACTAACTTCTACATCTATCTCCCTGATCAGTGCCAAGAAATTTGTTCTCATGGTGGTTAAGGCACAGGAATCCAAAAGAGTTGATGTTGCAGCCTTGACTACATAAACAATATAACAACAAAAGTCAATAGATAGCAAGATAAAGAAGTTCACAGCCTTTCATCCATAGATTAATGGTCAAATAGAAATGGTGAAAAATTAGGTCCTACACAGCTCCACAAAGCACAGTCTAATCTAAGTATGAATTAGGAATCAAATTAAGACACAACTATCACACTTGATGAGGAATATTGATGCAATGGGGACCATTGATTCTCAAGGAGGGAGGAATGATCCAGGTAACAATTCAAGTGACAATTCGGGTGACGGTTTTACCCTAATTGATGACGAAACTTCTGAGAGCCATAACTTTTGCACCATATCTCTAATTGACTCATCGTTTGAACCATTGGAAAGATAAGAATGAAGAGGAAATGATGATATAGAATGGATCTTTTCTTGATGGATTTTGAACCCTAAAAAAACAATGGAAGTGCCCCAAATTTCAATTTTAATAGTGTAGTCTAAAAATAGTAAGTTTATAAAAATAGTAATTCCTTGAATTCTATATTATTGTAAATCATGGAAGTTAAACCACTTAATCTCCCTAAATATTGGTGACCTTTGAAATCCTCCTCATACCTTCAAAAAATGTATAAATGAAGATGTAACTTGAAATTTAAATCAGACATCTCTTCTCAGAGATAGATATATGTTTGGGTCTACAAATTTAATTAATATAACATCTCTTCTCAGAGATAACATTATTATTATTGTGGTGTTATTATTTCTTTAATTATCTTTCAACCAAAGCTTTTGAGTTTTGGATCAGTAGTATTAGAGAAGTTTATCTTTAGAGTGTATGCTTCTGAGGATGAGGTTAGATTAGAGGAAGCTTGGGTGGAAAATAGAACTAACAGACTATCCACATATTCAATCCAAATGACTTCAAATGATGGACAACACTGAGGTATCTGATATTTTCAAGGAATTTTGAATAAATCCCTCCAGTAACAATAAGCATAGATGCCATAACAATTTTCCCAAATTCTCCAACAAAGTTTGATGGGAAATTATGGCTCCTCATCTACAACCCCACATCCTTTTAGTGCCTCAACACCCTTCAAAGTTTAGGTGAATTTTGATATCCCTACATTTGAAGGAAAAATCAATGCTAATGTAGTAGAAAATTGGTTGGATCAATTGTCATCTTATTTTATTGTAAATAAATTCATGTATAAAGAGAAGATCACTTTTGCTCTTTTGAAAGCATCATTCCCTGTCAAAAATTAGTGGGAAGTGTACAAAAAGAGATTTAGTATGGATGATATTGGCCTTGAGGTAGAACCTACCAGAGATGATTTCATGGAAGTTGTAAAGGAAGAATACTACCCCATTAAAGCATATGATGATCTATATATAGAGTGGCAACAAATATGCCAAGGCAAGGAATAATCTATTCAATATTATATTGATATTTTTCATTCTTTATCTATGAGATTGGGTATCCAAGAAAGTGAGAAACACAACGTTCTCAAATATCATGGTGGACTACAATGGTACTTATGGGGAGAAATGGAACTCTTTAATTTGGAAACCCTTGGTGAGGTGTACAAGTTCATAGTGAAGATTGAACAGAAGCATGGAAGAATGAATATGAAGAATCGGCCTTCAAAATGGAAAAGTGACAAAGAAGGTCAAACATGAGGCCAAAATTGGAAGCAAAAGGAAGGAAAGATTGGGAAGTGGTGAGATTATCATAAATCTGGAACTCACTCCAAAGAAGAATGTCGAGGCATCAAGTCCCTATTTTTTGAGTCATAATCCTCAACATCTACTACTCTACCTCATATATAGCCTACAGTTGAAGAAGATGAAGAAGAGATTGTAGATGTTGATCCTGATGACATCATTGCTTCATCATAGACCCACAAGGAGAGGCCAAATGACAAAGAAAGATTGTTTCATTCTAAGTTATGGTTGAAAGGTAAGCCTTTACATTTCATTCTTGATAGTGGGAGTTAAAAGAATTTAATCTCTGCTAATGTTGTGAAAAGCCTAAATTTGTCTATGAATCCTCACCCAAATCCATATAGTATTGGATGGTTGAGTCCAAGGAGAACCCTCTGTGTCACCCACTAATGTCTTCTCTCATATGCAATAAAACCTTTCCAATATGAGGTCTTATGTGATGTGGTCAATCTAAATGTTTGAGATGTAATATTTGGTTAGCCATTCATGTATGATCGACATGGCATCTATAAATTAAGAACTTGAAGGATCACTCTCACTCTTTAAACATGGTGCTATAGGGTACCAGAGGTACCACCTTCTACATCTATCTCCCTGATCAATGTGAAGAAATTTTTTCTCATGGTGGTCAAGCCATAGGAATCTGAAAGGGTTGATGTTGTATCCTTGACTACATAAAAAACACAATAATAGAAGTCAATAACATGAAGAATTTCATGGGCTTCAATCCAAATGTTAATGGTTAGATAGAAATGGTGAAAAATTAGGCCCTACATAGCTCCACAAAGTACAGTCCATTCCAAGTATGCATCAGGAATCAAATTAAGACACAACTATCACACTTGATGATGAATATTGATGTAATGGGGACCATTGATTATCAAAGAGGGAGGAATGATATGTGCAACAATTCAAGTGATAATTCAGGTGATGGTTCTACCTCAATTGATGATGAAAATTTTGGGAGCCATAAATTTTGCACCATAGCTTCAATTGATTCACTGTTTGAACCCTTGAAAAGCTAAGAATGAGGAGAACACGGTGAAATGGCACAGAGATTTTCTCAATGGATTTTGACCCATGAAAACCTAATAGAAGTTCCCCAAATTTCAATTTTAGTAGTAAAGTCTAAAGATAGTAAGTTTCTAAAAATAGTAATTCCTCGAATTCTGTATTATTGTAAATCATGGAAGTCAAACCACTTAATCTCCCTCAATATTGGTGACTTTCCACATCCTCCTCCTACCTTCAAAACATGTATAAAGGAAGATGTAACCCAAAATAGAAATCATACATCTCTTCTTAGAGATAGGCATATGTTTGGGTCTACAAATTTAATGAATAAAACATCTCTTCTCAGAGATAGCATTAGTGTTATTGTGTTGTTATTGTTTCTTGAAATATCTTTCAAATAAATATTTTGAGTTTTGGATCAGTGGTATCAGAGCGATTTGTCTTTAGAGTGTATGATCTTGAGGATGAGGTCAAATTATAAGAAGCTTGGGTGGAAAATAGAACCAACAGAGTATCCACCTATTCATTCCAATTGACTTCAAATGATAGACAACACTGAGACATCCAATCCTATCAAAGAATTGGTGAATGAAGCCCTCCAGCAACAAAAAGCACATATGCTACAACAATTCACCCAAAATATTTAACAAATTTTGATGAGCAATTTTGCCTCCTCATCTACAACCCCACATCCTTTCAGTGCCTCAACACCCTTTAAAGTTTAGGGGAATTTTGATATCCCTAATTTGAAGGAAAAATCAATATTGATGTAGTGGAAAATTGGTTGGATCAATTGTCATCTTATTTTTCTATAAATAAATTCACTGATAAAGAGATGATTGATTTTGCTCTTTTGAAAGCATCATTACCTATCAAAAATTAGTGGGAAGTGTACAAAAAGAGATTCAGTACATATGATATTGGCCTTGAGGTAGAACCTACTTGGGATGATTTCATAGAAGATATAAAGGAAGAATACTACCCCATTAGAGCATATGATAATCTGTATATAGAGTGGTAACAACTTCATCAAGGTAAGGAATAATCTATTCAAGATTACACTGATATTTTTTATTCTTTATCTATGAGATTGGGCATCTAATAAAGTATGAAACACAATGTTTTTAAATATCATGGTGGACTACAATGGTACATATAGGGAGAAATAGAACTCTTTAATTTGGAAACCCTCGGTGAGGTGTACAAGTTCACAGTGAAGATTAAACATAAGCATGGAAGAATGAATATGAAGAGTCAACCTTCAAAATGGAAAAGTGACAAATAAGGTCAAACACGAGGCTAAAATTGGAAGCAAAAGGAAAGAAAGACTAGGAAGTGGTGTGATTATCATAAATATGAAACTCACTCCAAAGAAGAATGTTTAGTCATCAAGTCCCTAGATTTTGAGTCACAATCTTCAACATCTACTGCTCTACCTCATACACAACCTACAGTTCAAGAGGATGAAGAAGATATTATAGATGTTGATCCCGATGCCATCATTGCCTCATCACAGACCCATGAGGAGAGGCCAGATGACAAGGAAAGGTTGTTTCATTCTATGTTATGAGTGAAAGGTAAGCCTTTGCATTTCATTCTTAATAGTGGGAGTTAAAAGAATTTAATCTTTGCTAATGTTTTGAAATGCCTAAATTTATCCATGAATCCTCACTTAAATCCATACAGTATTGGATGGTTGAGTCCAGGGAGAAACCTCTGTGTCACCCACTAATGTCTTCTCTCATATGCAATAAAACCTTTCCAAGATGAGGTCTTATGTGATGTGGTCAATCTAGATGTTTGAGATGTACTCTTGGGTCAGTCATTCATGTATGATCAACATGGCATCTATGAATCAATAACTCAAAGGATCACTCTCACTCTTGGAACATGGTACTACAAAGTACCAGAGGTACCACCTTCTACATCTATCTCCCTGATTAGTGCTAAGAAATTTATTCTCATGGTGGTCAAGCCATAGGAATCTAAAAGTGCTGATGTTGCAACCTTGACTACACAAACAACACAACAATATAATTCAATAGATAACAAGCTGAAGAAGTTCATGGCTGTCCATCCACAAATTAATGGTCAAATAGAAATGGTGAAAAATCAAGCCATACATAGCTCCACAAAGCACAGTTCATTCCAAGTATGCATCAGAAATAAAATTAAGACACAACTACCACACTTGATGATGAATATTGATGCAATGGGGACCATTGCTTCTCAATGAGGGAGGAATGATCTGAGCAATAATTTGGGTGATAGTTCTATCCCAATTGATGACATAACTTTTGGGAGCCATAACTTTTGCATCATAGCTCTAATTGACTCACTGTTTACATAGTTGGAAAGCTAAGAATGAGTAGAACAAGGTGAGATTAAATGGATCTTTGATCAATGGATTTTGACCCCCTAAAACCCAATGGAAGTACCCAAAATTTTAATTTTAGTAGTGTAGTCTAAAAATAGTAAGTTTCTAAAAATAGTAATTCCTCGAATTGTGTATTGTTGTAAATCATGGAAGTCAAACCACTTAATCTCCCTCGAGATTGGTGACCTTCCACATCCTCCTCCTACCTTCAAGACATGTATAAATGAATATGTAACCCAAAATGGAAATTAAACATCTCTTCTCAGAGATAGGCATATGTTTAGGTCTACAAATTTAATAAATAAAACATCTCTTCTTAGAGATAACATTATTGTTATTATGTTGTTCTTGTTTCTTAAATTATCTTTCAACTAAAGATTTTTATTTTTGGATCAATGGTATTAGAGCATTTTGTCTTTAGAGTGTATGATCTTGAGGACAAGGTCAGATTACAGGAAGCTTGGGTGGAAAATAGAACCAACAGACTATCCACCTGTTCACTCCAAATGACTTAAAATGATGGATAACATCGAGACATCTGATCCTTTCAAGGAATTGGTGAATAAATCCCTCCATAAATAACAAGTGTATATGCTAAAACAATTTGCCTAAATTTTCCAACAAATTTTGATGGGAAATTCTGGCTCCTCATCTGCAACACCAAATCTTTTCAGTGCCTCAACACCCTTCAAGTGTATATGCTACAACAATTTGCCTAAATTTTCCAACAAATTTTGATGGGAAATTCTGGCTCCTCATCTGCAACACCAAATCTTTTCAGTGCCTCAACACCCTTCAAAGTTCAATTGAATTTTGATATCCCTAAATTTGAAGGCAAAATCAATGATGATGTAGTAGAAAATTGCTTGGATCAATTATCATCTTATTTTTCTATAAATAAATTCACCGATAAAGAGAGGATCACTTTTACTCTTTTGAAAGCATCATTGCCTATCAAAAATTGGTGGGAAGTGTAAAAAAAGAGATTCAATATGGATGATATTGGCCTTGAGTTAAAACTTACCTGGTATGATTTCATAGAAGCCGTCAAAGAAGAATACTGCCCCATTGGAGTTTATGATGATCTGTATATAGAGTGGCAACAACTTCACCAAGGTAAGAAATAATCTGTTCAAGATTACACTAATATTTTTCATTCTCTATCTATGAGATTGGGCATCCAAGAAAGTGAGAAACATAAGGTTCTCAAATATCATGGCAGACTACAATGGTATATATGGGGAGAAATAGAACTCTTCAATTTGGAAACCCTTGGTGAGGCATACAAGTTTGTAGTGAAGATTGAACAGAAGCATGGAAGAATGAATATGAAGAGTCAGCAATCAAAATGAAAAGTGACAAATAAGGTCAAACATGAGGCCAAAATTAGAATCAAAATGAAGGGAAAATTGCTAAGTGGTGTGATTATCACAAATCTAAAACTCACTCCAAAGAAGAATGTCGACCCATCAAGTCCCTACTTTTTGAGTCACAATCTTGAACATCTAATACTTTACCTCATACACAACCTTTATTTGAAGAGGATGAAGAAGAGATTGTAGATACTAATCTCTATGTCATTGTTGCTTCATCACATACCCACGAGGAGAGGCTAGATGACAAGGAGAGGTTGTTTCATTCTAAGTTATGGGTGAAAGGTAAGTCTTTACATTTCATTCTTAATAGTGGGAGTCAAAATAATTTAATATATACTAATGTTTTGAAAATCCTAAATTTGTCCATGAAGTCTCACCTAAATCCATACAATATTGGATAGTTGAGTCTAGGGATAAACCTCTGTGTCACCCACCAATGTCTTCTCTCATATGCAATAAAACCTTTGAAAGATGAGGTCTTATGTGATGTGGTCAATCTATATGTTTGTGATGTACTCTTTGGTCAGCCATTCATGTATGATTAACATGGCATCTATGAATCAAAAACTCAAAGGATCACTCTCACTCTTGGAACACGGCACTATAGGGTGCCAGAGGTAGCACCTTTTACATCTATCTCCTTGATCAGTGCTAAGAAATTTGTTCTCATGGTGGTCAAGCCATAAGAATCCAAAAGGGCTGATTTTCAGCCTTGAATACACAAAAACCACCACAATATAAGTAAATATATAACAAGATGAAGAATTTCATGGCCTTCCATCCATAGATTAATGGTCAGATAGAAATGGTGAAAAATCAGGCCCTCCACAGCTCCATAAAGCACAATCCATTCCAAGTATGCATTAGGAATCAAATTAAGACACAACTACCACACTTGATGATGAATATTTATGCAATAGGGACCATTACTTCTCAAGGAGGGAGGAATGATTTGGGCAACAATTAGGGTTACAATTTGGGTGACGGTTCTACCCCAATTGATGAGGGAATTTTTGGGAGCCATAACTTTTCTATTGTAGCTCCAATTGACTCACCGTTTGAACCATTGGAAAGATAAGAATGAGGAGAAAATGGTGATATGACATGGATATTTTATCAATATATTTTTAACCCCAAAAACCCAATGGAAGTGCCCCAAATTTCAATTTTAGTAGTGCAATCTAAAAATAGTAAGTTTTTAAAAATAGTAATTCCTCAAATTCTATATTATTTTAAATCATGGAAGTCAAACCACTTAATCTCCCTCAATATTGGTGACCTTCCACATCCTCCTCCTACCTTCAAAAAATGTATAAATGAATATGTAACCCAAAATGAAAATCAGACATCTCTTCTCAAAGATAGGCATATGTTTGGGTCTATAAATTTAATGAATAAAACATCTCTTCTCAGAGATAGCATTAATGTTATTGTATTATTCTTATTTCTTCAATTATATTTCAACAAAAGATTTTGAGTTTTTTATCACTTACGATATGGAAAATAGTTTTTCAAAATCCAATCAATTTAGTACTTAGGCATTTTTAGGGTCTAAGTATTAAACCTAGGGATTTTAGGACATAACTTTTTCAATTGATATCCATTTTTGGTAAACATGTAGTTATTTTTTAGGTTTTTATGCCTTTTAGATTGATTCCTAGAATTTATAAGAGTCTTATATTTATCAAAATTGAAGTTTACAAATCACTATATTTGAAATTGATGTAAAGTGGTGTGATTGGGGTAACATAGGTCATATTGATGACCTGCACACATCAAACAACTAATTTGTGTTAATTTCACTTGTTCATCATCCCTAACTAATCCTTGATCACTTATTACTCATCCCTAATTACCCCTAATCACTCTGTCATCATTTCTAATTTTTCCTAATCACTCCTTCAGTGACTGTCACTATCCCTAGTCATCTTTAATCACTCCAGTATCATCCATAATCACTCCTCCATTGACCCAAACTATCCCTCATCATCCCTAATCACTCCCTCATTATAATTCCTCATCCATAATCACCATTTCATCATCACTCATCATACCTAATCACTTCTCATTCCTATTCACTCCTTCCTCATCCCTCCTCATCCTTAATCACTCCATTGACTTTCATTATCTCTCATCATCTCTAATCACTCAAGATTATCATCCATCATCACTCCTTCATTGATTATCACAATACCTCATCATCCATAATCACTCCCTCCTCATCCCTCATAATCCATAATCAATATTTCTTCATCCCTCATCATCACTAATCACTCCCTCATTGACTCTCACCATCCCTCATCACTCTATCATTGACCCTTACCATCCCTTACCATCTCTAATCGTTCCCCCATCATATAGAATAAGTATATATTCTAAAGATATCTTTGATTCTAATCATATGTTTTTTAATCCATTATAATAAAAACTAACTCTATTCTAGGACTTGTGTTGTCAATACCCATTTATGATAGTCAATTTTATTACTGAATGAATTGGATGATATTCCAAATTTATAGTCAAGTAGCATAAGTACTAACACAAAATAGAGTCTTAAATTTTATTTCATTGAATTATCTTTATTGTCCATATGAATAAATGAAACTTTATTTGGTTCTACCTTTGGTATTTTTGTTCAAAAGATAAAAATTAAACACAAATCTCTTGTATGATTTTCTAATTCTGAGAAGATTTGAATCAAATGTAAAGTTATTTAGTGTTTCCCATTCCTATATGACTTGAATATTTGTTAGGTCCACACATTCACCCCTTGTGTGTGTAGTGTGTCCCAAATATTTTATCTCTTACATGAAAAATGAACATTTATTCATATTATTAGAAAAATATGTTTCTGCAAAATGTGAAACACTAGTTCAACATGGTGTAGATGTTCATCCCACGTTTTCTAAATATTAAGATGTCATCAATTTAGATTAAAAAAATGACATAGGTAAGGGGCCTAAGGATGTCGTTCAACATCTTGATATGAATAAATTTGCTACATGAGTTGACCTAAAAGTCATAACCAACTAGTCAATCAATCCTTCCTTTGTTTTTAAGACTATGATGATACCCAAACTTAAGATCATTTTTGGAAAAGACTTATACACCATGGATATGGCAGAAAAATGTCTTAATATTTAAATGAGGATAATATTTATTCATTTTAATCTTGTTAATATTTTTTTAATTGATTCACAACTTTGGCACAACACAATTAGGCTTCTATAATGCAATGATTTGGGCATGATGTGCCCATTATCCATGATTTCATGGATATACCACTTGATCTATTCATTCTCTAGAAATGATATGCTGTATAAATAGGTTTGAGGTAGAGGTAGTTAAGGGATCAAATCAATATTATTGTTTAGTGTATAGTATGTAGGAGCTTTTTTAGGAGACTGAAAGAAGTCCTTGTATTCATCTAATTTATGGTTCAATTATTTTGTCTTTTTATTGTTGGATAAGCCACACTATGATATGGTGACATAAGGATCTCATTACATTTACTTCTTACCATTAAGAGTATACTTCTTACTAGAAATGGCAATATTCTTGCACTTGCTAGCACTAATGACTAAAAGCTTATGAACTAACTATGATATATGGTATTTCATATCATGACAATCTATCACAACATTTCAAGGGTTTATTTCATAGACTACATGTAAATGTTAAATATATGGTTGACCACATGTAAAACATCACACACCTCTAATGGTGAGATGTCATAAAGGATTTCATCTTTGAAAAGTTTGATTTTGTACACCAAGTGACACTACTAGGTGATCCATTTCTCAAGGCCTATACTAGACCAAACACTAATGCATAGTTATGGATGATATTTAAATTTCAAGTTAAATTTTTAAAAATATGATTTAGGAGAAATTAAATTCTTCTAACTTATATTGGAAATGATAAAGTGTATTGTCTCACCATTTATCTACATTTCTTGATGAAACAATATTTTTAATTCATTTAATTTCTTGTTGGGGAAAGTAGAGATATTTTTAGTACCAACCATATCATTGGGTTAATAATCTATTATCTACTTATGTTTTTATAGTGATAGATAATTTGTACCCATTTCTCAAGCTATGCAATTAGAGAGCTCATAGTGTGACACTCTTAATTAGATTGAATATTAAAGTTATGAATTAAGCACCACTTTCCAATATTGGAATACTTGTTCTAATCATTTAAAAATTATTTTCCACTCTCTGGTATGATGACTCAATCAATAGACATACAAATAGAAGGCATTTACTATAATTATTTGGATCATAAAATGTCCTCATATGGAAATCAATTGATTGGTTTTAGGAAATCACATAGCTTGGTGATCCTCGTGTATTTACTACCCATTTTTGGTGCTATGGAAGTTTTACTTGCTTCTCTTTTTCTAGTGGATTTTCAATTATGAATTACATCATTTCTAATAGGTCCATATTTTTTCATAGGTGTTAAATATTTATGTTTCAAATTTGCCTCCATGACATTTTGATCACTGTCTTATATGTTATGCTAGCACTCAACTCTCCACTTGTAGCTCCTAACATTTTTAAACCCTAAGAAAATAACACAATCAAGGTATTGGATGGAGTGATTAAGGATTAGGAGGGATGAGGAGGCATTGAGTAGAGATGATGAGGGAGTGAATAGAGATGATGAGGGATGGTGAGGGTCAATGAGGGAGTGATTAGGGATGATGAGTGATGGTGAGGATTAATGAGGGAGTGATTAGGGGAGATGAGGGATGAATAATGAGTTGTTAGAGATGATGGGGTATAATAAAGTAGTGATTAGGTATGATGAGGTGATGTAGAAGCATCACTACCCAATGTAAATAGTGATCTAGTTTACATGTTTTGAGTCTTTATAATATGTTAAAGGTCATAAGAAGTCTGTAGGAGTCTTTATAAGTTTCTATTTTTGTGTCAAAATTGAATTAGAGTTTTATTTAACTTTCCCACGAAATCTTTCATTTGAATTTTTGAACTTTCATAGAGACTTTGATCTTATTTCCATAAGTCCAACATTGAATTTGGTATTTATATACGTTAGTGAGGATTTTAGGATGTTAAAACACATATACATAAACTCATATTTGAGAAATATGTTAGTATTTGAGTTAGTTGAGGACACTCTCAACATACAAAAGAAGTTAGAATTAAGTTGATGGTTATTTGGTAATAAGAGTCTTGTCCATGTCTTTTTTTATACTCAGAATCAGAGTTAAGAGAGTTGGAGGGGGTAGTATTTGAAAGGATGAATGTAAATAAACCCAAATAAGTGAATAAATAGAAGTTTTGATTATTTTCAGACAAGAAAGCAAAAAGACCCTGCATCTTCTTGAATGTGCAAAGATAGTTGTCAGTGTGCATGATCATGAAACATGATTAGTAACAAGTTCTTTGTGATATTCGTGTGAGTGGTAAGTTTAAAATAACTTTTATTTTATGGTGATTATAGCATTTTTCATTTTATTTTTAAATCTTTTGAATGTTCAAATTAAAAACTAAATACCCTGTGATTTTACAAACTGTGCCTTGAAATCGGAGTGAAGGTCAGAGTCTTGTGGAAGAGGAGATTATATTTGGTGGGATTTTAGAATGTATGATTAATTAGTTATTTGACATAATAATTCATTAATATTATATAAATATATTATGTTTTTATTTTACTAAGGACATTCTATGTTGAACAACATAACCCTGTCTTCTGTGAGCAAAAGTTCTGAGTATACATCTATGTGAGAAGGTATATACATGTATTAGAGTGAACATTAAAATATATATGTTGGTGAGTTTATTCACATAATATCATGAATTATTATATTCTTTAAATTATATTTCATATATTTGGATGAGCTAAAAAAATCTAACACAGTCCTACAGTCATCAAGAAACTTAATGTAGTCAAAGTGGTATCTCATGGAAATTGGAAAATTGAGTGTTATAGATGGAAGGCATTGATTTTTTAAAGTGCATAAACATTGTCTATATGATTTTATAAACTTTATTTTGATTTATAACCCTTTTTTAATCAATTAGAACAAATAACCTCTTCTTAGATTAATGCAAACCTATGACTGAGTAAACAATCTTTTCAAATTTGGTCAAGTCAATCTACTGTGGCTTAAAAAGGGAAATCTAACACTTGTAAAAATTGCATAGGGTAAATTCAGATATTTTCCAATAGTAAAAGTCATTTTAAATTCATTTATAAGATATAAATCTCATTTTAACCCTTCATGGGTCTGTCAAACCAGTCCAAACCCTGTATTATGGTTTTTACTTTCAAAGTGTTTTTTTAGGAGTTGTAACCATCAATAATTCATGAAATTTGGTGAAAATTTTGAGTTAAAAAGGTACAAAGATGATATAATGTTTTTAAGATGTGTAAGTATGGATAATTATGGATGGGGGAGGATTGTGTGGTAGATAGGGTAGAAGGAAACCCGAAGACCTAATCTGAGAGTAAAAAGTGCCAAAAGAAGCTATCAAATAGTTGAACCAAGCCTATAAATTTGTGAAGAGATGGGATAAGTTAGAGGTTATCCATAAATGAGGTTTATTTGATTATTTGAGTCCGTATAGGATTGTACCAAAGAAATTATCCCAAAAAAAGGCTACAAGAAGAGTCTATGACAGAGTAAGAGGTAGTATATGATATGAGGATTGTGTTGAAAAGTTATGTAGGGGTGAGAAGAAGTTAGAGAGAACTAAAATAAGTGGAAGTAATTTATTTATATCCCTATTAAATCCTAAGGAACTAGAGACAATATTTGATCCAAGTTGTTATAAAGCATAAAGACTAGTAAGCGGGACAGTCTCAAAGTAAGAGAGATCGAATGAATTGAGTAAGGAGATTATAATGAAGAGTTTAATGAGACCATAGTAATCATGGTGGATAATAAATGAAATGCATATGTGAATTTGAAATGTATGTAGGGTCCAAATACATAGATCAAGAAAGAAAAGATAAAGTGAAAGCTAGGTGGATATTGGTAGAGAGCTTAGATAAGCAGAGTATGCAATAGGGATCTGCATCATGAGGGATGGTGAGGGGAAATAAGGGAGTGATTAGGGAAAATGAGGGAGTGATTATAAATTATGAGGAATGGTAAGGGTCAATAAGGGAGTGATTATGGATGATGAAGTGGTGATTAGGGATGGTGAAATCCAATGAAGGAGTGATTGGGGATGATGAGGGATGGTGGGATTGATGAGGGAAGATGAAGGATGAGGAGTGAGTGATTAGGAATGATGAGGCATAATGAGGGTCAATGAGACAGTAATCATGGATCATGAGGGAGTGATTAAACATGACTAGGGATAGTGAAGGTCAATGAGAGAGTGATTAAAGATAATTAATAATGGTGAGAGAGTGATTAGGGGTTTTGAGGCATGAGTAAGAAGTGACCAAGGATGAGGGAGAGATGATTAACAAGTGAAATTAATACAAAGTGCTTGTTTGATGTGTGTACTTCATCGATGTGACCTATGCTACCCTAATCACACCACTTTGCATCAATTTTAAAGTGAGTGGTTTGAAAATTTTAATTTTGACAAACCTAAGAATCCTAGAAATGCCATAAATCAATTCAAAAGGCACAAAAACTTAAAAAAAGACTATATTTTTACCAAAAATGGATATCAATTATAAAATTTATGTCCTAAAATCTTTAGGTTTAATACTTAGACCCTGAGAATGCCTAAGTACTGACTTGATTAGATTTTGAAAAAAAAAAATTACATCGTAAAGCTTGTAGTTGTGAGAACAACTCTATTAGATGTTGAGTGACCCTAAATTCTTATATTTACTAAAATAAATTTAAAGTATAAGAAAATAAATGTAACAATATAAATTTTAACATGTATGCATTATTTGAATTTAAATTTAAAACCAAGCCTTTAGGCTCATAAATGGCTTGGATTTTTGAGTTGAAGGCTTGTGACTATGCATCTGCCACTGAGACTGAGAGTTTTGAGAAAAACCAATAAATTTTAATTTCAATTATCAAATACGCTATGGATCTAAACATCAGAATTCAAAACATTATTACCATCATGATGAGCATGCTATCCTCTTTCTAAATATATGATTTTTATAAAATTTGAGTTATTTTAAAGGTTTAAACTATATTTATTTCTAATTTCACTTTTTTTAGGCCACTACATGTGACACCCATACATGCCTATTCATATTTATCTAATTTATTTTACGTTAATTCAAGTGCAAAACAAATTGTATGGTAACAAACTCGGCCTAAGTCTACACACATTTTTAAAAAATCAAATTTTATTTTTTTGAGGTAGTTAGGATGGGTTGCACGATTGGATATCCATTTTTTTTATCAATTTTCAAGATCCATTTAATTTCAAAATTAATTAAAAAAAAATTTATTAAAAAAAATTCATAACGCACTAGAAGATCTTATCTAAATATTCAGCAAAGGGTTTCAAATAATATTTAACTATGATAAAAAATAGTGGGCTGTATGGCCATCTATCTACTATGTTTTATTTAAAAGAATAGGATGTCTTCTTCAAATTTTATATGTTTGACCTATTTATACTTAACTTTTTTTTTTTAATAGTTTTTAGAAACTAGACTCAAAATTCTACAATTCATGTTTTAATACCATCTTTAAATTTTGAGTGTAGCCATCTCAAATTACCTACGGAAGTTCAAATTTATAAAATTTAAAAAAAATCATGTCCATGGGTAGGCCCTTTCCTACCTTTTTTGTCCTTCAACTTTGTGCACTTACTCAGAATGTCTTTAGGTGAGAAAGTTATCACACTAAAAAGGTATAAGAAAGACTCACTCCACGAGAATTTGGATATAATACCATTTAAACTACCAAAACTAAAATTAAATCCACATCACCATCTTCCATTTTATGGTGGTGACAAAATTCCTCTTGTTGATTGGTATTTCAAGTTGTTTAGTCCACCAAATATGCATGCAAATATTTATTTGTTTCACACTATATCTGAAAAATAGTCTTCTTAGATTGGAATAACTCTTGCCTATGATATGAATGAACTTGATGATTCCCTTCAATTCCAATTGAAAGTATGGAATGGAGAAGAGGGAATTCTCTATTGTGATACAACTAATTTTAATAAATTTACACCCAATAAAGTAAAATTGATAAGAAATATTTGTTCTCCTTATGAAACATTTGGGTTTCATTTGAATAACTATGACAACTTTGAAATGTCTAGGTTGACAGATAGATATAATTTGGTCATTAGAATACAAAATATATTAAAAGAAAAATATGAAAAATGGCAACTTCTTCTACTTGCCACCATGTAAGCATGTATTTAAGATAACTTGCATCATGATATAAAAAATATTAAAGAAAGTAAGACAAACAAGGGCAACATATTTGTATGTAAATTTTAAAAAGACTATACAATTAATCAAAGCAGTGGAGAAAAATAAGAGCGAACAAAATATTGATACACTTTTATTGACGCAAACTTCTTATCAGACACAGTGAATTATCTACATGGTATATTTCCTCTAGAAATTACATCTTGAACATTTTTGTATAGCTCTATGAATTGGGGGGTGCTAATACCAAAATAAAAAAATTGAATGAAAGAGGGGTGAATGCTATAATTCATTCATTTGTAAAACATAAGGAGGATGTAATGAAGGATGCTCTGCTAATTCTTTTTTATCCAAATAACCCTCAATTTATTATTGAATCTAAAGAAGTCCTTGAAGATATCATGAAAAAAAATGTAAGGTTCAAAGTTACATATGGATAACACATAATTACAATACAATTGAGAATTATTTCAGAAGAAGAATACAATTCACTATCATTGACAAAATATGTTATGTTAGAAAGACAAAAATTCTAAAAACTTGTACTATGTTCCATATTGTTCACAAAATATGTAACCAATATAATACATCAAATGAAACAATTTATAAGGATTCATTTGTAGAAAGAGTTTGATCTACATGTGACATTATCCAACTGAGAGGTTAGAATAATCTTGAAATAGAAAAAAAAAAGATTAAAGAAATACATGAATAAAATAGACACTTTTTTACACAAATGAACTGTTTAACACAATAATTGTAGGAGAAAAATTTCTTTTTTTCATAGAATAAACCATTTGAGATTATTTTGATAAGGTGTTTAATTTGTTTGAAACTGGTACTTTATTTGGTTCAAATAAATAAGATTTAAATATGATTGGTATAATAGTACTTAAAAATATTCAAGGACTTTCAAATAAATAAAAAATAAAACTAGCGTATTTATTGGAAAAAATGTCTATTTCCTTCTTGAAAACCCTTGGGTACAACATGGATACTTGGTGTAAAAAAGTGAACCTAGAAAGTAACATATTATCAAAAATTGCATATTTCTTCACCAACAATGATTTGACACTACCATTAGAAAAAATAATCACACCCAAAGAGGTAATGGAACATTATACAATTTTTGAGAAAAGGTTTGACAATTTGTGTATCTTAAATGAAGGTATTTAAAAAAATAAAAAAAAGCTGGGAAGCATTATTTCCAGATTCAATAAGCATATTGAGAAAATGTCTAGATAGTGATGGAGGTCAGTTTTTTGAGACAGATATAGATATATTAAACTATGATTATGGCCCCCCATGTCTTTAGCTATCCATTTTAGAAGATTTTAGTGCAATGTTCATTGTTGGTGTGAACGTTGATTTGGTAATTATTGTTTTTTTTAATCTTTTTGAAGTTTTTAAGGAAGATCATTTTTACCTATTTCTTCAAGCATTGATTTATAAATTTATTATTGGAGCTTTCAAATTATTCATCATTCATAATCTTGAAAAACTTTTTAGCATTCAAAAATCTCTCAGAAATCTATGTATTTATGATTTCCATTACATACAAAAAATGAGTGTCATACTTTAGGGTCAAGATAGTGATAGATTCAATTGAACTCATATTATATGTATCAATTTTTTTTAGAATTTCATTAATTTTCAACTTTAAGATTTCATCCTCCATTTAAATAAAGTAAATTAGAGGAAGATGTTGACATCAGTAAAGGAGTAACAACATTTCAAATAATTGATTCACATAAAATAAGAAGGTCATTCAAAAATTAAATAGATAACTTCTTTTGGGAGAGACTTATCTCTACTTTTAATAATTCAGATACATATGATGTGCTAGATGTATATACAAGAGCTAGATTGATGTGTGCTTGTACACAATTGTAAAAAAAATTATCTTGCATTACAAAAATTAAAGAACAAACAATTTTTAATATTCAATTTCAAAATTATTTGACAAATTCAAATCCACCAATACAAGAACAAATGCTTTGATCAGTACCAGGTGCATAACATTTTTTTATTTATTTTATAATCATGCTTCATTTTTTAAATATAACATCTTAACAATCTTTTAGTGTGTATGCTTTATTTTTTAAACCTAATAGCTTAGCAATATTTTGGTGTGTAGCACTAATGACATTACATGCAAGTAAAGAAATAATAATAATGAAAAATCAAATCAATAAACATGACACATTGCAAGTTGAAGAAGGTAAGATAAGATCATGCATATTTTTACAATTATATGATTTTTTATTTATCAACTATTTATAATACTAACAAAATATTTCTTCATCTGTTTATGTCTCAATTAAAATAATTCAAAACACAACTCTACAACTTTGTGTCTCCAACATAACAACCCATGACATAACTTTGTAACTTGTTGCCTCTACAAAAATAACATAAGATAAAACTCTGCAACAAAACATATTTTTAAAACACAAATATCAAATCAATTGATGATAAAAAAAAATTGTTGCTACATTATACAATAACTTGCAGGGAATAAAGAACCAATGGTTCATTCAACAAAAGATTGTACCTGTACAAACTAAAAAAAGAAAAAAAAATGTGAAAACCCCTTTCAATGAATGTGTAATTACACAATTTCATACACTAGAATATATTAATTATCTTTATTTATTTAAACACATTACAATTGAATTTTTCTTATAGGAGATTGTAGAAGATAAAAAAATATAGACTTGCATCAGCTTGAGATTTGAAAGTGTGGATTCATTTTATTGTTGTGTCAACTTGAATGTAGTTGTATTTACCCATTAAAATATTGTTTAAATGTTGAATTTAGCCAACTTTAAATAACACAGTATGTACTATATTATGTCATCAATATAATAAATTTTAATGCTAAGTATCCATGATCTTATAAATATAAAAATGATTTCTTTGAATGAACAAAAATATTATGATTGTGAGAAATTTGATGAAAAATAGATTTCATATTAAGAATATTTTGATGAAAAAGGGTGTGTGCGCGCGCACACACACACACACACATTGCAAAAGTAATCAGATATATATACATATGTTAGATATAATAATTCTTTGATATAAGAAAAGAAATGAATAAAGTATATTGTGCTAGAAATAATTATATTGCTATCAATTTAAATAATTTTTAATTTGATGTGTCTTATTGGAAGTATATGAAGGGGGTTCAACTATAGGTGTATATTCATTTAAAATTAGTGATAGTGAACTTTGGCTTAGATTGATTAAATCTTATTTTATTTTTTGTGACGGACTTATAAACATATAAATATGTATTGGTATGCATAATAATCACTGATACTTTCATTAATGTGAGAATATAGATGTCAGTTGATCAATGTTAAATTCCTATCAACTTTTATGAGAAACCAGTTATGACAAAACCATATTGTTTCAGAATATGATCAAGTTATGGTCAAGTTATAAGGACTCATTATAAACATGTATATGCATATGTATGTTATAAAAATGAAAAAAGAAATGGTACATTTGTGTATAATGAGTATAGTTACATGTTCGTGAGCATGTATATATTTTTATATATGTTTAAATGAATCTTTTTAAGATTTAAAGAAATGTAAATAAAAAATGCATCAAATAAAAGGCATTATGTTTATATGAAATATAAATTTAAAATGCATCAATGATCAATTTAACATGTAAAACATTTTTTAAAAAAAAATCTATGTTATATTTCTTATAATATAATATTATTAATAAATGATTGCTTTCTTTTTTAATGAATTACAGACATTTTAAAGGAGCTAAAACTGACTTATAAAAAAAATATTGATTGTGGGGTTGGTTGACTTATTATTTGTTGTGTAAAAAATAAAAGATATGCAAATAAATGATATGGGAAAAAAAAAAGATTATAAAATAGAAAATATATCATACTACATTCGAGATCATTCCAAATAAATTTTGAAGGTGGCACTACAATATTTTTCTCACGTTTGCATTTGGTCAATGATAGAGGAAAATTATTTGAGGCTACTCCTTCAAGCCATGGGTTACACAAGTTCAAATTTCATATTTATTTTAGGGGAAAAGTTATTCTAAGCCCTTTAATATAAAAATAAAGAAACTAGATGAAGTTAATTTTTAAGGGACCTTTAGAGATAATTTTTCAATTGCCAACACGATGTTGATTGATTGTAATTCTCAAAATTGTGCTACAAATCAAAAATTGAAAATGATTTATGTTACATCAAGTAGATATTCTGGAAAATAGAAGTCTGAAAGATGAAAAGGATTGGATAATCAAAATTATGTCTCTGTCATCACATTCTTGGGAGAAAGTATAAAATCCATCTTAGTAGTTGTGAACCATTGTTTAGAAGGATGTAACTTCACGATATGATTATTTTAGGTGTAACTATTGAATATAAACTATAATTATAGTAAACATTATCATTAATTGAACATACAAATCAATTCTAAATTATTTCAAATGTAGTCCAATTTATTTCAAATTTATCAATTTTAATTTAGTAATGTTTTGATCTCATTAAGTACAATTTGATTTATAGTTGGAGATATCTTGAAAGTATTAAATCAGGGCCAAGTTCTAAAAATAATCCCTTTGCAAATGGATACTCCATCAGTTTATCTATAAATTGCCCAAGTTGATCCATTAGTATATTGACACCTTCTCATGAAGATCTTCCCAATGAACAATAAATAATTCTCAAGTCTCTCTCTCGTTAAATTTGTTTTCCAATGTCAGTCAGTTACCTTGGACTCATGCAAACCTTAACAACTTGATAAGAATGTATTTATAGTCCCTATGTTACCTTGGTTCTAAAATTGAAGGTTTATCCATCAAACCTCGCATATTTTTGATGACTAAGCAACCTTGGAAAACATTAAATGGGATTATATTAGTAGATGAACTAATTGTTTGTTTTCATCCATAATTTGTCCTTTAGGCCTATTTATTATTCCTTTTCATTCTACTAATAGGGTTCTAAGATGAAACCTAATAGGAAATCTATTTTTCTTTTTCTTATTTTGAGAAGAAGTAATTGTGTGTGTGTGTGTGTGTATAACAGGAAAAAAATTCTAATCATGGGCATGTTCTAGATACCTTGAGGGGCCTTGCGATACCTTCAAGGTATCATTTTCTAAGTGCTTAGGGTTGGGGCTATGTCTAGTGGTGAGGGCCAAAGATGAAATTGGTTGATTAAATACTTCATGCATTAGTCCATTTATTAGTAGCCTTCGAGACTTCGAGTCTATGGGACTATCTCATTGAGGTGTGTGTGGAGGGATAGTCAAATGTGCCACATGTCCTAATAACAAAAGCTATGTTAAAGGATCAATTAGTTTGAAGGCCTAGAAGGGTGCCACATATTCAAAACAGTCCAATTTATTCAAAATGATATGTGCCCAAATGGTTTGAAATAGTCCAATTCATTTGGAATATAAAAAAAATATTTATGGAAAAAATATTCTCCACTCCATTTTAGTGGATATAAGTCCAAACTATTCAAAATAGCCCAACTTAATCAAAATGATCTATACTCAAATGGTTTGAAACAGTCTAATTTATTTGGAATATAGAAAATTTATTTTTGGAGAAAATTTTCTCCACTCCATTTTAGTGGGTATAAGTCTAAATTATTTGAAATAGTCCAATTTATTCAAAATGACCTATGCCCAACTGCTTTGAAACAATCTAATTTATTTGGAATATAAAAAATATATTTTTGTAAAAAAATTTCTTCACTCCAATTTAGCGGGGGTATAAGTCCACATTATTCGAAATAGAGCAATTTATTCGAAATGATCTATGCCTAAATAGTTTGAAATAGTCCAATTTATTTAGAATATAGAAAAAATATTTTTGGAGAAAATTTACTCCACTCCACTTTAGTGGGTATAAGTCCAAATTATGTGAAATAACCTAATTCATTTGAAATGATCTATGCCCAGATAGTTTCAAATACTAATTTATTTGTAATATAAAAAAAATGGAGAAACTTTTCTTCACTTTAGTGGGTATAAGTCCAAATTATTTGAAATAGCCCTTATAGAATGATAAAAGGGATAGGGAATTCAAAAATGATAGAAAATAATTGAAGAAGCAAAGGTGCTTAAGTAGTGAATTCAACTCTCTACTAGAACAAAATCACATATTGAATGACATGATAAACATTCTATCCTCAATTGATTCATCTAGTATCCCTCCTATTTCTATTAACAAAGCAAAAAATGCCACTAAGAACATAGCCCTTGAAGGACCAACAACAACTCCACATTCTTAAAATATGGATAATGAAGGGCACATATCGAATTTTTCATCTTGGATGGTGTAATTTATGTTTTACCTTTACTAATGAAATGAAACATATTTAGTTTGATATCCAATGTAATGACGTGTATTAAGAAATGTAATTAAAGTACAAATATTCAATTTGATTATATAATGTAATTATTTTTTTTGTTATCTACCATTCAATCTGCAAATGGATCATAAGCTTAATGAATGTTAAAAAAACTTTCACCTGCACGAGAGTACCCCATTGTTGTTCATTGCTCTTGACTTCAAAATCTATCATCATTACCTATAGATAAAAAACATCAATAACATAGATATAAATAAATAAAAGAAATAAATATTTGAGCATTACAAACTTTAGAAACTTTGAAAAAAATTGTACGAGCAATCCAAACTTCACAAACATATAATGTATTAATAAACACAATAGAAAAGAGTAAATCTTCACAAACATTACAAGTATCAAGAAACATAATGTTTTTAAATTTTTTAAGAAATGAGTAGGCCAACAAACATTCAACTTTTACATCAATTAAACTTCTCCAAAACACAAGAATGAACAAATATAGTAATTGACAGTAGAGTGGAAAGCATATCAATAAAACAATAACATATCAATAAGACATCAACATAATAGAAAATGTGAATGAATATCACAACATAACAACATGATTTCACAATATGAATTGATTTGATAAATTTAACTCAACGTCTATTGGTATGTTAATGAAATTCTCATTTTTATAAGAAAAAATTAACATTTACTGGTATGTGAGTGAAAACCTTCATGACATCCATCCACATACCAATAAATGTTTAGTATTGTGGACACACTTGTCTTTCAACATGGGCTTTTTTAATAACAATGACCCATATTAATTTTATATTGTATCTTACTTCACAAATTGTTAAGTCAATGATAATATAATGTATTAAATTGAAAATTATTATTGGTCAAAATTTTAAACTAGAAGGTTTAACTTTGTGTTATGTAAAAATACAATAATGTTAACATTTTGATACAAAGATAATAGTTATAGTAACATTTACTAATATGTGAATGAGAACCTTTAAAGATTCCATCCACAAACTAGTAAATGTTAAGACTTCCATCCCAAGTTCATATCTCTTTCCATCCAAACATGCATTTGTGTGTACAGTAGTAAATATTCAGTCTTTCATCCCAAATTCAAATCCCTTTCTATCAAAACAAATTTTTGTGTAGGAACGCAAAGTGGATGCTTGCAAAATCCATAAAAATTTGGAGGCAGGGATACATAAATGTTGTTAAATATAAATAACATAACAATGTGAATAGAAAACATATCAATAACACTTATTACAAAGAATATTTGAAATTTTGAAAAAATGAATGAATAACACAATAACATTAATTCATAGGAACACATCAATCAAATTTAGGGTTTGCATCCACATAGCATAAAATGTTTAGTAATTGATCAACAACAGCTATGGTAAAGAAAATTTGAAATGTTTAGTTTTTGAAAATGTGAATGAATAACACAATAACATTAATTGATAGGAACACTTCAATAACATAGCAACAAAAATTCATAATGGGATTTAGTTTGATACATTTGAGTCAACATTTACTGAAATGAAAATGAAAGTATAAATTTTAATAATAAATAATAACATTTACTTATATGTGAATGAAAACCTATAGTACTTCCATCCAAATAGCTATAAATTTTCAATAACACATTAAATGTTTGCAGGTTTCCCATAGGTAGGCAACCTTTCATCCCTCTAACATTAATGTAGGGAAATAGTAATGTGTCACAGATACAAAACACACAACAATATGAATTCATAAAATAATTTGGTTTGATATAAAACTAATTAAATTCATTGTTATGTAAACAAAAACCTTAATTTTAATACAAAGACTATAATAGTTACTGGTATGTAAATGAAAACCTTCATGGCCTCCATCCACATACAAGTTTTAATGTTAAGTCTTCTAACCCATGTTGTATAGGGAAATATAAATGTGATGCATATATAAAACACACAACGACATGCATTCAGAAAACCTCTAGGGCTTCTATTAAAATACCAATAAATTTAGAGTCAAATGTGGATAAAAATATGTTAACATTGTGAGTTCAACTATGGATAATGTTTCATCCCTCTAACATGGTGAACACATTGAATATGGCATGCATGGTAGTATTAACACACCACATTAATGGAAAAAAGGTCATCATGGGTATTTAAAATGGTCATTGCATGTTAAGAACACTACCGTCTTTCACCATGGCACTTCTTTGCATATTAATGACGTAAATATCTTCCAACATAGCCATAGAATTTTAAAACTCATATGGGTTGATACAAAATAAATAACATTTACTAGTATATGAATGAATACCTTGATGACCGCCATGAACATACCAATAAATATTGAATCGGATGTGAAGGCACACAAAACACCATGAGCAAATAAGGCACAATAATAATATCAAGCACACAAAAATAAAATAAAAATAGTTGTAGGTTCAGTTATATGCAACACACATATGTGTAATGATTCATCACTCCATTAACATACCACTAAACATTTACTTAGATGTAAAGGCACGAAAAAAAATATGAACATCGAAGACACAATAAAAATAATTTTCACCCCTCCATTCTACCAACAAAAATTCATCTGTAAAATGTTGCATGCATGAGAACTTTCAGGTAGGTTCCATGGACATTTGGGGGGGGGGGAGGTATGCAAAAAGGCAAGAAGGAACATTGGTGTAACATTTCAGCGCTCCATTAACATATCACTAAACATTTACCCATGTGTGAAGGCACACAAAAAAAATATGAACATAGAAGACACAATAACAATAACTACATGATAATAAAAATAACATAGTTGTGGGTTCAATTACAGATAACACACCTGCACATAATGTTTCACCCCACCATTAACATACTACTAAATACTTACTCAGATGCAAAGGCACACCATAAAAAACCATAAACATAGAAGACACAATAACAATAATAGCCATGTAAAAATAAAAAGAACACAATTATAGGTTTAGTTACAAGCAACACATTTGTTTGTAATGTTTTATCTCTCTATTTTGTCGACGAAAATTTCTTTGCGAAACATGGCATGGTCGAGAACTTTCGGGTAGGTTCCATGGTCATTTGGGGGGATGAGGTACACCAAAACGCAGGGAATGACGATTGTTGGTGGTGCGTAGGGAAAAATTAACATGCCACATTAATATCGCAAAGGCCACCAAGCCATGTGGAAAAGGTGTTGGCTTTGACATTAATGACCCATGTGTCTTTCAACATGACACTTCATTTCATATTAATGACTCATATTAATTTCGGTCTATATCTTACTTCACAAAATTTTAAGCCAATGATAAAATAATATGTTTATTTGAAAATTATTATAAGTAATTTTTTATAAATTAATTATTCCCTGTGGTCCCAACAATTAATCGCACCAAAAATAAAGAAAAAATATATTGAGAAAACATCATCATGCAATTTTCCACAATATAAATTTACCTGACATATTTAAACTTTTAAAAATTAAACTATCTAAATCTAAAATTTATAATAATATAATATGATAAATGTGGGAACCGAAATTAGAGGTCCCAACTAATAGGCCCCTTCCCCTGGCCCTCGTTTAATCAAATCCCAAATTTAAAGAGGTCGAACACTTCGACACCATCTCCTTCGTTACCTTCAAATGGATTATATTCCCAGACCTTCTCTCCTTTTTAGTTACGTTCAATCATCCACAAACTATTTCACAGGATAGCTACTTTTTAAGATTTCAAATGGTTCAAACAAACTCCATCAGCTTATGTTCAGCATGAATTCCATGAGCACAATCAATATAGAAAGTCCATACTCTAGCCATGAACATCAAGTATATGAACAAAGTGGTCATGGGATATTTTGAATTTCTTCCAGAACAGTATCAAGAAAAAATCTATTGCAAGTGGAAAAACCATCCACGCCCACATCATTAAAATTGGAATTGTAAATGATGGTTTTGTAACAAACAATCTTATCAATATGTATGTCAAATGTTGCAGTTTGAAGGATACTCGCCAACTGTTTAACAAAATGTCTGAACGAAATCTCGTATCATGGAATACCATTATTACAGCATATGCGCAGAGCGGTAATGGCATAGAAGCAATCGAAGTGTTTTGGAAAATGCAACGAGAAGGCGTAAAGCAGGACATGTTTACATTTACAAGCGTGATCCAAGCGTGTGCCTGCGCTGCACCTCTGGGGGAGAGAAGACAAGTTCATAGTTTGATTGTTAAGATTCTTGTTGAGTTCAATGTTTTTTTGGAGAGTTCGCTTGTTGAAATGTATGGTAAATGTGGTAGCACTGAGGATGCACGTAAAATGTTTGAGAAAATGCTTGAACGAGATCTTGTGTCATGGAATGCAATGATTGCAGGCTATGCCTACAATGGTGAGGATGAATACGCATTGTATATTTTCAGGCATGTACAGCGGGTTGACATGAATGAAAATCAGTTTACTCTTTCCAGTGCTCTAAGAGCATGTGCTAGCCTCACAGATCTCCAAGAGGGTGTTCAGGTTCATTCTGTGGCAACCAAAAGTGGGTTCCAGTCTCATGTCTATGTGGGCACTGCACTTGTTGACATGTATGCCAAATTTGAAAACATAGATGAAGCATATACCGTCTTTGACAGAATGCCAGAGCGAAATGTGCCAGCATGGAATGCAATGATTAAATGTAGGGAATGTTTTAAGGAGCCGAGTGTGAAATCTGGGTGAATCTTTTTCAGTAATAAATTGCCTTTGTTTGTTTCTTTAAAGAAAAAAATTGACTGATATTCTTCAATTTCCTTCATAGTTTATTTTATCAAATTTGATTTTTAGAATTTGAGGAAAATATCCATTTTAATATGCACAATATATTTTGAATTTTTTTGAGGAAAATAGCCAATAGGTGAATCTTAGCCACTAAAACTTTCCCCAGTTAAAGGATTTGCTCACCATGGCTGAAGTAATGAGACACTCCAAATATTTGAGAAGATGCAGCAGGCAGGGGTGAAGCCAGATGATATCACATTTGTTTGTGTTATATCTGCGTGCAGCCATGCAGGCCAGGTGAATGAAGGCCAACTTTACTTTGATTCCATGACGCAAGATTACGGCATCACACCAAACATAAGACACTATGCCTGCATGAGTGAGCTGCTTGGTCGTGGCGGATGCCTTCAAGAGGCAGAGGATTGATCAACAAAATGCCATTTGAACCTAATGCTGCTATTTGGGGATCTATACTAGGTGCTTGTAGAATTCACGACAATATCGAGCTAGCAGGATGTGCTGCTCAACGTCTTTTTGAGCTTGAACCAGAGAATGCTGCAGATCATGTGCTTCTGTCAAATACCTATGCTGCAGCGGGTAGGTGGGGCGATGTAGAAAAGGTGTGGAAACTGATGAAAGACAGTGGGGCAAAGAAAGACGTAGGACTTAGATGGATTGAGGCCAAAAGTAAGGTGCATGTATTTATTGTTGGAGATAGATCGCACCCACGAACAGAGGAAATATATACTATGTTAGAGAGATTGACTCAGCAGATGAAAGAATCTGGGTATGTACCTAAAACTAACTTTTCGCTACATGATGTAGAAGAGCAACAAAAGGAACACCTCCTTGGTCACCACTGTGAAAAATTGGCACTTGCTTTTGGACTTCTTGTTATACCTCTTGAGGTAACCATTTGAATCAACAAAAACCTTCGCATGTGTTGAGATTGTCACACCACCTTCAAGTTCATATCAAACATTGTCATGCAAGAAATTCTTGTGAGGGACACCAACGGCTTTCATCATTTCAAGAATGGTATGTGCTCTTGTGGAGATTATTGGTGACACAAAACTACTGCAAGCAAGTGCTTATTTGATTGGCTTCCATATGACTTCCGTAAAAGTGGTGTTTTAGATTCATTATCTTGATTTTCTATAGAATTTGGCCACTCTTCTGCATCACTTCGTATGCTTTAGATAGCTTAAATAGATAAGGGGGAATTAATGGAATCATTTTTGCAGACATGATTTTTCTTGTAATAAGTGGGCTTGTAGGCTTGCATTTAATTTCAATGATTATTTAAGTTTATTGATAACTTATTTGCAACTACATATATATCCATCTGACAATCTTTATTTTTTTGATGTTTCTACTTCTGAGATGGGTATATGCTCTGCATCTTTTACAGAGCTGAGTAGTGCCGCTGCCATGTTTAGTGATGCTCCCCACATTATGTCATGACAAATAATTTTTTCTCTTTTAATATACATGAGATATAGAGTTCACGGTCTCATTCAAGATTTCATTAGCTCTAGTTTTCTCAATGAGATTTCAATCTGTGAAGTGTTGATGGAGTATCAACTTGTTTCCCTGCTAACTTTAACTAATACTATTATTTATAAATGTTTTGTAATTTGAAAACTCGCCAATCTGTGGTTTTTATTGAAAATATAAATAATAAGTAATCTTATTGTTTTCTCAGACCAAATCAGAGCCCAAGTAAAGCACTTTTACATTTGTACGAAATCTAATTTTTTGTGATCTGATATCATTGTTTTCTCAGACCAACTCGGAGCCCAAGTAAAGCGCTTTTACATTTGTACGAAATCTAATTTTGTGTGATCTGATATCATTGCTTTAGGATATCTATGTAAGTTTTTTATGTGCTAGCCACATCTCGTCCTATAGTGGACATTGGATGTTCTTTATACCCTACATGATGATTTCATTATTGTTACAAATGTTAGTAGTGGTGGGCTAGTTTAGAGTTTTTATGTATTTTGTGTTCTAGTTTCTGTGTCGCCTATTGTGCAGTACCTTCATGTGGTGTTTTTGTTGTTGCTTCACCTGCATTGTTAATTTATAGGCCATGGTTGTTTGTAGTATGTACAAGTCTTGGCAATACTCCATGTCTTTTTTTGGTTGTAAACAATGGAGAGCTACTACGTTGCTTCTAGGTTGGTGTTGATCTCTCCTAATAGCATTTCAGGTTTGTTGTTTTTGGTAACATTATTTTCCTATTCTTTCTTGGCTATTGTCATGAAGCCGCATGCATTTTCAGGTTTCTGCCATTCGTTTGATAGTCTGGTAATTCAGATTGTTGATGGAATTCAGAACCAGAGTTTGTTAAGTATAGGGCTATGATTAGTTTTATCTATTAAATGTGTCAGAAGTTGCATATTTTATTGAAAATGGAAACTGAGATAATCGGGGAAGTGCTTGCCATGGAACCTAAGGTAAGGGATGGATGCAAGTAGAGAATCAGAGATTGAGTAACAGGCAGTATAGAAGTTGGAGATACTCTGAAACAACCTAATTGAGAGTAATGCGGAAAAGCTTAGAGTCATATCTTCCACCTTATTCGCTAACGTATATCATATTTTCATTTTTGTAAGCTGTTGCTTCTTTATTTGACTGTTCTTTCTTAATGTTTTCTTAAGCCGTTGTCTGTTTTGAAATGTATACATCTGTGGTCTGGAATGTTTCTTTCTTTCTAGGATTTTTAGGTGATAGAAGCACACTACCTTTATGAAGTTGACTATGATAATATTGAAATTTATTCATTGACAATTGATAATTCATTCAATGGTAGGAACGCCTGTTATCTATAACTTCTAGCAAATGTACACGTGCTTATAATTACTCCTCTACTATCAACCAAGATTCTTCTGTTTTGTCTCAACTTGCATGGTTGGATATGTGATTGCCAGTAGTGTATACAATACCATGTCCTAAGAGAGTATGCTTAGGGTTTTCGTGGTCTCAGCTTGACCTTTGCAAGTATGTGTTCTTACTTGTAAATGGGAATGACTGGTTAATTGAACCTTCTAGTTTGAAAACAATCAGTAGTAATTATGCTTTTATCATAATTGATAGTGTGTTTTGTTGAAATGATTGCAAATTTGTTAACATTCTGCTCAACTTGCGAAAGAGAGGAATTAACCTGCACATTTTGATCATTTTTGTTACTTCCTAAAGATCATAAGTTAAAATTTGTGAACATTTCCATGTCAAATTTATGAATTGGAAAGTGTGATTGCATGAGTTGGAAATCCAAACTGTTAATATTTTTTGTGTTAGATGGAATTTATAATGTGCATGCCCCAGGTAAATACTTCTACTTCATCTTGGTTTGAAGTTAAACTAGGGTTCGATATGTGTCATGGGCAGATCCCAAAGACAACTCACATTTCATTAGCTGTAGGAAGGTTAATCGGCTATGCAGCAATTCATAATAATCTAAAGTTCAAAGCATTATCTGATCTTTCCATGCCTGTCCAGGGGTTCTAACTTAAAGTGATAAACTGTGCATTTTTTGTGGGCTTTATCATGGTTGATGAAAACTACTTTTCTGAGAAAGCGACTCCAGCTTTGGAGGACCCCTTGGATGTTGCACATTGCGTTGAAGGAATCATTAGTTCATTATGGAGTTACACAAGGCTTTAACGTGGCTGCTTCTGTGATTCATGAGAAGCATGTCGCCCAGCTATGTCTGCCTGCAAAGCAGTACAATTGGCGAGGG
The DNA here is from genome assembly GCA_037957365.1 of Torreya grandis. Lineage (NCBI taxonomy): Eukaryota > Viridiplantae > Streptophyta > Pinopsida > Cupressales > Taxaceae > Torreya > Torreya grandis. Next base: position 4,287,763 of record JARHVA010000602.1, read on the forward strand.
TAGACCAAATCGGTGCAAGCTTTGTGTTCAACACAATGTCAGCATGTTCTATGACTAATGCAAAGGTACATAGTGAATAGGCTGCCATTGGAAGATTAATTTAGTAAAAGCCAGGAAGGTGGTTGGCCAATTTTGTCTAGTATTTAAAGCTGTGGAAAATGTACAAAATTATGATATACAGTGAACCCTCTTTGGGTTGAGAAATGAAAATAAGAGAAGAATTAAAAGCTCACAAAAATCATTATGCCTACAGGCGATATGCTTTGGGAAATGGAAACTCTTTGTAAACAATATTTTTCTGCCAATAAAAATAAGTATGAATGTCTGGGATGACCATCCAGAAAATAAAATGGTACCTTATTAGATAGATAAATTTATTAGCAATTTCAAATTAACTGAGTTACCTGTACTCTATTTAGTGCATTGGAGATATCTTGGAAACTGCTTGCCCCATGTATGTAATGAAATAGTTTGTAAGGCTTGTTAATTAAGTTGCAAAACCCAAGTTTTTCACTAGAATGGCACAGATCCCTACAATTTATTTTGTTATCATAACATTTTACTATTACTAGGTTGCACTGTGCTCTGATGTCCGGTTGCGCTAAAGTGAAAGGTTGAAAACCATAATTGGATTTTAACTATATAATTTTTTAAGTCATTGAATTTTTTAACCTTACACATATTTAGTCCAAATTTATTGGAAGATAACATTTTCTATCATAAAATCCACTAATTTAATTGTGCATCTCAAATTGTGCCATACAAAATGGTCCAGATCCACTCCACATACGTGGGAAAGGATCTGCATCATTCATACAGTGCCATTGAGGTGCAATTATGAACCTGGATAGGTTGTGCAAATTGAATTTAAAGTTAATGGCTATTGAAGTAGTTGTAGTGGTGATATGCAATATTGTATTCTTGTTCATGTCTCAACTACAAAAAATACATTCGTTTGTAGGGCTAAATATGCGATGAATAAAAGGTAGAAGAGATAGGTATATGTTAATGTGAAACAAAAATTCTAATTATTTTACTCTAATTTGGTTTTACAAACCCTAATATGATAGTAACTTGAAATATAATTCAGATATTAAGATATGACATTCAAGTATACATTTGAATGTAAAATACAGAAATCGATTGCAATGATTCGACAAGTGATATATGCTAAATATAGTAAGTACAACAAAGGGATGAATACTTCACTTTTCTGGTTGGTTGTCTAACTATGACCATATTGTAGAAATGAAAACTGAGGTCACGTAGACCTGTGGTTCTTTCAAGGTAAACCACGATTCGTTGGTTGCATTGGATTGGTTTTGCAGGATCGGGTTAGTATCACCAATTGATATTGACTTGATGGTTGGTATTGACCCAAGTGGAAGTATGGCACAATGACTATATGGTCACCTGCAACTATTTCAGTTTCTCTATGTTTGCGATCTCAAACCCTAATGATAAATGTAGTTCCAAAAATCAATCTCTTTTACTTTGAATCCTAGGTGTGTTTGTGTGGGCTAGAAACTTAGTGTTTTTGTGTAGTTGTGTTCTTTTGCTTTATGTATGCAGCGAATGATGTGGCTTTGATACTTGACAATGTTTGTTTTGACTTAGCTTGTGACTGCTCTTAGGAATAAATTTGCAATTTATAAAGAACAATGGTGTATAGTTGTGTATCAGATAAATACGAAGTCCCCTTTTAAATGAAACCTTGATTTGTTTATATATTGATCCAATTGAATATTTTTTCATGTCACCAACACGTTAGGCTGATACACTAACCTTAAGGATGGGTTTGATTTTAGAAAATAGTCATTGTTGGGAGTGGGTTGGTATTGACCAATTCAGGGCAATATCAACTGGCAATACTTGAGTCTGGCAGATCCAACTTGTATACAAATAGAATGAACTGAGAATCTAGAGATGTCTATGCAGAATATTTAGCAAGATTGAAATAGATAGTGAGATTTTTTTAGTTAGATAACAACATAATGGAATGGTTAACTCATATGATAACATGCAAGTTGAAAAAACAATTGATTAAGACATTGTTTGAGTCTTTAGTCATGTGTGGTAAATGTGTGTCAATTTTGTCATTGTTAGGTACTGAAGACCAAATTTTAGTTTCTACAAATAGTCCCTTTTTATTCTAGTAATGAAATTGTTATAGTAAAAAGATAAAATATACTTGAGTGTGTACAACACACTTTGTCTTTGGTATGAATCTCCAATTGTGCATGGTAGTAAATAGCAACACTTGCAATCATGTGTAGCCAATGTCCATAAATTGACTATTTTAATCTGAAACTAATTTTTTTAAATTTTGAAAGAATAAGAGTTAAATTACATATATGTGTTGGTGAAAACTATGTTGCCCTTACAACTTGTTCAAGATGATGTTTCGTTGAAACATTGGATTGATTGTGTTTCTTTGTTGAAGCACATGTAGAGTTGGACTGATCATGCTTCAAACTTGTGTATAATGTAGGAACTTGGGTTGGGAAGACAACATGCCTCAACCCATATGAATGTGGATAAAAGTATGTGATGTAGTAACCCAAAATACTAGGTAGGCAAAGAGAGAACCATCAAACCAGGTTTGTTCAATGAAATAACTATGCAAGTAAACGAGAGAACCCTCAAGGCAAATTCACTCAAATAAAATGAATCAACCACTGTAGATGACATATATTTGATTTTAATGTCTCTCAAGTTCGATCAAGTTTGCTCCATGCAAACCAAAATGCATGATCGAGAGGAAATAAACAATATTCATGCTCCCATCCTAAACACATATTTGATTGTGTAATTTTGCTCAATGTAGAATAGAATGCACAATCAAAAGAGAATGAAAAATGTCCATATCCCCATCATGACTGCAAATCTAATAAGTATGAAATGGAATGATAACCATTTGTCATTAAACTGTAACAGTGTTGTTGTGTATATATGCATGAACCAATTAATATAGAATGTTATGCATCTATATGTTGAATTTGAGAATATATATCTCAAATATATGTGTATGTGGAAGCTATAATCCTTGTTCTTGTAAACTACATGGATATGCCCATGCATATGCCTCCACTTTACAAACACTTTAACACAACTTCATACACATTTGGGTGAATATGCATGGGCATATGCACACAATTTACAAGATCAGGGGTACATGCTTCCATATACACATACATTTGAGATATAAATTCTCAAATTCAATGTATAGGTGCATATAATTCTATATTAGTTGGTTCAAACACCCAAGTGTGTATGAATATGTGCTCGAGTGTCTATAAAGTGAATGCATATGTATGACATATGTCCAAGTAATATGTATCAATGTGCTAATACATGTCATGTATATGAACCATCTAATATATAAACCATTATAAATCTTTAGAATTTTTACTTTGATTTGATTTTTTGCTCATGGAATCTTATCTCTCTATGACAAGCCCACTGTAATGCCCTCCTTTTGAGATGAGGGATATATCCTATAAGTCACTCATCTCAAGATAAAAGTTAGATGTATCATATCATGTATAAAGCTAACATAATATAATATCATTTGATCATGTAGAGAATATGTCATCATAGTAGTGTATATATCGATCAAAGCATGTATGTAACATATGAAATGTAGGGCATGTAAATGTCATGTCTAGATAGATGTATCAATGAAACACACAATAGAAGTGTAACTGAATAAGACTATGCATTAACAATACATGATATAGGTCATGTCGCCACTCAATGTCATCAAGCTCAACAAGTGTAAGTGTTAGTGTCACACATAAGGCCAAGGGCCACATATAAGGGACATAAAATATCATAACAAACAAGGTCAAAGGCCACATGCAAGAGGTCATTACAAATGTCACAAACAAGGGACATCAAGGATGTTGCATGAAACAAGGCATAAGGGCCACACAAACTAGTAAAACACATGATAGTTAATCATGTAAAAGATTAGTAACATCAATGGAGCATAGAAAAATTACTAGTCTACATCATCTATATATATCAATGCCACATCGCAATATAATGAAATATTATGTATCATCATGTAATAAATGAGTAACTAGCAAGTCATGTGTAAGCAATATAGGTGGCTCAACATGGTACAAAGGTCAAAGAAAGATACAACTTATAATAGTGAAACTTGTAGAACAAGATGCCCCCAATATCGACATGGCAACTAGGTAGATGAAAAACCAACATATGTATGTCCTACATAACATTCATATACTATGAAATGTATGCGTATGTAAAGAATATGGCATCTACCAAATATATGATAAATAACATTTGTAAATAGTGTGATCTAGAAATCATATCATGCTTAGGTCTTGATTTTAGATTTTTTAATAATTGAATGTTTTTGTATTTTCTGATCATTTGATCTTTTTTCAATTTTGGGAATATTTGAATATTGAAAAGTAAGGTCAAGTGGTAATGGTTTAGAAAATATAATAATAGGAAGGCTATGAATAATTTGTCACATGCATCAAGACATAGTGTGCACTAGAAGTGATATCATGCCCATGTGGAGAAAGTGAAAGCAAACAAGATACCTCCACTATAATTGTGGCTCAAAGATATGTGGGAGATAGAAGGGGGTTTAGAGGAATGTATGTGCATCCTCATTTCATAAGATGTTAAGTCTATAATATTTCCTATGTGTGCAATGTCAAACATAGATATATTTGTCTTGAGATGACCCTGCTCTTGACATTGTGTTTTCTATGACAATTATCAAATTATGTGTATATTATGGCTCAGTTGTCTCATAAATGGGGATGACTGTGAGGAAGATTATCGGTTGGTTCTCCTAAGTATAGACATTACCAACAACTGATTATGACTTAGATTATCAGATATGACTACGAGGGTAAAGATAGTTTGTTTTTGTATCTATACACTGAATATATGTAGGGGATGCCATGAAAGATATCACAGTATAGATTCATTTTTTTTTAATTATTCAAATTAGAATAAAAATGACAAGGAAAGTGTCAACTGAAAACAAATCCAAGGGCTAGAAGAATGGTTGATGTGTGGGTGTATGTACAAGATAGAAGGATAACTAAGGATACCCCATCAAACAAACATGAATATGTTATGTGAAATGATGTGTGTTGTTGCCTACTAAAAGAGCTCACATGGACGTCCTATATCTAGTGGTAATAATGGCTCATTCCATTGGTGCCACCTATCATATATCTTTGATGCAACTTTATGTATCTCAGGATATGAATTAGCTTTGTAATCTGAGTATGTGTTATATGATACTTTCTATTATTAACATGCTTGAGTTGCCCATAGATATATTTCCCATATGTAGTAATCATGGTATGTTCTGAATTCTAATTGTTATCCATTTGTGATCTTGGTTCCCCTAAAGGTGTAGTAATCTGAAAATCATTATTGTCAATAATATCTTGTATTGTGTCTTAATTTGTAACATTTGTTTGTTGAATGACCCATAATCTAATGATAATCATAATATGGATAGTTGTCATAGTTCTTTAGTGTAGGCCTATTTGGATCAAGATTCCGTGGAGGCATAAGTGTGATAAGATTGCATTATAGTAATTTCTTTAGTAACGCACAAGGAGGTGATGGTAATATCAAAAATTGCCTCTTAGGTAGAGCTAACATGTTGAATTGACTGGTAGGTTGTGATATAACTTGGATTACACCCTTTGTTTCTTTTCTGTGTGTTGTTGTAGATAGTGATGAAATATGGTATTTGAAAGGATCCCCATCTGCTTGACATGTATATAGATGTTCCCCATGTGTAAATGTAACACATACACATAATGTAGATGGTATTGTGTTCATAGTATGTATCCAAGGTTGGCCCAACAATAGGTTTTAATGTGGATCATTAACTATGGCTTGAAATAAAGAATGTACATTGTTTGATCTTAGTATTGCTTTCTTAGAAATTGTGCCAAGTGGTGGTGATAGTATTTGATCTAATTTAGTAATGATGTGATCTACTATGTTTAGTTGTTTCATATTGATCACTAGTGCATGTAAGATTTGATATGTTTCAAATTTTCTCATTTAATTTAACATCAATAATAACTCATTTGATGAGGTTGTGTGATATCACAACTTTAATAAATAGTTCATCATGTATTGACCCACCATATAATTGATACCTACATTAGTTTTTAATCTCTCTTGATGGAAATACCTTGAATAGAGTAATCATGTAGAGTGTTGGACATATGTGTGTTAGGAGAGTTACTATAAGATTCTTTTGTTGATTTTATGAAATTAATGTGTTTTTGACATATTTTATCTTTGAACCTGCTATGTACCCAAGATCCTGTTGTCCTTTTTGAGCATATGTTTGGATGGGGTCAACAATACTTTATGAATGTTTCCCTAATCCTTTTCTTGTGTATCAAACTTTTTCAAAACATGTAAGTTTAAAACCATATAGGGTCAAGTTTGAGTCATTGGTTTAACTAGCGATTTCATTACCAAGTGTTTGAATATCTAAATTTACATCTTCAATATATTTTTCAAAAGATTGTATATGTCCTAGATAAATCATGTTAGATGTAGTGTTGTTAATTCCCTGGTTATCCATGAGGTGCCCCTTACCTTTTGGGATAGTGGTAACATGGACCTCCATAAAGGGAAAGTAGTTAACACCACCTTGAGGAAAGTTAGAAAGAATAGTAGCAGGATCTATTGGAGAATGGTTAGGGTTTTAAGGAATTTAGGCATATAAAGCATATAAAATCTCATAATACAAATGAGTACAAATGGAATGATAACCCTTAGAATTAGCATAAATGAGCAAAGAACAGGTTTAAAATATGAAGCCCTAGATGGATGAAACTCTAAGAGAAAACCTAGGGCTTTGTACTTGTTCGATATTTGTGTGGGTTCACCAATATATTTTACCTTAATTTAGATTAATGGGTGAGATTAATCTAACTAAGATAAAACTTTGAAATGTAATTCATATATTAAGATACGACATTTAAGCATAGATCTAAATGTACAAGACTGAGATTGATTCTTCATGTCACATTCATCAATATGTTTTGCCCTAATTTTATTTGACAAACCCTAATATAATTTAAAATTGAAATGTAATTCATATATTAAGATATGACATTCAAGCATACATCTGAATGCAAAGTATTGACACTAATTGCAATGATTTGATAAGTGGCTACGGTATACATAGTAAGTACAATAAAGGGATGAGTACTTAAGCTTTTCTGGTTGAATGTCTGATTGTGACTGTATCTTGGAATTGAAAATCATAATAAAACATATATGTGGTTCGTTTGGTTTTGGAACTAGTTCATTTTCTGTGTTGGGTCAGTTCCATATAATAGGGTTAGTGTCGCTAGTCAATACTAACCTACACAAACGTAGGGAACAATAACTGTATGGTCCCTGTGAGCGTCATGCTTGATTTGTGTTTACGATCTTGAGCACTGATGATGCATACAACTTTAGACATTAGTTTCCTTTGTCTTGAAACCCTAGTTGTGATTGTGACTGCTAGAAACCTAGTGTGATTGTGCAATTGTGCTAATTCACTATATGTATGTAGCTAATGATGTGGGTTCGATACTTGACAATGATTGCTTTGACATGACTTTAGAGTGCTTTAGATTTGGCTTGTGATTGCTCCTAGTGATAGATTTGCAATTTGAGAAGAATAGGGTAGATTTGTTCAATATGCAATAGTGTATAGATGTGTTCTAGATAAGTGCCAAGTCTCCTTTTGAATGAGACCTTAATTTTTTTATATGTGAATCCAATTGAATAATTTCTTATGCCACTGACACACTAAACTGATAGGTTGGCATTAAGAATGGGTTTGATTTTAGAAAATAATCGTCATTGAGAGCATGTCGATACCAATTAGATTATAAAAATATCAACTAACAATATTGACTGACTTTGGCAAAAACGCCCTGTGTACGTGTAGATTAAATTAAGAGTCCAAATTTTTTTGTGCAGATTATTTAATTCATTTGAAATAAACAATGAAATTCTTAAAAGTCTATGACATAATGAAAAAATTACCTCATAAAATAATATGAAAATATAAGAAAATGATAAAATAAAACCTTATTTAAATATTCAAATCATATATGGTGACTATATATCAAACTTATCACTCAAATATTAAAAACCAAATTTTAATATCTACATAAACACATCACCCTAAAAGTTTTCACTCCAAAACTTGCTTCGAAATTGATAAAGCTTTTAGTACCTTATAAACCACACCCTTTTTCACTCCAAATCATATAGAGCCTTGAAAGAGTGTTACGACTGCAACGTTCCACATGTCAATATGTTTTGTTGGGTTATGGAGGACTCGATTCGTGGCACTTATAAGTTATAACCATTAACAAGTTGTACGTTAGTTTTTCTATGTAGTTAGTTTCATTAGGTCTTTAGTATCGAGCCAGGTAGTCAGTTGTTAATCCTCAAGTCGTGTGTTTTGCTTCTAACTGGCTTCGTTAAGGCTTTGATATCGACTGAACTAATTAGGGCTTTGGTATGGCCTAAACTAAATTTATTCTATATATAGGAGCTAGGTAGTCAATTTTTAATCCTCAAGTTGTGTGTTTTGCTTCTAGCCGAGTGATTTTGGGAGGTTACCCCCTCGAAATGTCTCTGCTTTCATTCCATACTTCAGCGATTGTCATCTGCTCATATGAGATCTGTGTACTAAATCCTTACTGATTGCACAAATCTGTGATACATTCTATTGAATCTGCTATGTTCTGCTGATAATAATGAGAGAATCTACTATATGTTCTTTGATCTGTTATTGGGCCCTTTTGAATATAGTAAAACCATCCAAGAAATGATAGCTTGAGATTGTACAAAGACACTTAACGGAACACGCTGATTCACTGATGGTTTATGGAACAGATTGAGTAATGTATCATTTGCACATTCTGAATTGATTTTGGTCTGTTTGAAACGGGCCCATGATACCAATTAAGAGCGTAATTCTAAGGTGTTGTGCATGCCTCGCTACAATTTCAAACGAGAGGACCCGAGATGTGGGAAAGTTCTTGGAAAAATCGCATGGCCAAGCACCTCAATAGCCAGCCGTGTGGGGCTGTTTATAGCGTAGACAAGCACCTCAATAGAAAAAAATTCAATGTTGGGTCATTGTTTCTATTAATTTTTATTAGATACAGTGGTTTTTTGCACCCCTGTTTTTAAAATTTGTGTTTCACAGTTTACCATTTTTAATTTGTGAGATAATGCGGATAAATGCCATTCCTATCACATGATATTTTTATTTAATTTTTCGTTTAATTATTGAATTACATAGAATGTCAGCATCTTTATCATATTTTGGAATTAATATATGATGAATTATAATATTGAGTAAGTGTACATTAGTAAGTTTTTTAGTTAAGCAACAATGATTAAGGTAGGGGTCTCATATTAAGAATCAATTAATTATTTGTAGAGGGTACTGTTGAGAAATTATATGAATCTTTTATCTTATTAATAGTCTCATTATTTTTTAAATTTTGTGCAAAACAGGGTGTTGAGAAAAATATGTAGCATTTTACTAAAAAAAAATATTTGAAAAAAAAAGAATCAATAATAGTATTTTACTTCCCATCTCTCAATGATGTATGAGATTACTTTGCATGGGACCCCTCTATAAGGGACATTCACACCATCAAAATTACTTAAGGCACCATCATAAACTTAACCATTTGATTTTTAGTATTAGATATGTAGAAGGATTTGTACCTTGGTGGATGGATATAAACAACTACCATCCTACCAATTAGACTACAACTCTTCCAATTTTTATTCAAAACTTTAAAATTTTCTTCATAATAAAAAGTGAGTCCATTTTACTTTAAGGATGGAGATGAAATTTATGTAAAACAAATAAGTTTTATTTTAATTGAGTTGCAAAACATGCATCATAAAATTACAAATAAATAATTGAAAAATTTAAATGAATTTAAATCAAATACAATGTCTAATAAATATATTTAATATTTTAATTATAAGTTAAGGCTTATATTTGTAAGCATTTGCTAGTTGGGGAGGAGTGGTGACTATAATTCACCATTTTGGGATTCTCTCCTTTTAACCACTTTTCCCATTAATAAAGTTTTTGTGAGTGTAGTCTCTAATCAATATGAGATTCACCCAATTACAAGCGAATGATGTATTTTAATATTAAGTTGAAGGCTTTTACAATAAAAATTAAAATTTATGATTAGGTTGTAATTGGATGAACCCCACATTGATAATGGATCGCAGTGGATTTTGGAAGATGTTCTCTCTTATCGAGGATGAAAAATGATTTCTATTTACAGGTAAATCCACTTCTTTGTAGTGGATTGTTTATCTTTTCTCAATGCTATTTTTTTTGTTGATAGATTTTTGTGATTTAGTCCAAGATCTGCAACCTTCTTTTATTTCAAAGTATTTTTAGTCCACTTTGGAAGGTTTATCTTGTTTGGTCTTCAATGTCTTTATGTTGAGGAGGTGGGCCATCTATTTACTTTCTTGTCCTTTGTCATTGACATTTAGTGGGTTATTGTTGTAGGTTTTGTGGTTATTAGGGACTAAACCCTTTATTGTGTTTTATGTCCATTCGTAATTTTGGATATTGAAGATATTACTTTCTTATGAAACAAGAGTGATTTATTAGATATTATATTCACCAAAAATTTTGCCAATAAAAAAAGAAACTAGAAACTGAAAAACACAAAATGATGAATTTCATTTATTATTCCTCTTCTTAATCACAAAATCTTACTACAAAAAATATATGATAAAACCAATAATTTAAATAAAAATTATTCATAAAAATCATTTCAATAATAATTATAAAAATATTAATATTTGATAATATTTAATAAACTCTATGAAATATAAAAAAAATAAAAAAATACATGGTGCCAATTATTTAGATATGTAAATCTCCCTTTTTAAAAATAAAAAATATATAATATATTATCAAAAATGGAGAGCAAGTCCAATAATTACGTCAAGAGTCGTCATAATTATGAATACAAGTTCAATAAGTTAAAAAAAAAAAAACTTAAAAATATGCTTGCAATTATTTTTATTTTTTAATTTTACCTTAAACATTTTTTGCGAAAGGAAAAAACAAGATTTTTACATTATCTTTTTTCAAATTATGTGATTTTTTTTACATTCTTATAGTTTATTATTCATTCGTTTTTTTCACTAACAATTTACCTTTTTTAAAAGTAAAGTTAACTTTATTTTCGGTATAATTTACTAAAATTGCTATAGATTTTATTTTAGAAAGATATTAGCATGAACACACTTTTATATATATATATATATATGTTGGTTAGCATGAAATTGTTTTGAAATACAAAAGAAAGCAAAATAATCATTTTAAAAGCTCTTTTTAAAAGTGTTAAAAAAAACATAAGTTTTGGTAAGAAGGCTCAAACTCTTACAAAATCTAATTTTTTTAGAGGCTTATGATTTCTTTTGGAGGTATTTATTTAGAATTAGGTTTATTACATGTGTTCCTAGTTTAGGTATAGTCTACTTTACTTCTTATATCATCCCAATCCCATAAAGATAGATGATCTAGAGGTGCGAGTTCCCTATTTTACTTGATATTAAAGGATTTAAAAGTTTTTTCTATCTCATCACACAGAAGCTTGAAAACCTCTTACAAATATTTTGAAACATTATGAAAAATTATTTTGTTTCTTTCCATCCAAAATTTCTAATTAGTCATGGTCGAAACCATATTCCATAAAGTCTTAACCATCTATGAATTGGTTATGATAACCCAATTTTCCACCACACTTCAAAACTCTTTCTGAAAGATATACTTCATTTGAAACTTGTCAACTATTCATTGCCATATCTTTTGAGAAAATAGCTATCAAGAAGTAGGTGGGTTCCATCTCCATGTGCTTCTTTGCACATGGTACACATTGAGGGACCTTGGTAACCTATTTTCTTAAGCTAAACTCCTGTCAATATCTTGCCTTGCACTACAATCCAAAGAAACACTTTAGTTTTTGGTTAAGCCTTTGACTACAAAACTCTCTACTAGAGATCTCCTTTCTACATCAACTATTTTTTCATGACTAGAGAGACATACCTTTCTTTTATTGAAAATTCCCCTTTACCTTTTATATTCCATGAGAGTTGGTCTTTCACATAGGAGTTTAGGAGTCTTTGGTTCTCAAAATATTTTTCAATCTCATCCATATCTTGATTAAATAGCACCTATAATAATATAAAAATTTTCCATTTCCTACTCCTAACTCCCTTATCCTCTAAGATTTCCCAGTATCTTTCCACTTTGTTTCCCCATACTCATTTTATTTCAAGTTGCAGGTCCTCAAGTCCTACTTGGGAAACAAAGGGATTTTACTTTTATCACATCTCTTCCTTGAAGAGAGTTCTCTTCCCATCCCCTATTTTCCATAAAATACTTCTCAAAATCACGCTACAAGAAATGAAAATATTTTTCAAAATTTATTATCCTTAAAGAGGGTTAAGGATGGTGAAAATTCTTATTAGATCTTTAGAATCTAGATATTTGTTCTAGAAGTTTCTAATTCGTAGACTATTCAATTCTTTGTATATCTTTCATGATAATTTTACACTCAGTGCCTCATTAGTTGAGACACTATTTATGACTCTTGGACCTCCCAAATATTTTGGCATACAAACCTTTTTCCAAGTTAACAATGGAATTTTACTTTGTTCAACCATCCCTTGTCATAATAAGTTGAGTGTGCATTTGTCTATTTCCTTTCTGACCTTACTTGGGGATTTTAGTATAGAAAACTAATACATTGATAGAGACTATAAAATTGATTGAACTAGAGTAAGTATTCCTCCTAATGAAAACACTTTCTCTTTTCATCCCATTAGCTTTATTTTGATTCTATTAATCAATCCTTCCCATGGTGATGATTTTTATCTACCCTTGAATAGTGGGACTCTAAAATAAGTGTTCAGAAGAGTTTCAACCCATAATACAATAAAAATACAATTATTGATTCTTTGAGACATTAACGAAGAAATATTTGAATTTTATTGTATTAATATGTTTCCGAAAAATAATTTCATGACGACGTAGAATCTCCTTAACATTGTGGCAATCAGACACTGAGGGATGGATGATTGACACAGTGTCATCCACAAACTACATATGGGACAATAGATTCCTTGCATCACAAGCCTTGAGGCATTTAATATTATTCCTATAAATTATCTCTTTCTTAAGGGTCTTGCCTAGAGTCTCTTCCAATATGATATAAAAATATGGGGACAAATTGTCTCCTTGCTTAAACCTCTTGGAAAACTTAAAAAAAACCTAAGACAAAGACATTAAATAAAATAAATAACATATAATTAGAATAAAAATCCTTTTTATCATTGTATCCATTACTTTGAGAACCCAAAATGCTCCGGGATCTTGTCTAGAAAGACCCAATTAACTATGTCATTATATTTTTGAAACATCTAGCTTGTACAACATGCCCTTCTTCTTTCCTACATCTAGAGAGTGTAATATATCATTAATTAATGCAACCCCCCAAATAATTTACCTATTTTTAGAAATCCTCCTTGATCCTAAGACATGATGGATGAAAGTAAGACCTTCAACATATTATCTAATACTTTAGATATATTTTTGTGGGCTTTATTAGATAAAGAGATGGGGCATAAATTCTCAAACAAATTTACATCTTATGTATTTAAAATTAGAGATAAGATTGTTTCATTCATATCCTTCAAAATGTTTCTTGATGCCCTCAAATCTTTGACTACTAATGTAATATCATAATTTACCAAGTCCTCAAAAATTTAAAAGAATAATGATGTAAAATTGTTTGAGTTAGATGCACTATCGTTCTTAATTTAAAATAACACATTTTTTACTTCTTATTATACTCATTAGAGCATCATTTTTAATAGGTGAGATAAGATGTGGTTTGTTATCAAGCATTACCCATTAGGCCTCCTCCCTATCCATTTGATCTTTAGAGAGATCTTAAAAATAATGAACAATTTCCCAATTGATATCGTTTGACTTTTCTAATACATCTCCTTGAGGGTTTACAATGCCTTCAATTTTGTTTCTTCCTTTCTCATCAGAGTAAATAAATTAAAAAAACTTTATATTTTTTTACCCCGTCCTTAATCCAATTTAACCTCAAACTTTGCTTCTACAAGTTTCCTCTTTATTATAGATGTTATTTAACCTTGTCTTCAACATCTTTCCTTTCCTCATTTGAGCCATGTTTTGGGATGTCATCATGAATTTGAAGAGTTGTGTTTTCCATCTATGATTTTTATTTGAAACAATTTTTGAAGACTTCCTTGTTCCACACCTTAATCTTGGTTTTCACTATTTGTAATTCCTTAGTTAATTTGAGCTTACATTATTTTTATATATCGTCACTATCCTTCCACCAAGCCTCCAATTTATCCCCTAGGTTTAGGTGACTTATCCACATATTTTGGAAATGGAACAAACCATTTTTAGGTGTTGCATATTCATAGATACTGATCTTGGGCCCATGAGGAAATTTGATGGACAACCTAATTAAATGAATTTAAGGGGGTTATGTGTATAAGTGACTTGTTAATGATAAAGGGATAAGATATGCATGGCATAAATTAAAAAGTAAAGTAGTGAATAAAATTGACAATAGATGTAGAACTATAATAGAAAATTTGTATTATGCCAAATTTTATACAATATCTAAGAGATCAAATGTATGGTGCCTATGTACTCCCTAAGTTAATTATTGTCTTTCTTGTCTATTTAAAAAGAATAGAAGTGTATATTAATCTATAAATGGTGGAGATAAAGCATTGATTCAACTATTGCAATAGTTTAAAAAAAATACTTCATAACCAATTATTACAATGACATCATCATGTATCGTTACTAAAATAATGTTGATTAACCCTAAATTTAGATGGATAAATACAGTGTAGGGTTAATAACATACAAATGAATAAATACAACTGTGATAAACATACCTATAATAGGGAAATTAATTAGAAACTCAAATGAATAATATTTTAAATTTAAATGCATATGCTAAAAATGGAAACTACACCTATTGATTGATGTTGCAATAAATGGAAAATAATAGTACGTAGAATGTAGATATGATATGGAATATGTTGGATGTAGACTAGATCTAAATTTTGGAATAGTCATTTGATTATATAATTTTGCATTCTAAGGCCTTAGATGCTTGCATCGGATCTGGACAGTTACATTGACACACCTATCTAACCTAGACATAAGTATATAGTATAAAATATTGACTAGATATGGATGTGACCACCTAGAACATTATGGGTTTTCTTTCACCTTTATTTTGGTATACTAAGATCTCACTCATATGTTGTCACTCTTGTCAAATGATCAAATATTAGTTATTCATATTCATAGTGATAATGAAAAACATGGGTTAGTGGGATTAAAGTGTCGAGCTACCCTAAGGACTCCTCTGTCAATGGGCATTGCCTATATAGCCAATACTCATAATATGGCCTCAAAATTATGTAGTTATACCCTATGTTTTTTCTTGTATGCGTATAAGGAGGCAATGTGTGATAATTAAGTACATAGAGTGACCTAGTTTGTAACTTATAAAATATGGCTCATGGGATGCTCCTTCAATAATTTAAACCTGCAAGAATAATGCTCTTATCCTTGATATGGAAATAGGGATGCAAAGGGAATACTTAGTTTGTGGCATATTTGTGGTCAAGACAGATCATAATACTTTGAAGTTTTTCCTCAACTAAAAGGATTTAAACGATAGACAACATTAGTGGGTGAGTAAACTTCAAACATATAATATGTGAAAGAGAATAATAATTTTGTATTTGATGCTTTATCAAGAAAACCATTTCTATGTGTTATTTCTAAAATTTACAATAATTAGAAGGCTCTTATTATCTCTTAATATGCAAATAATGCCTTCACTAATGATGTTATTGAGGGTAAATTAAAAGATGAAAGGTACAAGGTGATTGAATAACTCATCCTCTACAAAGATAAGATTTATTAAGTACCTAAATCAAAGATAAAAAGAAAAGTCTTGAGGGTTGTTCATGATACACCCTTGGCTAGTCATCTGGGGTATCTCAAGAATTAAAAATAGGTAAGGGACATATTCATTTAGAAAGGACTCAAGGGAGAGGTTTTCCAATACATTAGAGAGTGTATTACCTACCAACAAAATAAAAGATACCATATTTTTCTAGCTAGTTTATTGCAACCCTTGCCCATTCCATGTCAAAAGTGGGAAAGTATTTCAATGAACTTAATTACATGCCTTCCCAAGGTTCAAGGTAAAAGATATATTTTCATAGTGGTTGATAGGATTATAAAATATGATCATCCCAACTAAGTTTAATGAATCACAAGTGGTTGATTTATTATTTAGAGAGGTTTTTAGGCTACATGGATTGCCTAAGAATATTGTGAGTGATAGGGATAGCTAGTTCCTTAGTTTACTTTGATAGGAGCTCTTCCATTTGATAGGTACTGAATTGACTCCAAGCACCATATATCATCTCCAATAGATGAGAAAATAGAGATTGTAAATAAATGGACTGAAGTATATTTGAGGAACTATGTTTCATATCAATAGTTAGCATGGGTTAAATGGTTGTGCTTTGGATAATACTTCTACAACACCACTCACCATATTTCCATAGGTATGTTTCCATTTATGGCATTGTATGGTTATGATGCATTAACCTTTATTGATTTTATATTCATAGATAGTAGATTACCAGTAGTGAGTGACATAATAAAATAGAGTGAGGACATACTAAGCTCACTCAAAGATCATCTCCAACAAGCCCAAAACTAATAAAATATCTATGTAGATCAAAAATGCCCTGAGAGGTCATTTGAAGTTGTGGATATGTTTTTTCTAAGATTCTAGCCCAATAGACAAACCTCTATCAAAGTAAGTGGGGATTAATATCTCAAACTCCATTTCTATGGGCCTTACAAGATTCTTTGGAGGGTTGGTGAATTTTATTATGAACTAGAGTTGCCAAAAAATAGTAGGATCCATAACATTTTCCATATTTATTGCCTCAAAAGGGAACATGGACAACATGGCACACCCTCAGTGAATTTTACACCTTTGGATGATGAGGGAAATATCATATTAGTACCATATGCTATTATTGACACCAGGGTGAAGAAATTGAAAAATATGAGCATTAAATAATACTTAATTCATTACAATAATCTACCTACAAAAGATGCTAATTAGGAAGAACCAAAGATATTGTAACACCCAGATTTACATTGCTTAAGGGTAATCAATTTTAAGTAGGGAAGACTTGTAATGTCCCTTTTTCAATTAATTCACTATGGTGGACCCAAAATCCCATTCTCATATTTCTTTTGGGCTAAGAGAAATTACAAGGGAAATAGTTATTAATTATTTGGGGGTGTCATTAAGTAAAATATATGATAACATATTAATGGGGAGAGTTACAATTAGATAACTTTAAAAAGAGAATATCTATTATGGAAACTCTATGATAAAATCTATGATGGTTGTAAGAGAGTAGAAGTGGAAATATTTATGAATTAAAATTAGCAAGGTGTAATAAGGAAACTATGACAAATATTTAATGGACCTATTTCAGATGGAGAATATGGAAACATTCCATTGCCTATGTTGGAGATAGAATATGGAAACATTCCATTATTATTATTTATAGTATTTTGAGATGTTAGGATTTGTGCCCCCTTATTTAAATCAAGGAACTTCATTAGTTTGATATCTTTTGCCAAATTATCAATTTATTTCATAGCTTGAACACTTGTGTACACCTATAGGATTTGAGGATGAAACCCCTTAGATTCTTAGATATCAGATGATGAAACCCCTTTCTTTTCTTGTAGAAAATCTAACAAAAATATTGTATTTTCATGTTAAATCTTTATTCATATTTCATCATCTATTTTGGTATGTCATAGTTACATAAATATGAAGAAAGGAGTTCTAATTTACAGATTATATGTTTTAGAGTTAATTTTTAGATGTATGGCTATAGTTTCTTATATATTCCAATATATTTCTATAAGTTTCATGTAAATAAATCAAATCCATCTTGTTTGCAATGTTCTATTTCATGTATATAAACACTGAGTGATTTGGGGACATAGTTATGAAAAATAAACATTATATACCTTGCTAGTTTGTTATGAAAAGTGTATGGAGTTTATTAAGGTATTTCAACTTATAATATATATAAAATTTGGGGAAAGAATTAATATTTGAATATATTTTCATAAATAGTAGGTTGAGGTCATTACAATTTGGAAGTAATTCTAAATGACTTTTTACATTTATATATCTTTTTAGCATTAAAAAGAGCATACACCCTTTGCAAAGAATTTTCTTTTGATTTTTTTGGTTTCCCTCCAAAACTGGTTCAAATTTAGGCTTGGGGGAAGGTGGGCCAAATAGAGCTTAAAACCTAGCATGGATTAGCCCATATAAATTTTAAGAAAATTATGTGTTTTTCTGTCTTTGTGGACACATTTGATCAAACAGATTTAATTATTTTAAAAGAACAAATTATATGGGTTTGTAGAGGTGATAATATAGTTTTTTTTAATAAAATAATATTTTTTAAATAGTTACTTGATTTCTACTCAATGTACTTCATTATGGTCTATACATATATCATTACAAATAACTTTATAATTTTTTGATTGTTAAGTGAAAGTTTATAAAACTTATATTTCGACAATCTACACATCATTGGCTCTGCTATTAAAAATTTTAATCATCGTGAAGTTAAGGTCAATAAGTTTTATTCATACACTTGTAGTTTCAATTTTCAACCCTATTGAATTGTAAAATTATGTGTGTGTGTGTGTGACTATATATATATATATATATATATATATATATATATATATATATATATATATATATATATTGTGAGTGTGTGTGACTATATATATATATATATATATATTGTGTGTGTGTGTGTGTGTGTTTGTGTATTTGATATTTCCTCTATCCATATATAAAATTTCATACGAAAATTCATTTGTTTACTCAAAAAAGTATATATATATAGTCACACACTCACACACACACACAATATATATATATATATATATATATATATATATATATATATATATATATATATATATATATATATATATATATATATATATTGTGTGTGTGTGTATATTTGATATTTCCTCTATCCATATATAAAATTTCATACGAAAATTCATTTGTTTACTCAAAAAAGTGTGTCTGTACATGTACAATCTCCTTATGTTTTTAAAAAAATACACCATTTCATTGTCATAAATGTATCAATTTTACATATTTTTCTCATCTGGGTATTGAAAAAAATTATATACTTAAAAACTAAATTCAAAATGTCATCATTTGTATTCTTATGTTATTATCAAAATATTTTCCAAGTGTCTCTAAAATTCTCTCCAAGTTAAACTATTATTATTTTCATAAAACAAATGTTGGTTTAAGCCCCCCTTTTATCCCCTATTATCCTGCATCTACCTATTTATTTTTAAATACGAATCATTTTACTCAGGGTCTAATTTGTTTTATTTTAAACAAAATATTGGTATCATCATTGTACAAAATATATTTTGAAAGGCTATCATTATCATCATCATTAGTTTAATCTTGATTAACAGATTTTAATATTAAGGACTTGCTTCCATCTAGCTTTCTATCTTATTTTAAGTGCTTGCTTCCATCTAGCTTTCTATCTTATTTTAAGTGCCATTTATTTTATTAAGGTTTTATTTTAGACTAGTTTTGCACAAGGGGAAAAAACCATAACACACACAATAACATCCTATGTTAGTAAATTAGGTGTACGACTGCATAGTGGGCCACAAAGATACCTCAAGAGTAATAATATGTAATCTTAGGGAATGCTTTTTTCCAAGCACCATTACATGATTATGGCTAGTTGGATCTTAATATAGGTTTATATATGCTATCTAGGAGAGTTCTCATTATACCCTTTGATACATGAGACCCAAATCTATAATACAAGGATTTTTCTAAGGGTTAGACATTGGTGGTCAAATTCACCTCACATCACCTGATGGTTAATCAAGTTTAGCCAATGAAAATAACAACTCCAAGGAATATTTATAGTCCATCAGAATAAAAACTTTGTCTAGTACTTGGTGATGAAATCCAAGTCACTAGACCCTTGAAAAAGAAAGATAAAGTTTCAAACCATTTTTGATTTCTAAGACCATCTAACATTTTAAGGAAATTAAATATGTGGGTTGACCTAGGGATATACAAGTGATTAAACCATTTCTGATTCTCAAGATCACCCTAAGGCATACGAGAAGAGCACATATGGGTTACGCCACACTCACAATCAAGCAAACTTAAATATATAATTTTATTTATTTATGATTTACTACTTGTGTATTTTGTTTCCTAATTTCAGGTCTTATTTCAACATATTTGCATGACAAGAGTTAGTAGTTTTGATTTCAAGGGCTTCATCACATGATGTTTTGATTCACTCAAAGAGAATTAATAGACAAGATAAAAATAGAAATCCTTAAAAGATAGAAAATTGATGATCAAGTGATAATAATTTTGAAAAGATATTATAGAGAATAAAAAAGTTAATCAATAGATGAAACAGACTATTTATCATAATATAAATATTAATGATCAAAACATAAACATCAATGATAGAAATATAAACCTTAATGACTAGAACAAAAATGTCAATGACCAAAAAAAAAGTTAATGACCAAAACGTAAATGTCAATGACCAAAACATAAATGTCAATGATCAAAACACAAATGTTAATGACCATAAATGTTAATGATCAAAATAGAAACATCAATGATCAGAATAAAAATGTCAATAACAAAAACATAAATGATTACGTGAAAATTTAGATTTTAAAAAGAAACTATAAACTAACTATACTATAAACCAAACACATAGAGCAAGGAAAATGGAAGAAGAGAAGCAATACCTACACTTATCAAGTTAAAGTTTCCATTGTTAAATAGATTTGTTTGTACTTGTCATGGATTGTGGTTGCTGAAAAACTGTGTAAGATTTCAATAGCATGTACCTGTATTTGAATGTAAGGATGACATAGATTGTATACCTTCAATTAGATGTTTCAAATTTGATTATATTCTCAAATGAATAAATGAAGGGTGGATTTATAGATTTATGGATGGGAATATAAACAATTGAGATTCACTTGATCATATTTGGAAACTTCATGTTTGGATGAGACTTGATCAATAAGCTAATAGATTTAGTTTTCATTTGTTGAAAAAGTTAAATAAAAAATTACCATTTGATGAAAGACTTTACTGATTTATTTCAATTTGATGGAGTTGAGTGATTGATTGAGATTAACTTGGATGAGTTTCCATTTTGATTAAGGATTTGAATGAGTGATGACATGGAATGCAACATGGATGAGGATAATTAGTATTTTTATTTTATTTCTAATGAAATATGTATGCATGAAATTAATTAGGGATTAATTAATTAATTATTTATGGGGTGTAATTAGTGGGATTAAATGTGATCATGGTGTAATTAATTGGTTAACATGATGATGTTAGTGTAGGTTGTGTATTGACGATATAATTAGAGTGGAAAAATTAACGTGTCTAAAAATAGTAAGATCAATATCAATTTAGTTTTTACATTCATATCTGCATAATTTACTCCATATCTATACAATCTAAATATTCAAATTTTTTATTTAGTAAATCTAAAATAAGTTAAAATATTATTTTATGAATTATGAAATTTATCATAGATATTATAATTAATTTCTCTATTATTATATCTTAAATTTATATTAGTTAAAATTTAAAGAGCAAGTCAGTGAGTAGAGCAAACCATTTTTGTGGGCTATCTAGAAGTGATGAAATTTTCAATTTGAGAATGATTTTTTTTTTAATAATTACTCTAGAGTATTTTTGCATATGGTTAAATAATTCTTCAGGTCAATGGGATTAAATGTAGGTTCGATGTAATAATCCAAAGTTTTAACTTGGATAATCCTCACAAATTTACTAGTCAACTCTTTAACTATTATTTTAAAAAAATTATGTTAACAAGGGTATCATGCACAAGTCCTTGCAAGAGTTAAAATATAATTGAAATTTATTATAAAAATTATGTAACAAAAAATTAGCATGGCACATTTTTAAAGAGAAAACACATATAATTTTTGAAAAATAAATGGAAAGAAACTGTGTCTATCATGTTGTTTTATATACTAGTGTCGAAATAAAACACTCGTATTTTAAAAATAAGGAAGTAAACTCACTATGCAATTGATTATATTCATAGTGCTTTAGTCAACATGCCTTACAAGTCATGTAAATAATTAAAATGTACCAAGGTTGATGGTATGGGTTTTTAGAATCCCTATGATTTGTTATAATGCTATTGAACACAAAAGTCCAATTCTTCAAATTAGCATATTTTATTGACCACCTTCCCCCTAAATAAAAAATTCAATGCAGTTGTTTTAGTGGTAATAATACTTTAAATGCATGTAAATGTCTCTTGAGTGAAACAATTATGTCTTCTTCCCCTGCAACAACAAATAATTAACTAATTTAATTACTTGTGCAACTATCTACAATAATATATCTTGGGAGAAATGGTCTCCAACAGAAATGCATTTTATTTCTTTGGAAATATAGGAGGAATAAGATTGGTTTACTAAAATAACATCTTCATTTATAAGGATCATTAACATCCTATTATTCAAAGATATCACATCACAACTAATTAGTGGAGGTTCCTCTAGAAACAAAAATAAATACATTAAATAAATGGATGTACTAGTTGTATTTCAAAAACAATAAATTTAAATTTGATGCATTGAATTTTGAGATAGATGTGCCTAGTCTCCATTAATATCTTCACATCATTTATAAAATTAATTAGATTTATATCTTAAGCATCAAATAAATTTAATAGTTGATAAATGTCAAAAACATGTACCGATATTTTTAATATATTGTATGCTAACTACCTTCATAAGAGCCCAAATGTTAAAATGTGAGGGTGCTCATCTATGGTCATATTACCATTTTTAACCTCTAACATGTGTGGATTTGATGAGATGGTAAATAATTGAGTATTTAGAGAAAATCAATAGGGTGGATGCATAAAGTTGGGGGACAAAAAATATGACATAATGAAAAATACAAAACATTTTTTGTAAATGGTGTACGCCCTTTAAAAAAAATCAATGCAAAATATGAAAATGTTGATGTTGAACCTAAAGGGAATATGCCCTTTGCAATCCAAAGAGTGTATTAGATTTACAATCTAAAGGGCATACGCCCTTTACACGGTTTACAAAGAGCGTACTCTCTTTTCACTATTTATAAAGGGTGTATGCCCTTTGTAGTACAAAGGGTGGACACCCTTTGAACTATAAAGATTTTTTCCCTGTTTGATGTATTACAAGGATATATTTAGTCAAAAAAATGTAATAAGTATAAGTTTACATTTATTTTTATATTACATTTTATATTCTTGTACTTTAAATTTATATTACTAAATATAACAAATTAAGGCCACTCTACATCTTCTAAAATTTATTATAGAGTTGTAGAATTTATCATTTAGACGTTAGTTTTTAAAATTTAATTTTGGTCAATACTTAGTTTTTAAAATTATAGGACCAAAATATAGAGTGAGAAACAAGGTTTTAAATCATTTTACGTATGTAATAAATCTATACCATTGAGGATTACATGCCTACTTTACTTACTTAAGTATTCCTTACCTACTTTATCTACTTGAGTACGCCCTACCTGATTAAATAACTGAGCTATATCTTGATCTCAAGGAGTATTCCCTACCCAAATACACAAGCCATATCTTGATCTTTACTATTCCCTATTAGTGTCAAAGTAAGTTCACCACTTACTCAACCTAGTCTACTTCAAGGTCTTTTAGAAACTTGCTTGTAAATAAATCTCTTCCTAACCATAAACTATCTCTTGTTCTATCACAAAAGGTCTTATAAGTATTGGTGTTGAAAGACTAGTGACCTTATTATTTATTAATATCTCTTGACTTCTTAGCCTCTGTATTCAGATCAAAAGACACTGTCAATGGCTTAAAATAGGGTTCTCAATCCAAAGACTATAATCTACCTTCAAGCAAAACCCTTTTTTGACTCCTAAATCACTCAACTTTACATCCTCACTTATTTGAACAATACTATGAGGGTTTCACCAATTATTTGACTCAAAAATTTTAGTGCATAAATAAATTAAACTCAAAACTCAGATGACAACAACTCTACCCTTTATAGGCCTATTAGGCCAAATTCTACGTCTTAAAGACTTGATACAAAGAGGTCTAGAAATACATTATTTGTTGAACTCATTAACTTCAAAAGCTCAATTAAAATATCAAAACAGTGATATAAGACTCATAAGTGTCTTTAAAAAATCCCAAAATACCAATTAGATCACTAAAGTGCTTAAACAATTGACTAAGTCCTAACCACTGTTACAGTATTGTGTATAGGCATGTTTGGTATTGAAAAGATGTTACTAATCTAATCTCATCAAAGGATTGTTATAAATATTTCTAAATATTTTTGGAGACTATCTCTAAGGATAAGAAACCAATTTCCTTTAATGCTTTCTTAAAAATTGGAATTCAATAGAAACTTTGATCTTTAGCTCTTGATGGCTTAATATGCTTCCTTGGAAGGATATTGATTTGGCTTACCTTATAAATGACTTGAATATATAAATGAATAGTGTGTAGCATGAAATGTATAGAATATACATAGTAATGATATAGTCATTCATACATTACATCTACCACATACATAGTATTACATGTAGGTATGCAATCACTCATACATGATATCGTCCTATGGTGTTATGATCCATACTTATAATATTCAAAAAATATGCATAATATAATGTACATAAACACAACACAATAGATATTGGTGGACCAAGATGTATAAATATTAAATATATGCATAAATAGAATATCTTAAAGTTAGGGAAATACCATACAATACTCTTTTAGGAAGGAATAACTCCATAATGTCTCTTTGAGGTAACAACCTCGAATATCCTCTTACAATAGAAGACTCGATGCTTAATTCTTTCATTTACAATGATAATCATCTCCTTTAAATAGACCTATATCTAGCTAACAATAGATGGTTAACCTCATAATCTCAATGTAGGTTAACCATTACCTAATACACTAATTCTGCAAGTTACTCCATTATCCTAATATATTCGACCCATATAAGAAATTAAGGGGGATGTGTGCCACATGTCATCATCTCTATCAACCCATATAAATTAATATATCATATCCCTAGATATATAATATTACTTCCTTCCTTGATATGTTTCATCCCTGAAACATTGAAAGAAATCAAATAATGAGCGTGTTTCAAATCATTGCACACTTGTCTCTAATCTCTATCATCTAGGCATCCATATCTGATCTTGGTAGGTGATAGATCTTCAAGTTTGTTTCCAAATTCCATTGTGCTCTTATGAATCTATTCATGTATTAGAATTGTATTGATTTGGTATCCATGCATAATTATTCCTCTTTCGATTCCATGTACCATATTCTTATATGCTACTTTGATTCCATCTATGACCATAGTATGTATTTTTACATGCATAGTCATAGTGATTTCCCTCTTAATTCCATGTTCTATAAGTTTTTACGTTGCTTTGATTCCATACCTCACCATAGTAGTTATTTGGATTCCATGTATATCCATAGTGGTTGGAAATCTGATTTCCTATAAAACCAAAATGATTATTATTATGACACTCCCTCACCTGGATCCATGATTGTTTCCTCTCAGATGATGTGGGTGTTTATAAACCTCAACTTTTTCTACTATTTTGGCATTATCCATCTTTTCTTCTACCTCTTGAGTAGATGAAGTGTTCATTTATGATTGTAGTGTGTCTTTATCTATGTCATCTAAATCTTCCTCATGCTCTTAATCACTTGTTTCAATCTCATCCTCAAGATCTATCTTGAATATTATCGGTGTCTTTCCCACTATGATATCTTGTAAAGTTACCTTTTTCCTATACCAAAACTTCATGAACTTCTTCTGAACATTAATATTGATTATTCACAAAGTCTATAACCATGGATATCCAAGAACCATATCCATATCATCCATATCCAAAGCATTAAAATCTAAATGCAAAACATATTTTTCTACAATGAGCTTCAAATATTTGAACACTGGAATATTCTTACCATCCACTTGAACTTCTTTGATATTATTTTCTTGAACATATAGATTCTTGGCCACATTCATGTCGATGAATTTATACTTGATGGTAGAGTTTATGGATACAACAACCTTCTTATTTTGAATGCATCCATAAAATTAAAAAATTGACTCAGATTTTTTTGGAGCCAAATTATTTGAACCCTTATCATCTAATTATTCTTCTTCTTCGCTTGCATGTTCTTCCTCATTGTCATTATTTTCTTCCACTTATTTTTCTTCTAAAACATCTTCATTCTATTCTTCATTACCATCATTATTTTATATCCCATCGATCTAGGAAGACTTGTTCCATTTCTTCCCATGAATAATACTTTTATACAAAGAGCAACAGATTAAACCAATGTTGTGCAAGCCCAGACAAAGAAAGAGAAAAACAAGTATGCCAAAAAATTGTTTGAGTATTATTATCCTTAAAAATGATCAACCATTCTCTAGCATCAATATCATCCTCCTTTGAAAATACTTGTAACTTCATGAACCACAAAAAAAACTAGGGTTAATTAAATACCCTAAAATATTAATAACTCATTAAAAACTAATCAAAACAATAGCAAAATTTTTATGTAGCTTTAACTTATGATAATGGAACTTCAGTAAAAATTTTGTGAAAATTTCCTAAAAATTTTGGTCTATAGAGTGAATATATGAAAAAACATAAAATCATAATAACTCACTCCAAACATATAAAAAAATCTATTTTTTTTTGTAGCTTTAATATATTATGATATAACATCAGTAAAAAATTAATCAAAAAACTACTTATATTTAGGAAGATATGACTAAATGAGTATAAAACCTAAAATATGAATAAATCCATCAAAATTGATCATAAAGGATCTATTTTTTCATTGAGACTTCCTTGTAATATTATTTATATCCAATAAAAAATTGTGAAAAAATTCATAACATATTGAAAGATATTGATGATTCTAAAAAACTAGGATTTCACTCCACATAAATTATCCAAATCAAAGCTCTGATACGACTTGCTATAATCCAAACTTAAATATTTATAAAATATGTAGAATATAATGTATATAAACATAAAACAATATATATTGGTGGACCAAGATGTTCAAATATTCAATATATGCAAAAAAAAACCCCTTAAGGTAGGGCAACACCATACAATACTCCTTTAGGAAGGAATAAATCCATAATGTCTCTTCGAGGGGACAACCTCCAATATCCTCTTATAATAAAATACTCAATGCTTATTTCCTTCCTTTACAATGATAACCATATCCTTTATATAGACCTCCATCTAACTAAAAATACATGGATAACCTCCTAATCCCAATGTAGATCGACCATTACCCAATACACTAATTCTATAAGTTAATTCTTTATCCTAATATATTAGACCCATATAACTAAGGGTGATGTGTGTCATATGTCATCATCTCTATAAACCCATATACATTAATATATCATATCCCTAGATATATAGCATATGGTCATTATATGGTCACTCATATTATACATGAATGTAATTAATCACCCTAGTACACTCCATTTCCACCTAAAGAATTAAACCCAAACCCTAAATACTAAACCTTAAACCCTAAACATTGAAACCTAAACCCTAAGCCATAAACCCTAAACTATGAACACTAAATAATATACCTAAACCCTAGACCCTAAGCCCTAAATCTTGAACCCTAACCCTAATACATTATCGCTAAACCTGAAATAATAATCCATAAAACCTAAAATATATACCCTAAACATCAACACTTAAAACATTAAACCCTATACTTTATACCCTAGATCCTAAACCCTAAAACCTAAATATAAGCCCTTAACCCTAAATCATAACCATAAAACTAAAATCCTAAGCACTAAACCATAAACCCTTAACTTTATACCCTCAATTTTAAACACTAAACCCTAAAAAAATAAAAATTAAGAATGTTAAACCCTAAACACTAAACCATGAACCTTAACCCTTAAATTCTTAACCCTAAACTCTAATCCTGAAACCCTATGTGCTAAAACCTAAAATGTGAAATTTTCACCCCAAACCCCAAACCCATAACCATAAAACTTCAAACTCAAAACCATAAACACTAAATCCTAAAACCATAAATATTAAACCTTAAAACCTAAATTCGATAACCTAAACAACTAACCTCAAACACTAAAATAAATACCTTGAACCCTAAACCCTTCAGCCAAAACCCTAAAACATGAGCACTAAACCTAAACACTAAAACTTGACACCAAACCCAAAACATTGAATCATAAGATGTAAAACCCAAACCCTAAATAATAAATCCTAAATTAAAAACCTAAGATCTACACCTAAAACCCTAATCTTTAGACCTTAAACCTTAAACCCAAAACCCTAATAACTAAGCCCTAAAACTTTAACCCCTAACCCTAAATGCCAAAACATAAGCCCTAAACTCTAAATCTTAAATCCTAAACTCTAAATCTAAACCCTAAACCCTTACACTTAATCCCTAAACTATTAACCCCAAGATTAAAAACATAAACCATAAGTCATAAACCTTAAACATTAACTCTTATACTAAAAATTCCAAATCCAAACCAAAAATTGAAAACTCAAAACCTTAAACACTAAACCTAAATCCCTAAACCCTAAAACTTTAACCCTAAACCTAAACCCCCAACCCCAAACCATAAACACTAAACCTAAATTCCTAAACCCTAAGCCCTAATCCACAAATACTAAATCCAAAACCCTAAATACTAAACATGAAGTTCCAAACCCAAACCCTTAACCAAACCCCCAAGACCAAAACCCTAAACCTTACACCCTAGACCCTACACCTTAAGTGTGAAACCATAAACCCAAAACCCTAACGTTCCCCAAACACTAATCCCTAAACCCTAAAAGCTAAACCCATGGTCCCTTGAGCCAAAAACTACAAATCCCAAACCTTTAAGCATAAAATATAAATTATAATCCCTAAATCCTAATCCCTAATCCATAACACTAAAACTTGAACCCTAAACAATAATCCCTATACACCAAACCCTAAAATGTTAATATTGAACCATCAACCATAAACCTTAAACCATAAATTTCCAAATCCTAAATCTCTAACCATAAACCACAATCTTGAGTTATCACCTATATAGAGAAAGGAGAGGGCAAATTGGCTAAGCCAGATCTTAAAAGGATAGGGGTCATTCTCACCTATATAGAGAAAGGAGTGACTAGGGACATTCATCTAAATGGCTTTAAGGTGGATTCAAGATGAATTCCTAAATAATTTGTGGGTTTTTTAATTAATAGGTCTATCAATATGCATTAATGGCTAGCTTGTAGCATTCAACCTATAACATACATATCATAGTGATAGATTCATTAATACATTACATCTACCCCATTCCTAATACTACATGTAGGTATGTTGTCATTCATACATGACATATACCTGTGTTCATGAAACAATCATTGATACCAAACACAAATATACATAATCACCCTAGTACACTCTATTTACACCTAGACTATTAATCCTAAACCCCAAATCCCAAACCCTAAACACCATAAACCTTAAAAATTTAACCCTACACCTAAACCCTAAATTCCATAAACCTTGAATGTTTATCCCTAATACATTAACTCTAAACCCAAAACAATTATACCTAAACCCCAAAACGTAGACCCTAAACACAAAACATTAAAACTTAAACCCTAGAATGTATACACTAGACCCTAAGCCCTAAAAACTAAACTTTAAGCCCTTAACCCTAAAGCCCAAACCATAATCCTAAAGTCCTAAATCCTAAACACTAAACCATAATACCTTAACCATATACCCTCAATATTAAAGACTAAACCCTAAACAAAAAATTCAAAATCATGAACCTTAAACCCTAAACACTGAACCCCAAACCCCAAACCCAAAACCCAAAACCTTTATGGCTAAAATATTAACACTAAACCCTAATATTAAAACCTTAATCACTAAACCCTAAACCTTTAAAGTTAAAACCTAAACCACAAACATATAACCATAAAAACTCAAACCCAAAACCATAT
Organism: Torreya grandis; assembly: GCA_037957365.1. Lineage (NCBI taxonomy): Eukaryota > Viridiplantae > Streptophyta > Pinopsida > Cupressales > Taxaceae > Torreya > Torreya grandis. The sequence goes on from JARHVA010000602.1 coordinate 4,318,188, forward strand.
ACCCTAAATCTTAAAATTGGATAAACCCTAAATCTTAAAACTTAAATTCTAGAACCCAAAAAATCAACCCCAAACATTAAACACTAAAATTTGAACCCTAAAACCTTAAACCAAAACCCTAAAAATGAATCCTAAATGACAAACACTAAACATATATTGTGGAGACTAGACCATAGAGGAATGATGTAAGCATTGGTAGTTCTACTCAACCCCCTCTCAACTTTCCTACCATAATTCCTACACAAGTGCAAAGATTTCAATGCAAGGAGAAAACATTCCATAAAAAATTTAGTGGCACAAATGCTAATAATTTATAGTCATGACCCACATCATTATTTGAGAATAACTCACAAACATGAGAAGATAAAAAATTCTTTAGCCCTTTCGCTCGACAATTTGGAAATAATTGTGTCTAGAAGAAGGATTTCACCTCATATGAATCATGCAAAAAGATGTAATTTTTGATCTATCATAATTTCTCATCATCCCTCATTGGTCAAAATAAATTTCTTCCATGCAAGTGCAAAGAGGATATTATCTTATTTCCACCATGAAAATCATTCAACAATCTCCCTAGAGTAATCCATCATGACCCTAGCTAATATACTAGACATGGATGATAATAATCACTCTAGTAAACTCTAATAAGAATAAAAAAAATATAAACACCATTCAATATTTATCTTAAAAACATATTATTTAGTCTGAAATAAATTTCTATTAACTACTTGATTAGAACACACTCTACTAGATGAGGGAGTGATTAAGGATGATGGAGTGATTAGGTACGATGAGGGCCAATGAGGTAATGGTCAGGGGAAATGAGGGATGAGGAAAGATGAGGAGGGTATTATTAGGGATGATAAATGATGATGAGGGAAAATGAAAGATGATGATGGATTGACTAGGGATGATAAAAAATGATGATGGTTAATGAGGGAGTTATTAGGGATGATGAGGGATGATGAGAGTGTGACTAGGGATGATGAGAGATGATGAAGGATTATGAGAGAGTGATTAGGTATGATTGTTGAGGGTTGATGAGGAAGTATTTAGGGATAATCAATGATAATGAGTGATGATTATGGATGATGAGGGAGTTGCTAAGGATGATGAGGGTTGGTGAGGGAGGGATTAGAAATAATGAAGGATGATGATAGCCAATGTGGGAGTGATTAGGGATATGAGGGATAATGAGAACTAATTAGGGAGTAAATATGGATGATATGTGAATATGAGGGTAGATGAGGGAGTGTTATATGTGAATTTGAAGTGCTAGAATATGACTTTGGAATAATGTGTGAGATTAGAATCAAAAAATGCATGGATTGACCATCTAACATTTATTTTAGAGTGAATGGTATATTTTATAATGAATTTTTAATGGTGTTTCATTTTATTCTATTCCAAATGGAGTCTATTAGGGTGACTAGCTACATTCATGTCTGGTATAAGTTATCATATCATGACTACAGGTAGATGTCATGTATGAGTGAATACATACATATATGTAATAGGTATGTGATAGATGTCATGTATGAGTGATCGTATAATGACCATAGGTATGCTAAAAGTTACATGATATATGGTAGTCATTTATGCATATTGATAGATCCATTGATTGAAAAACCCACAAATTATTTAGGAATCCACCTTCAAGCTTGGGTATTCAATTAGGTAGGGCATACTCAAGTAGGTAAAGTAGGTAGGACATACTCAATTAGGTAAAATATGGAGCATAATCAATGATATAGATCTATTACATACGTAACATGATTTGTAACCTATTTTCCCATTATATCTTCTAATCCTA